>CM067893.1:1200000-1637697 GCA_034621355.1 Mycalesis mineus
TAAATTCAATAGAGTTGGCTGTATGGTGTAATTCCCTGCGGCCTGGGCCTGGGCTTAATAGAATTTGTTTATAAATTCACAGGCTCTATGCTTCTGATGCATAAAAACTCCGCGTCCATAAAGCAAGCGTAAAGTTGAAGTAGGGCCCAGCAAAGTCGTTATTCGCATGAATCTTTTACGATTTCATTTTCACGTATGTGGAGTTGTCTTGTGTAGGATTTTGCTCTACATAATACATGCGACTGCCTCGGTGGTCTAGTGGTTAACTATGTGGCTTCGATCGCGAGGTCCTGGGTTCGAATCCTGGGCCGGTATGTGGAATAATTATGAGTTTTTCTTACTTCTCAGCAGTTTTTAAGTTAATATTCTAAGCCTAATTAATTTTATTGGAGGAGCATGGTGGGTTGAAACTCTATACAAAGAAGGAGGCCTGGCTGTTAATAGGCATAAGCGAGTTTTTGTTATAAATATGGTTTTATTAAAAAAAAAAAGGATCCATTTTTCCTATACCATTTTGTCAGAAACCAAATCATGTTTTAACTATTAAATATTTATTTATATGTACATATAGTTAAGCCTTTACTGAATAATTATTATGTAAATAAATGTATTCAGGTCTAAGCAATTTTGTAAAATGGTGATGATAATAAAATTAAATATGTTCCAACTAATATCTATTTCAACGGCTTGGGCAATTTTTTTAAATTAGCTAAGGTTATAAGGAGTACTTTTGCTTAAGAAATTTTATGTATTTTAATTTAAACTCTACGCGGAAGAAGCACTCGTCTGCTAGTAGGAAATAGTAATAGGAAAATAGAATTTTTATACCGACTTTTAAAAATATTTTATGAAGACATAAAAGAGAGCAATAAAAATGTTTAAAAGCAAGTAAAACTGCAGCCGTATAACGATTAACGGATTGCTTTTTACGACAAACTTCTATAAGTTATTACTGTAGGTATTAAAATTATACCTACAGTAATAACTTATTGTCGTTATTCTAATTGATTTAAAACCTTCTACGCCTGAGACTATTAACTTTACGTAAATAGAATTAAATCTGCTTACAATATGTCGTATTTTCCTAAAAATACCCGTGTAATAAGTAAAAATA
The DNA here is from genome assembly GCA_034621355.1 of Mycalesis mineus. Lineage (NCBI taxonomy): Eukaryota > Metazoa > Arthropoda > Insecta > Lepidoptera > Nymphalidae > Mycalesis > Mycalesis mineus. The sequence goes on from CM067893.1 coordinate 1,201,115, forward strand.
AGTCCCGTGTAAGATCTACATTTTTGTTAAACATTGTACGATATTACAGTACATTAACATTAATAATATATATTTATGGCAAGCTTTATTTTGATAAGGACTTAAATTTAGTTGTATAAATAATGACGTAAATGTAAGGATATGAATTAAATGATTTTTTTAAACAGATAAAGTTATATATCTGCCAAAATATGATAGATATATGCTATCGCAGACTTTTTGTAGGACTTTTTAAGATGGATAAGGTTTTCATACAATGTTTTCGCAGATTTAATTAATTTCACGATTCGACTCGCGCGACAAAAACTGTGATAACTCGGGCAATATATACAATACAAATATAAAACATAGCCTATGACACTCACCGATAACGTAGCATTCTACTGGTGAAAGAATTTTTAAAATGGGATCAGTAGTTCCGAAGATTAGCCCCGACAGAACTTTATTTACAAACCTACTTACAAACATACAAACTTTACCTCTTAATAATATTAGTAATAATTAGTATAAATAATTAGTAAATTGATTTAAAAAAAAAACTATTTAAGGAAACTAAGGTTTACTTAAATATTTTATATATATAAGTTAGCCCTTGACTGCATTCACACCTGATGATAAGTGATGATGCAATCTATGATGCAAGCGGGCTAACTGTTAGGAGTAGGATAAAATGCAGACCCCTTTCGGTTTCTACACGACATCGCTTAACGTCTTGGCGGTACGTCTTTATCGGTAGGATAGTAACTACCCATGGCTGGAGCCTTCACCAACCAGACCTAGACTATTTTCGAAAATCTTAATCGGCCCAGTCGGGAATCGAGCCTAGGACCTCCACTAATTCCACTGCGCATACCACTACGTCACAGAGGCCGTCATAAAACTGTAGGCTGCAAGTAAGAATTTATTGGAAATTATTGAAATATAAACGACTGAAACTAGTGTCACTGTTGCCTGAATATGCCTGAGTAGTATTGAATCCATACGGGGTCCTTATTCATGAGCTTGCTTATTCCTGTAACGGACCCCGCATGGGTCCGAAACTAGTCGGGCATACTCCGACAACAGTGACGTGAGTTTCAGCCGTATATGGAAAATACTTGTGATAGTTTAAATTCTAAAAATCGGAAGAAAGAAAAGTAAGGTTAGTTACTTCGAGACATCATGATCGCAACCCGAAAACTAATTACAGAACCAACGAGGCAACTACAAGCTACCTCACAAATTACCTACCAATGTGTCACCCGACAAAAACTTTAGGTCAAATCGTGACTGTATAATAAAACGTAGGAACCTACTGCATTATTAGTGCCGCTCTGCATACCTAGTTAGCTAGGTTCACAACTTCACAGTTGTGAATAACACCGTATTTGAAATAGCTACGTACCAATGTACCACCACATTCACAATTTCACAATGCGGTGGTAACTGGTAGGTCGTCTGCTATTTTGCAGTTATATTTTTGCTGCAAAAGCGTCAGCACGATTTGTTGGTATTATAGCGACGTCAGGATTTTAAACGAAAATGCGGTTTTTAATGAGTCGCATTAGGTTACGTGCATTGGTGCTAAACACGTGTAAATTAGTTTATATTTTTCATAACTTCTTTTGTTCTCGGATATTATGTTGTTTGGCAAAATTAAAATGGTTAGTACTGTGAAATTTATAATTTTAATATAGGTTATTTTAAATAGGATTAAATATTATAATTTCATGTAGATATTGATTTAGTTTATTGGGCAGACAGATGATTAATTAGTTTAAGTGGGAAGCATGATTTTTTATTTGCTTGCAGTTTTTGGATGAATTCCTTTGTGTTGCTAATTGTCTACTTCATGATTTGTATTTTATTGAGAATTTTAGAAATCTTGCACTCAAATCACCAATGTGAATTAAATAAAAATAGAATTTTGTTCAGGTGGCTTATTCGATGGGTCAATAATAAAATTCTAAACAATATTTATTAAAATAATATATTAAAATAATATAATATATTATTTTAATAAGTTACAAAAATAATATAAATACGTATTAAATAGATACGTTTTGTATCTTACTAGGACCAATGAGTCATTAGGTAACTCCTGGGTAGTTATTTGTTTTACTTATACTTTGTCAATTATATAGTAACCAAATATTACTAGCGCATACATTCTTATTTGTTGATAAGGGGAACCCATCTAGTGGGTTAACACTAGGGCTCCGCTAACACTGAAATTTTGTTGGATTATGATCTTTACGAAAACGTGTGAAAGTAATTAAATAATTTTTGAACGTAAGTTTTATATATCTGGATTAACTGTCAAATTTAATTTGTCATTTTTATGAATTCGTGTTTCATAAATGTCAATGTCAAAAAAATAAACAAAACGTACAAAATACACACCAAACGAATTCTTTGTTTATAAATTAAATTATAAATGAATATAGCGGTTAATTTACGTCATAGCTACGTATAAAACAAAGAAGACGTTAAAGATATAATATGTCAAACAATTAAATTCATAGTTATTGAAACAAATCCTTCACCAGTGGTGTTTTGTATACGATCGACCTATATTATGGGTTATTTAACACTTTTGATAAAAAATGTTATAAACAAATTTAGAGTAAGTTGAATAATAATTATAAATGTAAAATTTTAATTAGAATTCCTTCTGTAAAATTTTAAGTAGTTTAAGATTAGTATAAGAGCCTAAACGTTTTTGTTACTATTAACCCAATGGTTTCCTTGATATAATTACATATCTTTGGTGATCTTCTTCTTGGGAGGCTCTATTAATGATAGAGTTTGAAGGAGGAACAAGAACTTCTAGAATAAACAAAATAATTCAATTCAGCCTAGACTCATTTGTCAAAAGCTCGTTTTTTGTTGGATGGTCATCCTTTCTATAATATTTGTTTTGTTTGCAGACTGTGCTAGAAACAGGGAGTGTGGGGAACTCTTCATCTGATGAAGAGTTGGAGCAGTGGGAGCAGATCTTCATGATGAGGGATGAGAATGGGAACAGTTATAATGACAAGTGAGACCTATTGTTTATTAACCAACTTCACTAAAGAATGATTTGTATTCAAACCATATACCTTGGTACATTTATTTTGTAAAGTTTGTGCTACTTATGTTATATTTTACAATACCTCTAGATCAGATTTTAATAGGGTTTAGAAGGGACAAATATTCCATGCATTTACCAACTACTACATACATATGTACATACTTATCATCACGCTTCATTCTCATACACACACACACCACATCCTTCCACTTGCCATAATCCCTGCATATTTCTCTCGCTTCTTCCAATTTCATTTTCCCTTTTAAAGAAGTATGTTGGTTTAGAGTACTTTGGACCTGGTCTGTGATCAGAATGTTTTGGATATTTTAGTCACTTCATCTTCTTTTATATACCACACTGCTCTCTCATCATTATTCTTAATTCTGTCACTCAGTTTTACTCCACGCTTCTCAATGCTCTCTCTATTTCTACTGCAGTTATTTTACTTTCATGCTTTCTCTGCTATACACAGCTTTCACTGTCAAACAAGTGTTGTTACCAATTACTATTCTGATTTAATTATGCAGAGTTACACTGAACATACCTAGTTCATTTCATTGACAGCTGAGTTGTTCTCACAAATCTTCAACTTGCTATTGTGAACAACATTATTTATGAGTGGTTTTGTTCTAGAAGGAAGAAGCGCAGTATATGGTGTCGACCATCCTGCATCCCAGTGACAATAGTGATCCTGCTGATAGTGCTGGTGGTGCTGGTGCCTCTGCTGGACCAGCCCAACATCGTGCAGGTGCTGCCCACTGCTGCTCATGTGGCTTTGCATTGCTCAGATGAGTGTAGGTAAGTGTCATTCCAGTGACAATAGCAATCCTGCTGATAGTACTGTTGGTGCTGGTGCTTCTGCTGGACCAGCCCAACATCGTGCAGGTACTGCCCACTGCTGCTCACGTGGCCTTGCATTGCTCAGATGAGTGTAGGTAAGTGTCATTCCAGTGACAATAGCAATCCTGCTGATAGTGCTGGTGGTGCTGGTGCCTCTGCTGGACCAGCCCAACATCGTGCAGGTGCTGCCCACTGCTGCTCACGTGGCCTTGCATTGCTCAGATGAGTGTAGGTAAGTGTCATTCCAGTGACAATAGCAATCCTGCTGATAGTGCTGGTGGTGCTGGTGCCTCTGCTGGACCAGCCCAACATCGTGCAGGTGCTGCCCACTGCTGCTCATGTGGCTTTGCATTGCTCAGATGAGTGTAGGTAAGTGTCATTCCAGTGACAATAGCAATCCTGCTGATAGTACTGTTGGTGCTGGTGCCTCTGCTGGACCAGCCCAACATCGTGCAGGTACTGCCCACTGCTGCTCACGTGGCCTTGCATTGCACAGATGAGTGTAGGTCAGTGTCATCCCAGTGACGATAGTGATCCTGATAGTGCTGGTGGTCCTAGTGCCCATGCTGGACCAGCCCTACATCATGCAGGTGCTGCCCACTGCTGCTCATGTGGCCTTCTATTGCTCAGATGAGTGTAAGTCAGTGTCATCCCAGTGACAATAGTGATCCTGCTGATAGTGCTGGTGGTGCTGGTACCCATGCCAGCCCAAAATCATGCAGGTGCTGCCCACTGCTGCTCATGTGGCCTTGCATTGCTCAGATGTGTGTAGGTCAGTATTGCTGCATTATTTTTTACCTCAAAAATATAACATATGTAATAAGACAATGACGTTGTCTGTAAATATCTTTTCCTTAGAAATTATTACCAAGTAACTTATGTCTGCAATTTCTTAAAGAAAAAAATATTAAAGTTCTAAAACTGGTAATATGTAGTAGTTTATCACAAACTTGTTTTGCGAATAACAAGTTGTAATTGTTGAATAGCTAATTTTGATTCTATTCGAATTTATCGCAGCAGCCAGCAATAATTAAATACAGTGTTTACCACATTTTTATCAGGTTTTCAATTAATCGTCCTTATAAACAAACCTCTCTGATTAAAATATTATTCTGCAGTGGGCCATTTTAGACGAGGCAATAGGCCAATGTCTTATACTAAACTGACGGTCGGTCTGACGGTCTTTAGCCTTTTTAGACCTAATCAAGGGGAACAATCCTTATACACTTTGTTTTTTTTATATCTCAAATAGAGTAGTCATATTTCAGTCAATTTAATAAATTATATATTAAAACCTTTCTCAGGAATCACTCTATCCATTAATGAAAACCACAAGAAAATATGTTCAGCACCCCTTGAGTTTATTGCAAACAGACAGACAGATTATTTTAAAATACGTAGTGATTGTATAGTGTATAAATATTTTATATAATCACTATATAGAATGGATGATTTTGTTTGCAGGTTATCATTAGTGGAAAGTATACCGGAAGGCCACATGTACCCTCCCAACTCCACGCACATGCGGACCAAGAACGCTTGGTTAGATTTGATAGACGAAGCTCAATCTTCCATAGAAATCGCCTCATACTATTGGACGCTTAGGTTTAATGAATTTTATCCTTATAATTCTTCTGTAGAGGTGAGTTATTCATATTTTATTACAACTACATTCATTTATATACCCTTTATGTTGAGTCATCGCAATGACTGAAAACATGAATCATTCTTGGAAAACTTACAACATTTTTGCTTACGATAGATAAGGACAGAGGTAATACTCATCCTCTCTCACATACTAGTCCGTTGTTTTCTTTTATTATTTTACCCGACTGCGTCAAAAGGAGTTTTATATTAAGGAAGGTTGAAGTTGCAGGGGATATATATAAAACCCCTGCAACTTCTATATAATTATTTTTACTTTGACTAAGTACCCGTGAGCAGATATCAATAAAATGTACGTGAAAGCGGCATCCGACGGTCCCTTGCACCTTGACAGGTTAATGCAAATGCAAGGAAATTAATTGAAATCAGTGCAATAATTTTTGTGTTTTACTTTGATAGCAGATAGTAAAAGTTAAGTTTGTTACTTAACTTTTATTGTCAGCAACAGCTCAATTTTCGAATTTTCTTCAAACAGGGCCCTTATTTAATGTGATGATTCAGTTTACAAATAAAACATTCTTCCTTTTTTGCTTTCAGGGCGAGCAAGTATTCCAGGCCCTACTTGCAGCCGGCACAAAGAGGAAAATAAAATTGAAAATTGCTCAAAACTGGCCCACAAAGTCTAATCCTAATATAGATACTGAATATTTAGTTAAGAAAAAAGCTGCACAGGTAAGTGCAAAGTATTTCTTTTTCATTTGAGCTAAAGAAAATTGTATGTTTTGGCATACATGCTATTATGATGTAGACATGCGGTAAGAAAGGGTTTCCCAAAACTCACCCCCATAAAGGGGGGAAATGAGGATTCAAGTATACACCAATATCCATGCAAACGAAGTCGCGGGCGTCTGTCAGTGCTCAATAAACCGGTAGAATATGACATTTGGTACTTTTAACTTAAGATAGAACTGGATTATGACAGCTAGACTCATGAGGTGTGACATAGGATATCTAACATTCTGCCATGTCACTAAATATTATAAAATAAGGGCCCCTGTCGAAAAACTACTGAACATACTTTCGTGCGGTTTTTACCAATATATATTTTAAGTATATATATACCTATATAGATATTCATGTATAACTGTGTAACTTATAGTAAATGTAATTTTATGCAAGTATATTTATTTGATATTTTTGAACTATTTTCATTTGTACACCAACCGCCTGTTTTCTGTTCAATTCTCCTCAGGCATAACGGTTGCCTGGAAGAGATCACTTTTAGTGATAAGGCCGCCGTTACACCATTGTTTATATTTATACTTTTTATTTTCTGTAATGTTTTGTTCCTTGGTGTAATAAAGATTTTTATTATTATAGAGTTATTCCTGAGGAAGCTTTTAGTATATAATTTGATTGGATTTTTTGAGGGTCACGTATTTCTTTTGTGTTTTCATGTTTTTGGAAGTTTGCAATACACTATGATCGCGGGCGCAGTAGCGGGCATCTGCTAGTATATACTATGTCATAGGCCATTATAAAATTGAAATAGTCCAAATATTCTTATAGGTTATGACCTATGACAATATATATATTGTAATACTATTTGGAATGTTTATGGTGTATAGGTCCGCAGCCTGAACTTCTCGAAGCTGCTGGGCGGCGGGGTGCTACACACCAAGTTCTGGCTGGTGGACCGCGCGCACTTCTACATCGGCAGCGCCAACATGGACTGGAGATCGCTCACGCAGGTGCAGTATCCATCCCTATTTCACCATAAGATCTGTTTCCTTTTAGAGAGAATATGAAGCTGTGGTATCCACTACGCTGGTCCGATGCATCTTGGCACAAACTCAGTGTAAGTCCTAATTGAAGGTGCGTCGGAGTGCATGCATCCTTGAGTGCATCACTCAAGGATCAAGCGTAACTGAAATGTAGGTGAAAGACACCAAGCAACTAATTTGTAAAAAGCAAGAAAAAACCAACCGAGATTTTTATTTTTACTTGTACTATCGTAATTAAAATCTATGAATTCTGGATTTATAAATAAGTCCCGATGTCCTACAGAAGCCAAAAAAGGTTTTTTGTTTAGAAAATGTATACATTTTGCACCCTCTTAAGCTTCAATAAGTAATTTAACACAATTTCAATTTCAAAAAATTGTATATTTATATAATATAGTATGTATATATATTTATATGTTTAAACTATTTGTGTATTTTTATTGTGTAGGCCCAATGTATATGTAGGTATATTTTTTTTTATTACATACATTATTGCACTATCCGTTTTCCATAACTTAGAGTACTTCAATGAGGGTTGTCTGGAGGAGATCGCTTTTAGCGATAAGACCGCCTTTGTACATTTAATTTTTGTTTTTGTTTTGTTTTTGTGTCTGTGTATCTTTTAAAATGTGCAATAAAGAATTTATCTATCTTTCTATCTATCTATTTCCATTTGCAGGTCAAAGAGCTCGGAATTGTCGCCTACAATTGTTCTTGCCTGGCCACTGACCTGGGGAAGATATTCGATGTAAGTATTTTTATAATCTTAGGTTTATTTCTTCATAACCTCTTACCCTTCGGAAGCAAATTCGATATTCGGCTTTGCTTCCGAAAGGAATGCGTAAATGTATTTTCCAGCATTAAAAAAAGGCGTGACTGAAGTGTAGGTGAAACCGGCACCCGGCTGCCGTTCACGCCTTGACGAGACAAGCTCGCTTAGACAATCTTATGATTAACAACACTAAACACTATTATTCCAGTAGCATGTTAATCTCTAGTTTAAATTCTAAATTACTTTTACCGTAGTATTGTTTTATTTAAAGAAAATTCAGTTCGCAAATCTAACAAAATAAAAGTGTCTAAAAGTTCAAAACAAAGTGTGTTTAAAAGTTTCGCCTGGTACAAACTGGTACCAACAATGTCGCGTTTTAAGAAGGTTTGGTTCCGCTTTAACTTAACTTTCTTAGTTACTATTAGTCACATTTAACAGTGGTTTACGAGTTAGTTATTTTTTTTTAATGACCATTGTTAGGTTTATTTTTTGTCTGCTGTCATTTATTCAGTAGGTAACTATTCTTTTACAAAATGTACCTTTAATTTTAATACATACTCAAAAGGTATATAAAAGTGTATAAACCATCGAAACGACAGAAAACAAATTAATCATTCTTGAAAATACTACATTACGGCTTACGACAGACAGGATAGAATCAGGCAAGAAGACAGAAAGTTAATGTCTCGGCTACAGGGGGAGAGACGAATATCTTAGCATTCCATGGATTCACCGTGCGGGTGCCGGGTCCATCGCGTGGCTGAGAGAAAAACTCCGAACAGAGCCCGAGACTTGTGACACGGGTGTAGGTTTAAGGGTACCATTAGTGTTATTCTCCCTGCCCAGCCAAATTCGGAAGGACCCTACTAGAGCAGCTTTGGACACTCGTTCCAATATGGAGCTTACTGCACTTCTAATAAGGCCAAGGTCTTTTCGCAGGTTATAGAGAGACTTCGCTGGTATACCTCCCGCACCCACTTCTACCGCGTATAAACTAACCACATAGCCATTTTTAGTTAGTTCATTAGTAAGGTCATAATATTTATTCACTTTGAATACATGGTCTTTAGGGATGTTTGTTTCCCACGGTACTATAAGCTCAACAAGTACTATACGTTTGATTTGTTTGGAAAAAAGAAATATGTCCGGTCTAGATGTCGAAATAGCTAAGTCTTCCGGGATTTTATAGATTACAATTTTATAACCGATTAATTTAAAGGGATGTATAACAAAACTAACTATGGTCTAAATTTAATATTCCAATCACAGTCAAGGCGTCATCTACTCAGCCCAAAAGCTGATGCCTTCCGAAGTACCTATAAGTCCTGTCCTCCAAGAGCTCGGCCAGTACAGTGAATTCTACACGCAACTTAATCTCTTACTATACTTCTACGCATTAAACAAGAGAAAAAGAAATCTCCTTATTTTGCACATTTGTCTTCAACCTCTTCAGCTTACATCATATGAGTTCACATTGTTCCCTACAGGTGTACTGGAGCCTGGGAGTCGCGGACGCGGTGCCGGCGACGTGGCCTCCCGAGCTCAGCACCGACATCGACATGGAGCACCCCGCTAACCTCTCCAGCTTCGGCGCCTACATCACCGTAAGTGTGCATTGTTCCCTACAGGTGTACTGGAGCCTGGGAGTCGCGGACGCGGTGCCGGCGACGTGGCCTCCCGAGCTCAGCACCGACATCGACATGGAGCACCCCGCTAACCTCTCCAGCTTCGGCGCCTACATCACCGTAAGTGTGCATTGTTCCCTACAGGTGTACTGGAGCCTGGGAGTCGCGGACGCGGTGCCGGCGACGTGGCCTCCCGAGCTCAGCACCGACATCGACATGGAGCACCCCGCTAACCTCTCCAGCTTCGGCGCCTACATCACCGTAAGTGTGCATTGTTCCCTACAGGTGTACTGGAGCCTGGGAGTCGCGGACGCGGTGCCGGCGACGTGGCCTCCCGAGCTCAGCACCGACATCGACATGGAGCACCCCGCTAACCTCTCCAGCTTCGGCGCCTACATCACCGTAAGTGTGCATTGTTCCCTACAGGTGTACTGGAGCCTGGGAGTCGCGGACGCGGTGCCGGCGACGTGGCCTCCCGAGCTCAGCACCGACATCGACATGGAGCACCCCGCTAACCTCTCCAGCTTCGGCGCCTACATCACCGTAAGTGTGCATTGTTCCCTACAGGTGTACTGGAGCCTGGGAGTCGCGGACGCGGTGCCGGCGACGTGGCCTCCCGAGCTCAACACCGACATCGACATGGAGCACCCCGCTAACCTCTCCAGCTTCGGCGCCTACATCACCGTAAGTGTGCATTGTTCACTGCAGGTGTACTGGGCCCTGTCTCCTCTCTATGAATCTCACACCTCTCTATAAATATATATTGTGTTTCGGCAGAGCTCCCCTCCCCCGCTGAGCCCCGCGGGTCGCACTAACGATGACGACGCCATCGTGGGCATCATCGGCGCCGCGGAGGAGTTCGTGTACGTGTCCGTCATGGACTACGGGCCCACGCTCGAGTACTCGCCCAAGCTCAAGTACGACTTCATATTATATTTGTAATTATATGTTCGCGTATGATACCTATTGAAAATTTCTATACTCTGTTATGTTTAGATTCTGGCCGAAGATCGACGACGCGATCCGACGCGCGGCGATAGAAGCGCGCGTGCGCGTGCGCCTGCTCATCAGCTGGTGGCGCCACTCGCGCCCCGCCGAGGACCACTTCCTGGCGTCGCTGGCGGCGCTGGCCGATTCCTACCCGCACCTCGACATACAAGTGGTGCGTGCGACTGGCCTCTTCCTCAGATGCTTTTGATTGTTTAATTTTGTATCGAACTTAGTATTGTCACGTGATGAGACTTTTTTGATCCAAAAATGATAGAGGAATTTTCGAGATTTAGTTAGAATGAACGGTTCCGAGAGTTCTAAACAAAACATATTTTTGGAAAAAGCAATAAATAGGAAAAGCTATTGTGTCTAAAGCAATTGTGAACTTTATGTGTTAAGCAATAAGGTCTTTTGTAACATTATTCTTATAATGCTACATCATTGCAGAGGCGGTTCATCGTGCCGTCAACGCCCGACACGTACGGCAGGACAATCGCGTCGCGCGACGTGCGGCGCGAGCTGCAGGACGTGTTCGAGAGGGACTGGACGTCGCCCGCGTGACCACAAGAAGTTATGGTGACGGCTACAGCGCAGCGCGTGCGACGTGCGCGCAGGACGTGTTCGAGAGGGACTCGGCACGTCCAACTGGTACGGCGACTACTTCGTGGACACGGCGGGCGTGGCCTTCGTGTACGAGCCGTACGGCAACGCGTCGCGCGACGTGCGGCGCGAGCTGCAGGACGTGTTCGAGAGGGACTGGACGTCGCCCTACGCTGTGCCGCTGAGGAAGTTATAGCGCGCGCTACACGTACGGCGACGCGTCGCGCGACGTGCGGCGCGAGCTGCAGGACGTGTTCGAGAGGGACTGGACGTCGCCCTACGCTGTGCCGCTGAGGAAGTTATAGCGCGCGCTACACGTACGGCAACGCGTCGCGCGACGTGCGGCGCGAGCTGCAGGACGTGTTCGAGAGGGACTGGACGTCGCCCTACGCTGTGCCGCTGAGGAAGTTATAGCGCGCGCTACACGTACGGCAACGCGTCGCGCGACGTGCGGCGCGAGCTGCAGGACGTGTTCGAGAGGGACTGGACGTCGCCCTACGCTGTGCCGCTGAGGAAGTTATAGCGCGCGCTCGAGAGGGACTGGACGTCGCCCTACGCTGTGCCGCTGAGGAAGTTATAGCGCGCGCTACACGTACGGCAACGCGTCGCGCGACGTGCGGCGCGAGCTGCAGGACGTGTTCGAGAGGGACTGGACGTCGCCCTACGCTGTGCCGCTGAGGAAGTTATAGCGCGCGCTACACGTACGGCAACGCGTCGCGCGACGTGCGGCGCGAGCTGCAGGACGTGTTCGAGAGGGACTGGACGTCGCCCTACGCTGTGCCGCTGAGGAAGTTATAGCGCGCGCTACACGTACGGCAACGCGTCGCGCGACGTGCGGCGCGAGCTGCAGGACGTGTTCGAGAGGGACTGGACGTCGCCCTACGCTGTGCCGCTGAGGAAGTTATAGCGCGCGCTACACGTACGGCAACGCGTCGCGCGACGTGCGGCGCGAGCTGCAGGACGTGTTCGAGAGGGACTGGACGTCGCCCTACGCTGTGCCGCTGAGGAAGTTATAGCGCGCGCTACGGCAACGCGTCGCGCGACGTGCGGCGCGAACGTACGGCAACGCGTCGCGCGACGTGCGGCGCGAGCTGCAGGACGTGTTCGAGAGGGACTGGACGTCGCCCTACGCTGTGCCGCTGAGGAAGTTATAGCGCGCGCTACACGTACGGCAACGCGTCGCGCGACGTGCGGCGCGAGCTGCAGGACGTGTTCGAGAGGGACTGGACGTCGCCCTACGCTGTGCCGCTGAGGAAGTTATAGCGCGCGCTACACGTACGGCAACGCGTCGCGCGACGTGCGGCGCGAGCTGCAGGACGTGTTCGAGAGGGACTGGACGTCGCCCTACGCTGTGCCGCTGAGGAAGTTATAGCGCGCGCTACACGTACACACCTTTTGAATATTATACCCTTAAACGAGGAAATCTTGCATGTATATAATTTTCGTAAAATTTTGTATACAGGGGGTTGTTATACAACTAATCGATCTAGCTATGTTTCATTGAAGAAAATATTGTTTAATCAAAAACTACCGATACAGCAACACTATAGCTCCTCAACGTTGTTATGAAATTATTGTCTAAATATTTCCAAAAAAATACCCAGCAAAGCCAGGTAAAGCGTGTGATTATCCAGTTTCAAATTTAAGGGGAAGTCTAGATGTTTCGATCGATACAGCCTTCATATAAATTTTCACTTAATTTAATTGTCTATTCTAAGAATTACTCTGAAAACAATGTTTGATATATTATCGTTAATATGTGAGCGTTGATGCAGTCTCAGACCTAGGTGCGAGACGTTCAAATGAATGATATTGATAATCTTAAGGATTACTGTTATAATATGACAGCCGATTAAAATACCTATAGTAACATTTAACCAGTTAGCGCAGTCTCACTTGTGTCGGAAGTTATATTTGTCCAGTGAATGCCTAAAAGCCACAAGGTAGTCGGTAATTTTAAGTGGCGCCAAAATTTTTTTTACTGTTTCTGTTGAAAATAAATCAAGCACTGAATCTGTAGAATAAAAGTAAAAATTTTGTGTTTGAAAAATGTATTGTTTGTTGTTTTCCTTGAGTACATGTGACCTATTTAAGATTTGGACATTTTCTCTTCACAATTAAGCGAAAAGTCTATATTTATGCAACGGGCTAAATCTAACCAGTATGTCGATTCTTGAAAAAAATACATCTTACGAATATCTCGTTGATCATCCCACCTTCAGTTCGACTTTCAATCTAATACGACAAAATGTCATTGAAGAATTTCTATTTATGTTAAATAGCTTTGCAACCGTTGTACATCGGCTTCATTAAGTATATTTTTTCAGGAATCCACATGCTAAGACCTATTATTACATTTAGAGTTCAGTCAGTGGAGGTGGTAGTGAGCTGGTAAGGCTTGTGTCATGGACGTGCCTTGTTGGTGTGATTAAATGTGAATGTTCTACGTAGATTTTTATATCTTGAAAAGCGAATATTTTCTTATATCCTATTAGCGATAAGTAGTTCCCTTGTACATAAGCCTCGCGATTATTATTGTATATGACGATATACTTACTCTATATTTGAAGAACAGAGAAAGGAAAACACGTCTGTTGTAACAAAAAATGTTTTAATGAAATATGCTTTGGTGTCGAAAATCATATTTACCATTTAGCGGAAAATTTCTGCGCGTTTTTGCATCACTCCGCTAATATGACTGACTTTTATCGTCTCGAAAAAAAGTGGTGTAACAAGTGAAGTGAAGGCCTTGCATATCAAATGATTTTCGTACATACGTTCGACGCCACGGGTTATAATAAGTATTTACGTATAGTAATAGTTTGATTTGGGTCCAAGTGCTTATTTTCGCACATTTTTTTAGCAGTCACCGTAAAATGTAAGCAAAGTATTCGACCCGGAGTTTTCAAATTTCACCAACAATTTACACATAAACATGAATTTAGTTTTCAGCAAATATCTGCTAAAGTATTGTGATTTTTAAAATTAAAAAAAAATTAAGACTAGGATATTCTCTAAATTGTGAGACCTATATAAAATAATTTAAATCTTAATTATCAAATCAAAATTATGTTTATTTCCCTCGACCAATATTCTTCGAGACGACAAAAGACATCATTCAATACATAATACAAATGTAATGATAAACTGGTAATAATGTCATTTATGTAAATACATGAAATCAATATTGTCTTCTTGAATAAAACTTAAATAAATAAAAAGCCCATGGTAGTTCAATGAACATATCATGTTATATATAATGAGAGATAATAATATAATATACTAGTAGCTATTATAGTTTCTACTTATTCTAATAGTCTAGGAGCGCGGTTACAAATCGCTAATCATGATTGGCCGATAGTTTGTATACTATATGAAATTGTTCTAAAAAGTAAGAAATCCAAAATATATATATATATAATCATCTACCTATTTTTGTATATATATGACTAGCTGTGCCGTGTGGTTTCACCTGCACAGATCCCTATGAAGTAATATCGGGATATAACATGCCTATGAGCTGTATCACATTACAATCTATCGCTGTGCCACATAGTTCAATTCATATCCGAGTTGACGGCCGAGTGGCGCAGTGGGTAGTGACCCTGCTTCTGCGTATTAGGCCGTGGGTTCGATTCCCACATCTGGAAAATATTTGTGTGATGAGCATGGATGTTTTCCAGTGTCTGGGTGTTTATCTATATATTATAAGTATTTATGTATAATATATATAAATATTCATCAGTTATCATAGTACCCATAACACAAGCTTCCTACGCTTACTTTGGGGCTATATAGCGATGTGTGTAATTGTCCTATAATATTTATTATTTATTTATTTATATATCCATACAGCAGAGATACATCGATAGAACACATATCCATGAAACAGTCTTTAATATTTTTTAAATTTCTACTTTTCCGCACATTTTAATTTTTTTTCAAGATCCTTCTCCTGTCAATAACAGTCAACAAAGAATTAGATAGAAGGATGCAGTTGTTTACGTATGTAACTAAAAAAGCCTATTTGTTATACTTACTGGTATAAGCTATGTTATTGTAAACTTGCATCAAAAACCATTCAGTAGTTTTAGTGTGAAAGAGCAACGACAAACATATATCTTCATACTAGTAGGATAATGTCTGTTGTTTCTTTATTTTTTATTTAGTATATTTTTGTGGAAGCGTCTATCGGCCAATCGCATAGTCTGACAAATAAGATCATCTGTGTAATCTTTTGCAGACTGATTTATGTGTTAAGTTAAAGTAAGGAGCCAAATAATTTTAAATTTATTAAAAATATCGATTTTATTGTGTTTATGAAACGGTTGAATAATTCAATAATTTGTTTCAATGTTTAGTGTAAGATGTTCTAAAAGCAATAGAGAGTTATAATGTAAGACAATACGCGTGATATTTGATCTTATTATTGTAAATAAAGATAACTTAAATCTCACTTGCTTTTTCTTATTCCTATTTCAAGAGTTTCATAGTAGAGTTGGGAGTTTTTAAATAGTTCCGTATAAAGTTAACGTCGAATAGTGGTGCCATCTAGGTATAACGTGTGAAAATGTTTTAATTCGTTTCATAGGGGCTATGACTATAGTCAGAATTTTAATTCGATTCCAGATTTGACATTAGCTATTGTCATTTTGTGAAATAATGATACCACATATAATAGTGTAGTGATGAACACAAAAATCGATAAACAATCAGTGTGTGTGCTATCAGTGTGCCAATTAAAGACTAAATTATTGATTTTTATTTAAATAAATACATCATTGGTCAAAATAATTATTTATTAATTAGTAATCGCTGCTTTATTTTATAAAAAGTTAATATTTTTATTTTTATATTAAAAACAAAACTTATAATGCCTATAACTTCACACACAATTATAAAAGAAATGTTTCAGATGGTTAATTAATGGTCAAAACTAAATTATCGGTTCAGAAATATTCAATTTTCTGATATACTTAGTTTACGAGAGTAAAATTATAAACGAGAAGAATCGAATAATTTCGCAACGTCACTATTTCTTACTAGTCGTAACGTTGCAACACTGAAATTGTCAAATCTGGAATCGAATTAAAATTCCGAGTATAGTAGTAGTAGGGACTAGTACCGATTTACCGTGAAAAAATTTAACCAACCTTAATGTCAACTTCTATGGAAAATTCAAGTGTTTTTCGGCTTTATACATAGATGGCGCTGCTTTAATTCCTTATCACAGCTAGCCTGATATAAGCCTAATCATAAGGTAGAATCCTATATAGACGCTACTAAGTCTCCCTAATAGAAAAAATAGAAGACTAAATAGTGCCGATAAGAAAGCGCTCATCTTGAATCATTTAACATAACATTTTCATGATTGGATGGAAGACTGATAGATCTTTCATCGTGCTTTGTCAGTCTTTAAGGGTTTCCGTGTATCTACATTTCATTCGTTCGCAGTATTATTCTTCCATGTCAGCCTCTTGCTTCCATATAATATGACGTTACCAGTGGTTATGGCACCGGAAAAAAACAAGAACCGTAAATTTATAAATTTCCTAGAAAATATATAAACTTTCGTAGGATTCTAAACGAGAGATAAATTGTATTATTTTACGCGCACATTTTCGTAATTTGATAAACTTACCGAACTGACGCGTAAATAATAAGTAAGCAATAACTAAACACCATGTGCGCTCCGATTGGTTGACTAAGTCACGTGATCCTTTTTGTGTTTTCTTGTAATGTTTTAATTTTGTAACTATGTTGGAACTGTAAAAAAAGCTTTATTTTGCTATGGTTACTAAATTAGACCCATTATGAGCGACTTAGAAGCTGCGGATAGTCAAAATTATGAAGATAGTGCGATAAGTATTAGAAAAATAATTAATTTACCACAGAGCTATGAAAATATTATAGTGGCCATGACCAAAATAGTAAGAAGTCGGATCTGAGGAAAAAATTAAAAAAAATATTAAAATGATAGAAAGAAAATAAAGGAATGATTCGCATTTGAATTTAAAGTAGTAAGTAAAAGCTTTACATTGGTAAAGCTTTTACTTACTAGCTTCTTGTTGGCAATTAGGCTCACGAATATTTTTGAAACTAAATTTCAAAATCTTTCCTTCTTGGCAGAAGATAAGTTTTTATTTTTTATGATTTATTATTGGTTTTTTTTAAATAAACCTTTCGAATATTATGAACACGAATTATGTTGACTAGCGTTTTATTAGGGTAGAGTGAAGTGGGGGTCATTGGCATATTATGTAAAAAAGTAACCCTATATTATAGGTACCAAAATAGTTTTAAAGCAAAAATACTGTTAGGTGGGTAATTCAAACTGATAAATTTATAGTTGGCGAGTCTGATTGTATCTAAGTCTATGGACACAAGTTTTGCCACTATCAACGTCGACCAATCAGAGAACAATGTATTATTTGCCGTATTTTAAAGCGTAAAATTAAAAGCTCTTCTGTGATTGGTCGTACCGTTTAGAATCTTGCGAATGGATATCCGTTAATTTATAAATTTACCACGAGTCGTTTACGTCACGTTACGTTCGTTTTTTTTACACGATTTTCGTACGTACAAATTTATCAATTTGCGCGTAAGATTATACAATTTAGCTCTCATTTAGAATCCTACGAAAGTTTATAAATTTCCTAGGAAATTTATAATTATTATTATTATTACACTTTACAGACAGTTACATTTTACACAGTGACTCAGTAAAAACGCACATTAGGCACTCGCTACAGGCATAGGTATATATGTTGACTCAGGTATAGGCTAGGCATAGGCCGCTTAATGTTAGCTATTTACGGAGTAATTAGGTAAAAAATTCATAAACGGTGCTCTTGATTACTTTTATGGTCGGGTCTCTTAGAACAATTTGATTTGATTGATTTTTAAAAATTCGATTTTCAAGGTAGTAAAAGATATAAAATTTTGTGCTAATTTCTTAACCCTTTCACCGCCCGGCTTTCTAGCAGTTGTCGTGCCCTCAGCGCCCGGCATAATGAATTATAAAATAAATACCTACTATAAATAGGGATGTTCAATACTCAAGTTTTGCATATTCCGTAATAACATCGATATTTGCATTTGCGAGCCTTTCGCTCTATAGGTCGCGATATATTAGTAGGTACTTACTAAAATATGTAGGTACTACTTATCCTATGATGTCATCCAACCCTAGGTATTTTTGGTAAGCCAATAAAACAACAAAACCTTTAAAGATCTATTACATTTATTAATTTTCAATTTTATATAATCAGTCGTAACAATCGCAAGTAGTCAACAAGAACATTGGATGTTTGTACGTTCATTTTAACAAACATAATTACGTTCTTGAACAACATACCTAAGTATCAATTGGCCTACTAACTAAGTTATGCTTTTAAACTTTTTACGTGCGTGGTCTATTAACATTATTATTTTGTGCAATCTCGGTAGTACATCACTGGTCCTTGCAGGTTCCTCATAAAAGCATAACATAGCTAGAATTGAACAATACCTATTTCGAAACATAGTATTGTGGAACACCGTACTATGTAATAACGAGTCTGCAGACCAATGTTCTTCAATTGTTATTCTTTTGTTTCTGGTGAAAAGCATCGTCAGTGCCAGTACAATAAAAATGTCATCAACAGTAACGTCTTGCCATCGTTGCAATCTTGAATATGTTCTAATATCAGCATGTCTTACGAAGTGTTGGTGATATTTGTTTGTATAACAGGCAATTTTCTGTACCAAATCTTTGCTACAAAAATGTTCGAAAAATTGTAGTTCCGTGGAGGTGCAATCCAATTTTACAGTAGGCGACAGTCCACAAACGAAGTCGTCGAATTCTTCTATCTTTACGGGTAACATTTGCGCGTCCAACTAATGCTCGGTGACATTGCTTTCGTCTATCTGAAATGATGCAATAAAATAGTTGTAGTGTAATAAATTCTGATAGGGTAAGGCTTATTTTCCGGGAATAAGTAGGTAGCAAAGATAATAATCTACAACACCTACTAACAACAGTCAACACGTGCAAGCAATTCCAATTTGTAAACAAAAGAACTGATATCTACAAAGTTCGGTATACATAACACCGACCGACAATCGAGTTTATTACGGACTACGACAATAAAGCGACCAAAGAAGCTTTTGTAATACGATTATTTTTCAAATAGAGCGATCAACGCTTAGCCCTTATTGCCCCGGGTTCAAAAGCGGCGGCGGGTTGTCCCGTCGTGTCGCGCATCTCACTCACTCTAATAAAGTTACTAATTTCCTACTTGGGACATCTCTTCTACAGATATAAAGTCACCATTAAAAAAATCGTCGTGTAAATCGCAAAAACATACCTCTTCATCAATATTAAACTCTTCATCTGATTGGAATTCTTCATCTTCATCACCCTCTAGGATTTGTATTAATTCTTCAGTAGTAGTCATATTTTAATACAAATAAATTATTAATTAATTGAAGCTACACATAATATTCATCGATAACATACACGTAAACAGTTCTGCACGTACATCACTGACGGAACATTCCAGAAACCGGCACACGTTTATGACGTCAGAAGCGAGTCGTCTATATCCGACCGTGGCGTTGGGCGTACTAACAACATTTGTTTCTAAACATGTAGGCTAGTGATGTGAACTATCACATTCGGTCGGGAACATTTCACTTCTTAGTTTATTTATTTTCAAAGAAATTCATTAAATTACACACAATTTTTTGTTAATTATTTTATTACTAAATGTTGTAGCTGTTGTTTTATGGTAAATTAGTTAATACAAAGAGAAATATTTCGATTTTTTTGAATTTTTGTATCGGTTAAACTTGTAGTATGTCGCGTCCCTACTGTCGGATATTTCCGTCACGGGCGTAGGACGTCAATACAATTTTCTTAAAAAAATATCAGATTTACATATAAATTCAGTAATTATTTTTAAGATGTCTGAACATTAATTTAAAGTTTATTACAGTGTAAATTATATCTTAGTTAACTATTTACCTAATCTACTATTTTTTTTTAATAGAACGCAACATAATAAAATAAAAAAGCCGACTGAACGAGCGCTGGTATTTGGTCGTATATATACGACTCTGGCGCAATGGACACGGAACAGTTTGTCGGATTAATCCGACCTAGGCGGTGAAAGGGTTAATAAACCTCCACACGTTTTAGTAGTGTATTTAAATAAAACACAATTTGTTCAAATTTCTTTTATAAAATGACAATAATGCACTTAAATATAGATAACGAAGAACAATTTATAGAAAATCAAAATCTAAATACTGCTAAAATTTTTAATAAATTAGCAGCTTAGAATAAATTTATATTACTATTATCAATAATGTACACGAAACATACAATATGTCGTGATATAAATCTTAAAACATATAATACGACCATAGAAAATAGTTAGGCTGAAGGTAGAAGTAGTTTCTTTCGTCATTCCAGATATCAACATTACTATCACCTTTAGTCATTCATACAACTACAGTCAAACACGTAAAGAAACATTAAAAATAACTTAAAATATTTAAAATATTTATGGCGGACCACACCATGGATTTGACCTAAATTTTTTGAATAAAAAAACGTAGAAAACAAATGTGTAAGAAAAATGTAAGTTTATAAAAACGTCAAACAGGCAACTGTCAGCCGCACCATGCTACAGCATGGTGATTTTGTTATCATTATCTCTCTTTAACTATAGTATCGCGTTAAACGGAGAGAAATAGAAACAGTCACGCAAATTTATATGGAATTTATGCAGCGCCATCTAGTTATAGCGAGAGTAATATGCTGGTGGTTATGGTGGTGATGAACTGCGCCGAGCTGCTCAGCTCGTGGATCATGTTCGCGCTCGCCTACGCGTGTGTCGCGCTCGTTACGCGTGTGTCGCGCTGTCCCGCTCGCGCTCGCTTACGCGTGCGTCGCGCTGTCCTCCACGAAGTCGCGCGCCTCGTGTATGGTGACGCACTCGACGTGCGACACCTTGTTGCGGAACTTGACGCCGTAGAACTTGTGCGCGTGCTCCAGCAGCTCGGGACGGAACGTGGTGGTGATGAACTGCGCCGAGCTGCTCAGCTCGTGGATCATGTTCGCGCTCGTTACGCGTGTGTCGCGCTGTCCCGCTCGCGCTCGCTTACGCGTGCGTCGCGCTGTCCTCCACGAAGTCGCGCGCCTCGTGTATGGTGACGCACTCGACGTGCGACACCTTGTTGCGGAACTTGACGCCGTAGAACTTGTGCGCGTGCTCCAGCAGCTCGGGACGGAACGTGGTGGTGATGAACTGCGCCGAGCTGCTCAGCTCGTGGATCATGTTGGCGATCGCCTTCCGGTGCTGAGCGTCCAACGCCTGGAACATTACATAATATTAGAATATTCGATACATGTTTATGCGTCTTATTACAACGTACTTATATGCCTTGCTTAAATTAAATTAATTAAAAAATTACTATATATTTTTTATTTTCAAAATAAATTGTTTCCTAGTTATTCAATAAAATAGACTATTACCCCCAACGTCTTAAACTAATGAGCCAATAAATTACAATTAAATTATTTTTTTTGCAATTTCTCAATTTTCCATGTCACTGAATATTAAGATTATTTACGGTACGTCGCCTGGAAGAGATCACTTTTAGTTATAAGGCCGCCTTTTGCCTATTATTATTACTGTGTTTTTTCGATTCTTTATTACATGCAATATTTATTAAAATAAATAAATATAAAAAACCCGCACCTGATCGATTTCGTCGAACAGATAGAAGGGCGCGGGGTCGCACTTCTGTATGGCGAAGATGAGCGCCAGCGCCACGAGCGACTTCTGTCCGCCCGACAGCTGGTTCATCTCGCGCATGTCGCCGTCGCCGCCCGTGAACGACACTTTGATGCCCACGCCTATGAACGGGTCCGCATTTGCGCGCTGGAATCATACAAACACACGCACACATTATCATTATATATTATAGAACTAGCAGACGTCTGCGACGTCAATCAGCAATCTTTCAAAGTGGCATCCGGCTGCCCCTTGCGCCTTGACGGGTTAACGCTGGTAGTCGCCACACCCTACAAATCGTCGCTTTGTGCTGCTTACGGTCGGCGTCGACCACAAACGACTTCATGAATATGCTTAAGTAAATTAAAGCAACTAAATTATTTTTTACTTTTTAGTGCGTTTTGAAGTCGGTTAAATTTTTTATGATTTTTTTTCTTTTAGTGATTTACCGACACTGAACATGAGAATACCTAATCGTACTAAACTATAAGAATGCCATTGTGTAGTGTGATCTCGTCTCTACTTTTGTACTATGTAGTATGCACTGTCATTATAAATAGTGTTGTGGTAGTACAAAAGTGAGGACGAGATCACTTCACACAATTGGGGTTTGGACATCACTAGGTAAGTTAGTCCAATCCTTTAAAATATACAGCACTTGTAGCCAAAGGGCTACAAGTGAGTGTGCCTATAAAATTTGAAGAGTTCCTTCGATTTTTCCAGGACTCACTTCACTATGGACACATTATGGATCTGTTAAAAAAAAAGACTATTAAAATGTAATTACTCTGTAAAAAGTCATACGTGAAAAAAATATACGCGTCGGATTGAGAACTTCCTCCGTTTTTTCGTCGGTTAAAAAACAAGTATGAACAATTTAGAAAAGTGTTTATCTCACATCGGGGTTGATATCCTGTTCGTCCGGCGCCACCTTCATGATGAGGCTGCCGCGGCCCTGTGGCACCAGCTTCTTGAACACCTCCGTGAAGTTCTTGCTCACTTGCTTGAACGTGAACTGGATCGCCTCCAGCTTCCTGTGCTCCAGCGTCTCGATCAGCTCGCGGATCTTCTCACCTCTGTTTAATAAATAAACTATTTTAAGAGGATTGGGCAGATTTGACTCAGTCATGAAATTGTAGCGGCCAATAAAGAATAATAGCTTTACTCAGTCTAGAATAATTAATTAATCATAATCTTGATTAATCATAAAAATTAATCATCATAATTAATTAATCGCAATGCTATGCTAAATACATTTTTTAAATTAACTGTTTTTTTAATCAAAAATTCTTTAAAAAGAGCGTGGGCGAGAAAGGGATTTCACCATACGTTCTCATCATTTTTATCACTTTTATTCTCCTGTGTAATAAAGTAATAAACATTTTCGAGTCATCTACCATATTAGCCGTAATAGTAAATGTTATATATTTTACACGTAGATAGACAGATTTCCGATGGGTGATATAAAATACCTAATTATAAACACATTATATTTGAGATAAGTACACTATTTCGCCAAGTTCATGCTAAACAGGTGATTATTTAGACCCAAATGAGTCGCGGTGCGCTACTTCGATAACATAATGACAGTAGCGATATACATGGTATAAAAAACTTGTACAAAATTCTAACACGAGTATTATTAATATTAATCTAACACAAAATGTACGCGATTAGGTTATTTTTAATAGCAGTAACGTATTTGGTTTTCATATCGAAATTAACTTATGGATCAAGTGACGTGACGTTTAATAATGATATCAAAAATTCAGTGGATTCAAATTTAAATATTATGAATATAACACAGTTAGCGAAAAAACATGGATATGATATAGAAGTGCATAAAGTTGTAACAGAGGATGGGTATGTTTTGTCCCTGCATAGGATACCCAGTAAAAAACCATCCAAAAATACTTCTGTGGTACTTCTGATGCATGGAATTCTGGATTGCGCAGATAGTTGGCTATTGCAAGGACCGAGTAACGCTTTGGCATATCTACTAGCTGATAAAGGACACGATGTATGGCTGGGCAACGCTAGAGGGAACAAATATTCCTCTGCCCATAAATTTTTAGACAACAGAAGTTCGGAATACTGGAATTTTTCTTGGGAAGAAATCGGTTTGTACGATTTACCAGCCATGATTGAGTATGTTTTACACAAAACTGAGAAAGAAAGCCTGTATTATGTCGGACATTCCCAAGGCACGACAGTTTTCTATGCAATGTTGGCCCTAAAACCTGAATACAATAGCAAAGTCAACATGATGTTTGCATTAGCGCCTATTACTTGGATAAGTAACGCCAAGAGCCCAATTTTCAAATTATTCGGCCCTGCATATGGAATATTCAAATACCTCACATCAAGTCTTAACAATTATTCGATAAATGTGAACATTTTCAAAAATATACCGAAATTAATTTGCAAATTCCTACCAATCGAATGCGACAATGTTATGCAGTGGGTGATTGGCAACGATTACAAATTTATAAATGTTGAATTGTTGCCAATTATTTACGGGCACATGTCTAGTGGATCGTCCATACTACAATTTGTACATTATGGTCAAATGTTTCTATCTGGAAGATTCTGTCGTTTTGATCATGGTGAAAGTGAAAATTTGGTCAAATATGGAGACATTATTCCACCAGAATACGACCTTAATAATATTCTAGTTCCAGCAGTACTCTTTTATAGTACCAATGATTGGTTATCCGATTTGGAGGATGTTAAAAAACTGTTTGCAAAGTTACCAAATGTTTACGATTCTTATAACATGGAAAGGTTCAATCACATTGATTATATGTTTGCTGAAGTTGCTAAAGAACTTGTGTACTTTGTTATTATAAAGAAGATAGAAGAATTTGAAATGATCAATGATGAATTATAGGACAAGATAGACCTTCCTATGAGGACTACCAAACACCAGTTTCGAGCCAATAGCGTCCAGTGGCGCAATCTATTTAATTTCGTCGGTCTACCTATACTAAAGCCAAACTTGATTGAGAATGCTTGTCAACAAACAAATTTAAAATGAAGGTAGATAATTCAACACATTTTATGCCTAATATATTTAAAATTATGTTTTGCTATTTTAAAAAATCTTATTTAAAAGATATTGAATATATTAATTAGTTTTAAGCTTACTAATCTAATTTATTGACATGAGTTCGTCATTAATTAGATAATTAAAAAAAATAGGTGTAAAACGACTAGTGATTTCTACCTCCATTTTTAATTTGTTTGTTGACAAGCATTCTCAATCGAGTTTGGCTTTAGTATAGAGGGTCGAGCAACACTGTCTTGCACTGTCTTGCTTGCAGAGCGGAGTCGCTTTCTAACATTCTCTCTTACATTACATTAAGTACAGTAACACCCTGAACTTACGCGCGACAGGTGAGGCCTAGCGTTTTCCGTGTAAGTCGAATTCGCATAAATCGGGGTACAATTATGGACATAAATATATACAAAGTATGTGTAATTGGAACCGAAGACTAAATAAATGAAATAATTATTAAGGAAATAAATGTGTAGCTACATATAGATAATATGACAAATTATATTATTATAAACTAAACAGATAACTTCGAATTGTGTTTTTCTTCTCGCGTAATATCTCCTCGTAACATGCTAATAATTTATGATTTCTTCATTCCAAAATGATTAACCCCTTTTTCAATTGAACGGAAACTTCAGTCAAGTTTCTAACTGTCATAAGATCTTCTAATTAAGCTGGGTCTAAAGAAACAAGATTCAGTGTTCCTCAAGTTCAATACGACGAAAACGAATTCAAAAAATTAGTAGAAAAATCATGTAATTTTGAATTCGCGTATGTCGGGGTATTCATTTTTTGAACAATACATACCCAATATCGAGTTCTTCTTTCCTCTTGTACAGTTTTTCCTTCTGTTCTGAGAAGCTGATGAACTGGTCGAGGGCCTTCTTGTTAACGTGGTTATACTTCTTCAGGTGCTGGTTGGCCTTCTCCAGCTCTTTGAACAACTGTAACCATCATACTAGCATTATTAAAGCGAAAGTCTGTGTGTATTTTTGTAACTTCTTCAAGTCGCAAGCATTATTTCTTTACAGACACTGGGACAGGTGAAACTAATTAAAAACTTATAAATAAAAAAAATTAAGGACTTCAAAACACACTAAAAAGTAAAAAACGATTGCGTCATTTAGTTGCTTTCATTTACTTAATCATAACTATAAAGTCAGTACATCCAAGGAAAGTTTATTTAACGAAATATCAAAACACTTTGTGAGTTTTAGGTTACATTTTTAAAGTAGAAAAGCTTGGGTGGCCACATTCATCTTTTTGAAAAAGTAAATTAATTAACTAAATGCCGAAATTAGTTTTAACTTTTTAGTGCGTCTTGAAGTCTATTTTATATTTTTAATTTTTTTTTACACTTTTTAGTTATTTATCAACAGCCAAAAACTGTGTCACCATAAAGTTTGAAGAGTTCCTTCGATTTTCCCAGGATCACATTAGATCCTAACATGATGACTATGGGACCATTTTTGAATTAAAAATGGTATGATAAAAAGTCTAATCAAAATGAATTATCAAAATCACACCTCACTGAATGTTATGCGGGTCATACATAAAAAAATATAAGCGTTGAATTAAGAAGCTCCTCCATTTTTTCATCGGTTATAGAGTACCTGTTTCAAGGACAGCTTCTGGTACTTGGAGTGCAGTTCGGGCGCGTTGGGCAGAGTGCCCAGCGCCGCTATCTTGTCCAGGGACTCTTGTATCTTCTCCTGTAGGAGCACTTCTTTGGACGCCATCTTCTCTAGACCTTTGGCGTCTTCCTCCATCTTCTCTTGAGCTTCTTTTTCCTTTATAAAAATTACAAAATACAACTCGAGAATGATATTTTTTTATTTTGAAGTTATAAGATTTTATGCGCCTTGGTCGAAAAGACAAGAAAACAATAAACTCAGCCTTATTAACTTACCATATTATTGAAAAACTATAAAGTAAAGCACTCGGCTCCTTACAGAAGAATTAAAACACCTATTTATCGGTTATAAATTTTTCTCGTTTTTCAAAGTGGCGCAGTTGTATAATGCGGCGGATTTATAAGACAGAGGTGCTGGGTTCAATTCCCTACTGGGCCGATTAAGATTTTCCAAATTGGTACAGATCTGGCTGGTGGGAGACTTTGGCCGTGGCTGGTTTCGTCCCTACTGCCAAGTGAATTGCATTCTAGCATATAGTCGTGTAGAAACCAAAAGGGCATTGCATTATTACTTATAATCCGAAGTGATTCCAGTCAAAGGTTAATTTGTAATGAATGAAAAAAATATAAGTAAAAGTTTGCAAGAAAGAGGAGCTGGTAGCAATTGGTGATTAGGTCTGGATATATCATATAGAAGTATTAAAATAATACTACGAGTGCATACAAACCTTGTTCCTCCATTTATCCAGCTCCAATTTGAGTGCCTTCTCGTTCTTAACGGCGGCCTGCACTTTCCTCTCCACTTCCTCCATCTCCTTGTTGATCTGCCGTATTCTCTTCTCGGCTGCGGCCAGGTCCGACTTGCTGTTGCTGAGGCGTCTCTTGCGATCTTCTACTGAGATCTCTTGCAGGGCTTGCACCAATTCGTCTTTACGTCTGGATGCACCACAATAAATTGTTTATCCTTACATATAAATACAGAGCACATTATACGCCTATTTTTCTAAAATAAGATGTTAATTGTTTAATTTTTATATATTTTATAAGGTCAAATTCATGTGTATTTATTTAATTCATATATTTATTTATTATGTTTAGTATAATTTTAGCTTAATATTGGAGGTTTTTTTATTATTAATTTAGTTAGTATTTTCAACTAGTCCATAGTTACCCTGCAATTTGTTAATCGACTAAGGTCTCCACGATACAGGTATATTGTTTTCATGGCAATAAAGATTATTATTATTGTTATATTAAAAAACAAAGTCTCCCGCCGCATGTGTCTGTCTGCTTGTCTGTTCGCTATAAGCTTATACTACTAACGGACTGTCATGTGATTTTTCACTAATAGATAGAGCGGTTACTTGCAAAAATTTTAATATATACTTTGTTAAGGTTTTATATAATGGATGAAATATTACAAAATTGTTGGAAAAGTCGGAGAAATTTAAGCCACTTGGGAGCTTTAATCGAAAACGCTGCTTAATCTATTTGCGATATAACCAAACAAAGTATCATAAAATTGTTTCTCTTTAATAGTAATACAAAAAAACTATTATTATAAAAACAAAAAACCCGACTGCTTAGAAGTTATGAACTGAAAAGAGAAAAACAAGGATCACTATATCTGTATAAAATTCTAAATATTTTATGGTGATGCAAACAGGGACAAAATACTTTAGCCTGCGGGGAAAGAAAGATCTACCATAACTACGTTTGTCCCCGCCTGCAGCACCATTAAGTATTAAGAAATGTATACAGATATAGTGATCCTTGTTTTTCTCTTTTCAGTTCATAACTTCTAAGCAGTCGGGTTTTTTGTTTTTATAATAATAATTTTATTTGAGACTTTTTACTTTTAGTTTATGGTATAGAAATCAGACTTAGTACACTTTTTGCCGTTTTTGTTAATAAGTAATATGAACATGATATGATATTTATATTTTTGAAATGGTCTTTTTACGACCTTTCAATTGGTACCCATATTGCTAAGGTAAAAGAAAAAAATACACACATTCCCCCTTTTTTCCTACATTTACAGTCGCCATTTTGAAAATTTATATAGCCTATGTCACTACCACAATTTTGACAAATTCAACGACACCTCACATGTCAAAATCCGTACAGCCGTTTAGGCTGTAGCGCGTGCCGAAGAAATGGACATACATACATACATACATACATACATACATACATACGCTCGAAAAACATAACCCTCCTTCTGACGCAGTCGGGTAAAAAGACCGCGATGGCATATATGCATATGTTTGAAGTAGCCTGTTTGATCAAATTACTTGAACATCTATGGCCTGCAAGTAGCAGATAAATTGCAGAGACTTACCGTATCAAATTGTTGGTGAGCAAGTTTTCCAACTTATTCTTTGTAGCCTCGAGGTTCATTCTCTGGCTGAAAGCCTCCTTATTCTCTTGAGTAAGTCTCCGTATAGCATCGTTCAGTTCGTCCACTTTGCCTTGGTCCGCGGTTGACAGTTGTTCCATTAATTCCTACGAATAAAATATGATTATTTTCAATTCGACAGTTGTATTGTTTGAATTGTCGAATCATCTATCATCGTGTATAATCATGATCGTACATAAAAATAACTTCATCTTTAACAGTGGAATTACAATCGCGAGGTAAAACAGTACCCAGGTATCGAGCATGCAGTGTATTCATGTAGCATATGTTGAATCTGCCATTTTTGTGTTTCATAGGCAATGTCAAGGGCATCCCCGAGTGACCGGAATATAGAATAAGATTTTGTGAAGAATATTTTTAGTTTGTGCAGCTCTACTAGATGGCGCTAGTGAATATAATTAATAAGGAAAAAATTGTCATATGTACACTGTTTATGGAAATTTTATATTTTATTACGTCATCGACGTTGTTTTATTATTTAACTACCCGAAAAGCCCTGGGAGAGACATGTGACGTCATCAGACACCTCACCTGATGCAGTTCAGACTCGAGGCCCTCCTTGGTGGCCTGCATGGCTTCCAGGCTGGAGCGGTACTGCGCCAGCGAGCGCTCCTTGGGCCCGCGGAACCGCTCGATGGACGCCAGCTCCTCCTTCATCAGACGGATGTCCGCCTTCACTTTGTCGAAGATGTCCCTGACAGAGAAACATTGCAATTATCAAACTAAAAAGAAGAAAAATAAATGTTGGCAAGCTACTTGTTTGTGAAATTAATACCTCCAGTGTGTTGATCTGCTTTAGCAGCTCTGAGGGAGTTTTCCACGTGGAAGCTTTTGAGGGTACCTACAC
This sequence comes from Mycalesis mineus, assembly GCA_034621355.1. Classification (NCBI taxonomy): domain Eukaryota; kingdom Metazoa; phylum Arthropoda; class Insecta; order Lepidoptera; family Nymphalidae; genus Mycalesis; species Mycalesis mineus. The sequence continues at coordinate 1,231,124 of CM067893.1, forward strand.
AATTACTCACTTGGCCTTCCCCTGTTTAGTTTCAGTCCGCTGCATCTCCGACACGATGGTGTTGATGCTGGTCTCGGTCTTGTTGAGCTCCTGGCGCAGCGTGCTCAGCTCCTCCTCCAGGGTGGTGATCTGCTCCATCAGCTCCGAGCGAGTCTTCTGCATCTCCAGACGCGAGCGCGACTGGTTGAAGTAGCCGCCCGTGAGAGAACCTTTTGAAGATACCTGGAAAATGTCTTTAATTGATGCTTGGCGGCCTTTATTTTACTAGGAAGTATATCCGTGACGAAAACTTTTGGGGATTACTTAGAAAATTTTGAATATCAAGGATGCGTGCATTCAGGTCTATAAGTTACCAGAAGGAATATCCATGAAGGAGCCTTTTTAGGATACCTAGAAAAGTCTTACTAAAGACCTTATTGCTTAATGCATCAGCTTGTGAAACAATAGGTTCTTATCTTATTTATTGCTTTTATCGAGAATCGTGTTTTTGAATTCTTGAAATCGTTCGTTTTAAGCCATCTCGAAACTTCCACCCTCGTGTTTACGTAAAGGTTCTGGTGGCTGACAATCAGTATAAATAGCCGACTTCTGTCGGCCATGAGAAGTTGAACATGGAAAGCAAGTGTAGACACATCGAAGCGATACCAGCGATACAAGTGATATACCAACGACCTCGGCTATCCTTTTGGGCTATGATGGGAGTTGACTCGGATCCTTGTGCAGAAGAACTGAATGAAGTCTCACATCATCAGATATATTCATTCCATATCATCAAACCCCAGCACATAACAATATCATTAACTGACATGAATGCTTATAGTATGCAAGTCTCAAAAAATTATACATTTCTTTACAATCTAATAGGACGATTATGAAAGAATCTTTTTATGAAAGTATCAACTATTATTCATTATTATCAAGTGAAATATCATGAAAAATACCTGGTCTCCTTCCAAAGTAACGCAATCGAGGTGGAACTGCTTGCCCAGGCCCGTGGCGCACTCCAAGTTCCTGCAGATGAGCGTCTTGCCGAAGATGTACTTCATTGCTTTGGCGTACTTCTGGTCGTACTTCAGCTTATGTACCATGGCTATTGCGTTCTGTAAATAAAATTTTAGTATTCACTAGCAGACGCCTGCAACTCCGCTCGCGAGAAAAATCACGAACATCAAAGATAAAATATAAGTGAACTTTTTATGTAAAGAGAATGAGTCTAGCAAGATTTTCTTAAAATATAGATATATGGCACCGTGGCTAACTTTCGGACTGTTGACAGGTATGAAGGTGATCTCCTTCAGGATCTTGGTGCTCAGTAGATAAATGCAGAATACTCACATTGTCACTGGGATAAGTCATGTCTCTAACTTGCAGCCTGTTGAGAGGCATGAAGGTCACCTCTCCAGGCAGACTCTGTCTGTTCATCTCCTTCAGGATCTTGGTGCTCAGTAGATAAATGCAGAATACTCACATTGTCACTGGGATAAGTCATGTCTCTAACTTGCAGCCTGTTGAGAGGCATGAAGGTCACCTCTCCAGGCAGACTCTGTCTGTTCATCTCCTTCAGGATCTTGGTGCTCAGTAGATAAATGCAGAATACTCACATTGTCACTGGGATAAGTCATGTCTCTAACTTGCAGCCTGTTGAGAGGCATGAAGGTCACCTCTCCAGGCAGACTCTGTCTGTTCATCTCCTTCAGGATCTTGGTGCTCAGTAGATAAATGCAGAATACTCACATTGTCACTGGGATAAGTCATGTCTCTAACTTGCAGCCTGTTGAGAGGCATGAAGGTCACCTCTCCAGGCAGACTCTGTCTGTTCATCTCCTTCAGGATCTTGGTGCTCAGTAGATAAATGCAGAATACTCACATTGTCACTGGGATAAGTCATGTCTCTAACTTGCAGCCTGTTGAGAGGCATGAAGGTCACCTCTCCAGGCAGACTCTGTCTGTTCATCTCCTTCAGGATCTTGGTGCTCAGTAGATAAATGCAGAATACTCACATTGTCACTGGGATAAGTCATGTCTCTAACTTGCAGCCTGTTGAGAGGCATGAAGGTCACCTCTCCAGGCAGACTCTGTCTGTTCATCTCCTTCAGGATCTTGGTGCTCAGTAGATAAATGCAGAATACTCACATTGTCACTGGGATAAGTCATGTCTCTAACTTGCAGCCTGTTGAGAGGCATGAAGGTCACCTCTCCAGGCAGACTCTCCGCTCTGTCTGTTCATCTCCTTCAGGATCTTGGTGCTCAGTAGATAAATGCAGAATACTCACATTGTCACTGGGATAAGTCATGTCTCTAACTTGCAGCCTGTTGAGAGGCATGAAGGTCACCTCTCCAGGCAGACTCTGTCTGTTCATCTCCTTCAGGATCTTGGTGCTCAGTAGATAAATGCAGAATACTCACATTGTCACTGGGATAAGTCATGTCTCTAACTTGCAGCCTGTTGAGAGGCATGAAGGTCACCTCTCCAGGCAGACTCTGTCTGTTCATCTCCTTCAGGATCTTGGTGCTCAGTAGATAAATGCAGAATACTCACATTGTCACTGGGATAAGTCATGTCTCTAACTTGCAGCCTGTTGAGAGGCATGAAGGTCACCTCTCCAGGCAGACTCTGTCTGTTCATCTCCTTCAGGATCTTGGTGCTCAGTAGATAAATGCAGAATACTCACATTGTCACTGGGATAAGTCATGTCTCTAACTTGCAGCCTGTTGAGAGGCATGAAGGTCACCTCTCCAGGCAGACTCTGTCTGTTCATCTCCTTCAGGATCTTGGTGCTCAGTAGATAAATGCAGAATACTCACATTGTCACTGGGATAAGTCATGTCTCTAACTTGCAGCCTGTTGAGAGGCATGAAGGTCACCTCTCCAGGCAGACTCTGTCTGTTCATCTCCTTCAGGACCTTGGTGCTCAGTAGATAAATGCAGAATACTCACATTGTCACTGGGATAAGTCATGTCTCTAACTTGCAGCCTGTTGAGAGGCATGAAGGTCACCTCTCCAGGCAGACTCTGTCTGTTCATCTCCTTCAGGATCTTGGTGCTCAGTAGATAAATGCAGAATACTCACATTGTCACTGGGATAAGTCATGTCTCTAACTTGCAGCCTGTTGAGAGGCATGAAGGTCACCTCTCCAGGCAGACTCTGTCTGTTCATCTCCTTCAGGATCTTGGTGCTCAGTAGATAAATGCAGAATACTCACATTGTCACTGGGATAAGTCATGTCTCTAACTTGCAGCCTGTTGAGAGGCATGAAGGTCACCTCTCCAGGCAGACTCTGTCTGTTCATCTCCTTCAGGATCTTGGTGCTCAGTAGATAAATGCAGAATACTCACATTGTCACTGGGATAAGTCATGTCTCTAACTTGCAGCCTGTTGAGAGGCATGAAGGTCACCTCTCCAGGCAGACTCTGTCTGTTCATCTCCTTCAGGATCTTGGTGCTCAGTAGATAAATGCAGAATACTCACATTGTCACTGGGATAAGTCATGTCTCTAACTTGCAGCCTGTTGAGAGGCATGAAGGTCACCTCTCCAGGCAGACTCTGTCTGTTCATCTCCTTCAGGATCTTGGTGCTCAGTAGATAAATGCAGAATACTCACATTGTCACTGGGATAAGTCATGTCTCTAACTTGCAGCCTGTTGAGAGGCATGAAGGTCACCTCTCCAGGCAGACTCTGTCTGTTCATCTCCTTCAGGATCTTGGTGCCCACTGTGTCTGACTCTACTATGTGGTGGAAGAGACGATTGCCTGCCGTCACCTGTATATAAACACATGTAACGTAAATATATGTAAGCGTCCGGTACGTTGTGGAATTTGCATATCACACTGAAGAAGAAGAAGAAACACTTTATTGCACATAAAAATAGATATAACAGATACATGAAAAAAAAAGGATTAAAATAAACGTGCCTAGGCGGCCTTATTGCTAGAAGCAATTTCTTACAGGCAACCTATTGAAAGGACATTTGAGTATCGTAAGCAGGGTGGTGCAATGAGAAGAAATTACTTAAATTTATTATAAATATAATAATATTTAAAAAATAAGTAAATAAATAAAGTACATTAAAAGTAAACATTATATATAAATGTATACAAACATATGTTACTATGAAATATAACACTGATAAATTTTTATCCCCTTTAAGGGTCAAATTTACAAAACACTTTAATTAGTGTTATTTGTTAACTACTTTAATGAAAGTTCAAACAGGAACGAAAGAAAAAGAGAATTTTATATTAAAATAAATTACAAAATATATCAAAGAATGTTATTTTTATATGCTTTTTTTAATTGCCATAGCTTTTTTAAAATGCATAATTAAAGTTATAATGACTTGGTAGTAGATAAACCGTATTTATCCCCTCTTCTATAGACAGGGAGGCCTGGCCCTATAGTGGGCCGCAAATAGGCTGATAATGATGATGATGATTTACCTCAACAGCCGTGTAAATGGTTTTATCGCAAGTGAAGTTCTCAATGACGGGCCCGTAGTACTGCGTGGCTATTTTGGCCCAATCGCCGCCTCGCTCCTGGAATGTGTCGAGCACTTTGCGCACACTGTCTCTGCCGTTCAGAATGGGCTGGAAGTTGAGATATTATTGATCAGTTCTAGTACAGTTAGAATCTGAGTCGTTAGTTATGCTCTTCATTTGGATCCCAATCCAGGGAATAATTTATCTCTATAACTAGCGACCCGCCCCAGCTTCGCACGGGTGCAATGCTGGTGCTATACTTACTAAAGAACGCACGCCCCGCGGAACCCCCAAACGCTCGCTATCTATCTTACATATCTAGGAAAATATTCACTTAAATTACATGCTGTAAAGGGCAATAGTGACTTATATTGAATGCACAAAGTATTTAAGATACTTAATCCTTATCCACGATTCCACTTTTGGTTGAAGGAATAATGGTTATTTTGGGTTATCCCTAAGAGATAGACATATACCATCCCGAACTTTCTTGTTGATGATAAGGAGATTGGCGAGAGTGCCCTTATAATTTTAAAGCATCGTTAAGATACCAGATTGTGCTAATTAAAACTGCAATTTTATATGATACTTGTATAAAAAAATTGGGATTTGTTAAAGATGGGGATCAGAAGAACAAAAATAATTATAATTGACTGAAAATTAGTCGTCTGCAGTAACCGGAACGGTTCTCTGGTAGAAGGTAGCACAAGACAGCAGCTCTAGTGTTACCAACTTAGTGGATTTTTTAGTAAATCTGGTAGTTTTATAATAAACGTTTTATAGTAAACTTTATTTTAGAAGAGATGTTTATTTATATAATAAACCAGTAAAAAAATACCACATAAGTTTTGTAATTATTGTAAAACGTATAACTATGTATTAGTTTTAAAAGTGTATCTATTTATAACAGTTACCTATTGGTTATAAAAAATATATGTAAAATACATATCTATTTACAATTATTATTCTCATTATATATTTTATTACTGTGCAAATTGAACATTTTCATTTTTAGGTATGACCTATTTATTCAAATAATTATTATAGAATCGACTTTATTTTTTCGTTCTATATACATATATAGCTTGGCAAAAAAGTCGTGAAACGGTACTAAAAATATGATAACTGGCAACACTCCTTTTGCGGGTTGTCAACCACGTCAAGTCCGTAGATGTGTCATTTCTTGAAATCGATAATCGTTGTTCGTGTTATTTTCAATATTATTGTGTTATTGTGCTCAAAATGGACAGAACCGCAATCCGCAGCTCGGCTAGAGAGATCATTTACAAAGTATTTAAGAGATTTTTTGGAGAACTTTTATCCACAAAAATTTTATCCGATTTGAACGAAGTTTACAAAAGGACTGCTGAAATGACTGGTAAAATGTGGTTTAAATAAAGTAATCGTATAGTATATGTGTGGCTTAATGACAATACCCTCTCATAGTATGCTTGTTTGCATGTAAATGTAGATTCCGGAATTAAAGGTTATGTTTATAAAATGCATTTGCCAAATAGCGCGTTTGTATAATTTTGATACTTTTTTGTGGATATTGCATAAATCACAGAAAAATAAAGTGCGGATTATATGATTTCGCTTATATAACAATGGTAGGTAATAAACCTGTATATACTTAAGTAAATATCTTTTTTTAGGTAAATTCGTCAGTACTATAAGACGAATTGCTCTGGAAGGACAGAGAAATAAAGGTGTTTTCTCCACACCAGGGAAACATAGAACTAGGCGACCTACAAAAGAATTCGACGATTGGACACGTAATGAAAATAGAGAGTGATTATTACCAAAGGGGACAATCTCTGTATAGTGATATTGACAAAATAATTATAAACCTGCAAGATGAAAGCAATAGTGACACATCCGAAGATAGCCAGCGGTTGATAGCAGCAGATAGATAGCAGCAGTAACTGGAGTTGGCTCGCGCCAAGACGTGGCTGAAGGCTTATCTGGTGTGGAATATTTAGACGAAAGCATTTTTCATTCTGACTAAATATTTATAGTTGTATGAATACCAATTTTCTAGTTAAAATACATTACCATCCTTTCAGAAGTTTCATTAATTATTTTTCTATCCTAACCAATATTATTTTGAAAGTGTGTCAGTGAAATCACGTTATTAAAAATTGTATTTAAATCAAAGTATCAAAACCCATATTGTCGTACTATATAGAGTGCCCACATGAACGGTTGTGACGCGACCATTATTTTCATGACTTTCTTGTCCAGCTATAACATGATATTTTGGGTTCATGTGGTGCTAGGCTATTGATTAATTAAGTGACATTTAAAAAGGAACTTGTCTGTTATGTATACTTATTTTGACTTAATAGACTTTATTTTTTCACAGACAAATGTTGGCAGGACTATTGGGTATTGTCATTGTGTTTAAAACTAACAGTCATATTAATAAACAATATTGTTTGATGTTGGTTGTTGATAATTTTCGGGTTTTAATGTTACATTTTGCGTTGATTTAATATACTCCAAGTGATTTAAACGTTGAAAGTAATTGCCATTTTTGTGATTTCCTCCTAACGATTTGGCTATATACTGGATTTACTGATTATTTTGCTTTATGGCCCTGTCAACCGCTTTTGCCTTTGGACATCTAGTTTCCAGCAATTTGGATTTTGTTAACTATTAAAATGTGTTGTTTTAATTTAAACTGCTTCAATAAACTGTAGTGATTATTAGTCTTAAACATCATCATCTGCATATAGTAGGAGGGAAAACAGGCACAAAACCTTGTTATGTGAAGGCACATAAGCTCACCACTTGAACAACAAGGTAGTTTAATAAAAAAATTAAAATCCCTTGATATGCCCTACAGCTTTAATATTATTTATTCTGTAAGAAGTTCAACATTAAAATATTGTTTCAGTTAACATCTGTCGATGAGATAGGTATGTGTTACTTGTTGTTTACTATCACAAAGAGAGGTATCTCCAATAGAAGATCAGGTATTCCTGTGCCCTCTACAAGCCAGGGAGTTAATATATCTCCAAATTAACAAACAGAGGAAGTTGTAGAAGTTTTGACTGATTGTTCTACTACTAAAGGCCCACTAGTAGAATCTTATGCACAAATTGTGATGCCTACATTCAGCAACAAAATAAATGAGCTTCCATTATGTCAATATTGTTTTATTTATCTAGTCTTGTAATTTTTTTTATAATTTTCAGTGGATCTATACAATTAGTCTTATATCTATGTAGATCTCTTTTTTATACGAAATAAGCTTGCGCTTGATCCAAACCTCTATTGACGGTATGTGTAGATATTGTGGTCTAAGATGAAACGCATCGCTTAGAAAATGCCTATTCACTCTTGTTTTAAAGATACCCAAGTTGTAACAATATTTTCATTTTCTTCTCTGCAATGAATTGGTAGTTTGTAACTTCAGAAAAACGAAACGCTAGGAAACTTGTATTTAAGGGATTTATTGTCTCCTTTTTATTTAATTATTGTTATTTTATAACTACTGTACTTTGCAATCAACCTTTTGGCTGAGATTTTTACTTAGGCTTATTAATATATTTAGTAATTTTTCTGTAACTATCTTCCATCTCACATTTAACATGCAGAAGTTATGCATACTGTAAACTATTACCTACTTATAACAAAATGCCAGCATAGCGATATATTGGCGATATAAAAACTGTGGTATACCTACTTTAATCTTGTACCGCATGTTCACTTAAATATCTAGCTAATATTTACGAGTGTATGTTGAACATATTCCTACGTATTTAATATCCTGATACAATTAAACAGTAACTTCTTCTAGCAGTTCATTTTTGATTAGTAAATATTTGAGGTTATAAGATAAAAGCTTTCATATCTTTTTTCTCCCAATTTTTCTAACCTACTTACCATTTGCTTTTTTCTTAGTTATGTTATGTTTTGCAACTGCTAATAAGTTTGAACGCTACCGTTTTCTTCGGGTCTAAAGGTGCATACAATCTCGCCATTCTCCTTTGCTATCTTTGAGTCAAAAAATACGTCATTATTAAATATTTACGTAAAAAATTACTAAAAGCATGTCTCCCAGTATGTAATGTAGTATAATTACCTTTCCAGCCATAGAGCGTAAGGCTTGGTCGGCTTTCGCAAGGTCTTCCTTGAGCGAAGACAAATTCTGCGTCAGTATTGTTTCTTTACGCCATAACTCACTAGAGAAGAAGTAATAATATTAATTATTATTTTTGAACTCTCATTTATATATAATTACATTATTTTGAATTCCTAACAATGCAAAAAATCTGTCATTTGAGTACTCAAGCATACGATGGGCTTCAGAGTGAGGAACCCCCTCACACTGGCTTGCATATCGGACCCTTCTTTTTTAACGCTGGGAAAAATGCTGTCTGTTACTCATCCCCTTGGGAACAGTGCCAGTAATGTTATTATTACCATTGTTGCCAGAGGGTATGTGGGACTCACCCTCCCACACCTTGTTATTTTTGATGTTAGAATGGGTGTAAGGATGTAATTGGCTGGTAGTTTTTAGGGTCTGCGGTACTTCCACATTTGTGTATGAGAAACGTGACACCATTTGTTCAACGGCGTTTTGAAATTGCATTGACAAGACAAGATCCATCCACTTACAGTTAGAAGCTGACCTAATTGCACAACATATCTCTTACGTTGTCATGGTTATTGGAACTATTTGTTCTACCGCCTCAGTTTTTTCTTTGACAATACTCATCCAAACCCCGTCGTCAAAATCAATGGCCAACCAAGATCCTACGCTAGAAATCTGACATAGCATCAGAAGTCTAAGGTTCCCCATCTATCAGACTCGCTCGTTTCCAATTCCTATAAACTTCCTATTTTTTATTATTATCAATTACTTTTCCATAGCCTATACAGTGCAGAATTTTAATAAATAAAAAACAGTAAATGAAATATTAAATTCCTAAAAGCTCTCTGTTAAGTGGTCGAATAGCCAATTCTCTAGTCTCAAATGCATTAAAAAGTACAGTAATTTAAAGGAGTATACAAAATACCAACTTCCTCGCGCTCTGCTCCTGGTCCTTCCGCTTCTTGCACTCGTAGTACTGCTTGTTGTGCTCGTCGATGGCCACGCGCTGTCTCTCCATCTCCTTGGTGGTCTCTTCTATGCGCTTCTCCAGCTCGGCCAGCTTGAGTCCGTCGCGGCGCAGGTCTTCGCGCAACTTCGCCTCGTGGTCCTTCTTGTCTTTTATCTGTTTGCTCAGAGACCTATAGTCAAAGGTAAATAGGTTTACTTGTAGTTTTTATCGAATCTTATAGATAGTTCCACCAAATATTATGGAATAAAGTCCCTGGTCCAGCCTGTCTGTCTGTTTGCTATAAAAGAAGAATTTAATGACTATACCATATAGTGATTCCTGAGGAAGGTTGTTTTGTGTTTAATAAAAAATTATTATTATAAAAACAAAAAACCCGACTGCATAGAAGTTATGAACTAAAAAGAGAAAAACAAGGATCACTATATCTATATAAAATTTTAAATACTTTATGGTGATGCAAGCGTGGACAAAATACTTTATTTTTTGCAGGGAAAGAAAGATCTACCAAAACTACATTTGTCCCCGCCTGCAGGACCATAAAGTATTTAAAATTTTATACAGATATAGTGATCCTTGTTTTTCTCTTTTTAGTTCATAACTTCTATGCAGTCGAGTTTTTTGTTTTTATAATAATAATTTTATGTGAGACTTTTTTGTTTTAGTTTATTGTATAGAAATGATACAGTACACTTTTTGCCATTTTTTGTTAAAATGGCAATATAAACATGATATGATATTTATATTTTTGAAATGGTCTTTTTACGACCTTTCATTTGATACCCATATTGCGAAGATGAGAGAAAGAAATACACACATCCCCCCTTTTTTCCTTCATTTACAGCCACCATTTTGAAAATTTATATAGCCTATGTCACTACCACAATTTTAACGAATTCAACGACTCCTCACCTGTCAAAATCCGTTCAGTTGTTTAGGCTGTAGCGCGTGCCGAAGAAATGGACATACATACATACATACATACATACGCTCGAAAAACATAACCCTCCTTCTGACGCAGTCGGGTAAAAAAAGGGGGTATAATCTTTTTGAGATATAACAGAACGTATGGAAGAATTTTACCTCTTTATTAGGACTACAAAAAAGTACGCGATGGCGTATATTAATCTTTTAAAGATAGCTTGCTATACCCATTCTTTCTTTAAAAGTAAGGATCAAGTACATGTACCACATTTTTATCTTCTGCTAGTTGAGAGTGAGAGCAACCGCTGGGCACAGTTAGTATAAGAGAAGAGAAGGAGATAATAAATTTACTTGAGCTCCTTCTCAATCCAGCGGTCCCTGTCCTGCTTGGAGGTGAACTGCGTGCCGCGGCCCTGCTTGGCGTACAGCTCCTGTCTCTTCTGCTAGTTGAGAGTGAGAGCAACCGCTGGGCACAGCTAGTATAAGAGAAGAGAAGGAGATAATAAATTTACTTGAGCTCCTTCTCAATCCAGCGGTCCCTGTCCTGCTTGGAGGTGAACTGCGTGCCGCGGCCCTGCTTGGCGTACAGCTCCTGTCTCTTCTGCTAGTTGAGAGTGAGAGCAACCGCTGGGCACAGCTAGTATAAGAGAAGAGAAGGAGATAATAAATTTACTTGAGCTCCTTCTCAATCCAGCGGTCCCTGTCCTGCTTGGAGGTGAACTGCGTGCCGCGGCCCTGCTTGGCGTACAGCTCCTGTCTCTTCTGCTAGTTGAGAGTGAGAGCAACCGCTGGGCACAGCTAGTATAAGAGAAGAGAAGGAGATAATAAATTTACTTGAGCTCCTTCTCAATCCAGCGGTCCCTGTCCTGCTTGGAGGTGAACTGCGTGCCGCGGCCCTGCTTGGCGTACAGCTCCTGTCTCTTCTGCTGGTTGAGAGTGAGAGCGCGCGTGCACTCTTCTTCTCGCGCTTTCATCTCTTCGTATTTCGGCTTCAGCTCCTCTAACTCGCGTTCTTTTTCTGATATTTGTTGACGCAACCGGTCAAGTTCTGCTTCGGCGCGTTCCTGAAAACATTATATAAAATGCGTATTCCGCATATGACAATTTCAAATCGATTTGAGTAAGAAACACCACACTAGTGTCATTACTGATCCTATAGTCAGTTCGCAGTTATGACCTGGTCTTTGAATCTGATGCAACAGACGCCTTTGTCATAGACGTTTCAAGCCAAATTTAAGGCTGTGCGCCGCCAACAACTAGTGGGCCTGAATACGCATTAAGAGCAGAACTCCTTGAAAGCTATATATATCATATCCTACAGACCCGATTTTCTAAATTTGCCTTACCTTAGACTTGTTATCGCCGTCGACGTCATCGGTGAGATCCTTGATGGCGAGCTCAAGTTTGGTCTTCTCTCTCAGCAGCTGCTGCTGTTCGGTCGACAGTACGCCCTTCTCTTCGTTGCCTTACCTTAGACTTGTTATCGCCGTCGACGTCATCGGTGAGATCCTTGATGGCGAGCTCAAGTTTGGTCTTCTCTCTCAGCAGCTGCTGCTGTTCGGTCGACAGTACGCCCTTCTCTTCGTTGCCTTACCTTAGACTTGTTATCGCCGTCGACGTCATCGGTGAGATCCTTGATGGCGAGCTCAAGTTTGGTCTTCTCTCTCAGCAGCTGCTGCTGTTCGGTCGACAGTACGCCCTTCTCTTCGTTGCCTTACCTTAGACTTGTTATCGCCGTCGACGTCATCGGTGAGATCCTTGATGGCGAGCTCAAGTTTGGTCTTCTCTCTCAGCAGCTGCTGCTGTTCGGTCGACAGTACGCCCTTCTCTTCGTTGCCTTACCTTAGACTTGTTATCGCCGTCGACGTCATCGGTGAGATCCTTGATGGCGAGCTCAAGTTTGGTCTTCTCTCTCAGCAGCTGCTGCTGTTCGGTCGACAGTACGCCCTTCTCTTCGTTGCCTTACCTTAGACTTGTTATCGCCGTCGACGTCATCGGTGAGATCCTTGATGGCGAGCTCAAGTTTGGTCTTCTCTCTCAGCAGCTGCTGCTGTTCGGTCGACAGTACGCCCTTCTCTTCGTTGCCTTACCTTAGACTTGTTATCGCCGTCGACGTCATCGGTGAGATCCTTGATGGCGAGCTCAAGTTTGGTCTTCTCTCTCAGCAGCTGCTGCTGTTCGGTCGACAGTACGCCCTTCTCTTCGTTGCCTTACCTTAGACTTGTTATCGCCGTCGACGTCATCGGTGAGATCCTTGATGGCGAGCTCAAGTTTGGTCTTCTCTCTCAGCAGCTGCTGCTGTTCGGCCGACAGTATTTCCTTCTCTTCGCGCGTCGCGAGCACGTCCTTGCGGGCGTCCTTTAGTTTCCTGTTGGATTGAGAAATCATAGTCTGTGATACACGTGGCAGTCAGTGAATGGTCTGTTAGGCGTTAGTGAGCAAGCAGGCCAGGTTGTTATCCCTATTAGCCGGAGACCGACCGTGGGAGCTGCAAGCAGAAGTGCTGGCGACAGTTTACCGATATAGAGTGGATGTGAAAGAAAGAGGTGAGCGACTGGATCAGGCAAGCATCCAGAGAGTGAGGTCTTTTGGAGATGCGGCTTTAATCCAGAGATGGCGAGAAGACCTAGAGACCGCGTCTGCAGGTACTTGGACGGTGCGATCCAGCCTCATTTGGATCGTTGGCTTAAAAGACGTCAGGGGTCACTCACATATCGACTTGTTCAGGTACTTACAAATCACGGGTGCTTTGGTAAATACCTGAACAAAATAGCGAAGAGGGAGTTTACTCCGGGATGTTGGGAGTGCGATGCGAGGTAAGACACAGCACATCATACATTAGTGGACTGCGTTGCTTGGGCTCCACAGCGGCATTCGTTGCTGGCATGTTGCAGAGGACAAATGGCAGGCTATGGTTTCGTTTTGTGAGGACGTCATGAGACTAAAAGAAGCGATGGAAAGCGAAAGGGAGTTAGCAGCGGATGCTCTACTGATTCGTAAAAGAAGGACAGGGGGAAGGCGACGTAGGTTTGCCCATTTAGTGCCTCCAGCGTAGGTCGCAAGAAAAGGTATGCGTCGAGATGCCAATGTAGAATGTCTACCATGATCCGTTGGCGTCTCATTTAAGATGCGGTGGGTTTTAGTATTCTGGTCTGCTTTATGGCCAGCGAGGCCCACATACCCCCCGAGAGGTTCGCCCCTGTGAAGCCTCTCGGAAGGGATGCGTAAACGCATTTCCCAGCGGAAAAAAAAGGCCAGGTTGTTACACAATATACACACTGTGTCATTAGCACACTCACTTGTTGGACTCGCGCACGTGTTCCTGCGCCTCGCGCACCATGTCGGTGTACTGCTGCTGCTCTTTGCCGCTGTTGGCGCGCATCTTTTCCAGCTACAAAAAACAACAGAGACGAATCTTAGCATTCCATGGATTCACCGTGCGGGTGTCGGGTCCATCCCGTGGCAGAGAGAAAAACTCTGAACAGAACCCGAGACTTGCGACTTAAGAGTACTCGTTATGATTAATCAACGCCCGCCTTCTCTGCTCGAATTGTTCTCCCTGCCCAGCCAAATCTGGTAGGATCCTGCTAGAGCAGCTTTGGACACTCGTTCTAGAATAGAGTTTACTGCAGTTCTGGTCAAGCCAATGTCTTTGAGCAGGTTGTACTGATTTTGTTGTTATACTTCTCGCACCCACTTCTACTGCATATTAAATAACCAAATAGCCATTTTTCGTTACTTCATTGTTGTAAAGTCATAATACTTATTCACTTTTACTGCATGGTCTTTTAGGATATTTGTTTCCCACGGCACAGTGAGCTCAACAAGTACTATACATTTAATTTGTTTCGAACAAACGACATTATACGAAGGAAATATTCCTATAATGCCTCTCACGGACGGTCTCCGTGGCATAGCGCGGTAAGCGAAGTGTATTTATAAAGCGGAGGTTCTAAATTCGACTTGAATGTATGTTACTAATGCAGTGTCCGTGTTACCCTTGCCATTATTATATGCACATTTTATTTTGTTCCCAATAAATATATATTTTGATATATTTTGGATTTTTTAACTCCCGGCTAGGTATATTAAAATTTTCTAAATTGGTCAATGTCCGACTGGTGGGTGGCTTCGGCCGTGGATAGTTACCACCTTACCGACAAAGACGTACCACCAAGCAAATTAACGTTCGGGTACGATGTCGTGTAGTAAAGGGATATAGATTTCATCCTACTCCTAACAAACCCGCTTAATCTTAGATTGCATCTCGACTTGTATTAAATAAAAAAAACCTTGAGCTGTGAATCGAACCTCGGACCTCAATGGGAGGTCGTCAAACGTTACGTCTATGAGATACATACTTCTTCCAGTTTCCTCTTGTTCTCCCTGTGCTCGGTGTCGTGTATGATGAACTCCAGCACGCGTCTCGCGCGATCCCACTTCTGATATTCCTTCAACTCTTCTTTCTCTTCTTCTAACGTTTTGAGACGCTCTTCTATTGTTTGGAGGAAATCGTTTATTTTTTCCACCTTCAAATAAAGAAAGACATTACTCAAAAGGATTGAGAAAATTCACTTCATTATTATTTGGAAAAAAATATTAAAAAAAATAGTGTATGAATGAATATCCAAGAACATCAAATAAATTATATTTTTTTTTACAGAAAGAATTGATACAGCAGGCTATCTTTAAGACATATATATGCAATCGCGAACTTCAAGAAATAATTCTTCATACATTGTTTTATACTATTTAGGGTTCCGTGCCTCTAAGGGAAAAAACGGGGACAACAAAGTGATCCTAGAAAGGGACCGCCCTTAGATCACTTTGTTGTCCTTCAAAAGGTGTGTGTGTGTGTACAGAGCCCTCGGTGCGCGAGTCCAACTAGCACTTGGCCGGTATCATCTCTGTTGCGTTTAATTCTAAAACAAACACACCTTGCCAACAGTTTCCTTGAGTATAGTGACCGATTCCTCCCTCCGCTCGTCGTAGACCCTGGTGCCCGCTACCTCTCGCAGTAGCTTCAACCGCTGCGAGTCTGGTGCTACTGCCATTTGATTGATCTGTGGGCAAGTGCGAGTTTTCAACGAGCGACTGCGTAAAAACGTACGTAACGTCAAATTATACAGAAAAAAAACCGTTTACTCTCACTATAACTAGATGGCGCTACTCCAATTCCATATGAAATTTGCGTTTACTGTTTTCGATATTGACGCGGTAAAATTTTACATTAGGCACATTGTGCAATAAAAACATATGTATTATAAGTTATACAAAATTCTTTTTTTTGTCTTTAAAAGTTAGCTCTTGGCTACAATCACACTTGATGGTAAGTGATGATGGTGGTGGTGGTGGTGGTGGATGGTACCAATACCATCCACTACCACCATCATCATCATCATCATCATCATCAATCATTGATTGCATATCTAAGATGGGAGCGAGCGGAATTTGTTGAGAGTATGATGAATTCTGCATTACTCTAACAAAAAACTCCAACAATTCCTTCCTTCTCATCTTATTTGTGCTAATTTATACAAAACTTCAACAAATTACTATATACAGAATGTCCCAAAACACAACGATAACCTGGTACCTGGCGAAAGGCCAAGTTATATCAGTTCTGAAAAAAATGAGAAAAAAAATCATGTCACTTAGTTTTGTAATTATTGTCATTTTTGAAAAAAGGTTAAAATCGACACTTTTGGTCGCATTTTTATGTACTGTAATCACAAATTTCACAATTTTGCAGAGATTTTTTTAATTACGTGATCTAAGATAGTGGTGCTACTAATTGCAATCACAAATGTATGGAATAAATATTGTTAACTTAGTAAATTAAATTAAGGCTTATTAAGTCATGGTTTACAAAAATATGGTTACATAACTTTGACACCTCATTTTATGAAAATAAAGTACTACACTATGCTTGGCAAGTAATTTCAAAAGATGATCCCATTTTTTCAAGATCTCAAAGTGGTGCAACACTTGCCACTTTACTTGTCATTAAAAACATTATTTCTCATTTTCTCATGGTTATCGTTGTGTTTTGGGACACCCTGTATATATGCTAAAACCATCCTCAGAAATCACTCTATCTATGAGTGAAAACAGACAGTACATTCCTGTTTATTGCGAACATACAAACAGAAGAGACAAGATTTTTTTTTATAATATATGGTGATTATTCCTTTAGTTTCACATACAAACGTGCCTGTAAAATGTTTATCTGAACACTCCTATTTTCAACCAAATCTAAACTATCTTCTAAAAATACATGTATACTTACTTTTCCTTGTTTGACAATATAGTATGGGTTTGAGTTGGACAGGCCTGCGCTTTCTAGAAGATTCAACACCTCGGAGCGAGGCACCACCTTTTTGTTCAGGAAAAACTGGTCCTTCTTAGTGCCGATCACTCGACGCAGGAATATCTCGTCTTTCTCAATCTATATAAAATAAGTTATTCATTAATTTATAAAGAATACAAAAAGAAACTTAAATAAATTTAATTAATTATTCTGGTAACTGTAAATAAGTTATAATTTTATTCACTAAAATATTGAGTGGTAGTTACGACTAGCTAAATAAATCCTACTAATGTTATAAATGCGAATGTTCGTGACGATGTCTGTATGTTTGCTGCCCTTTTATCCCGAAATTTTTGACGGAACGGGAACATCGCGAGTGAAACGAAACCGCGGGCGTCTTATAGTCATCATATTATGTTGCTTTAGATGTTTTTTAAAACTGCACAAAAGCCCGTAGACTAACTATATCTAGGAATTCTTAGGGCAAAGAAACTCAATTAAAGATTTCTACTGTCATATTTTTATAGTCACAATTTACGATAAAAATTATAACTTAACGAAAATTAAATAGCATTTAATTTTTGTTATATTTAAATTAGTAATAGGATCGTTTATGTTATATTATATAACTTGTAACGCAACAAATCAAATATAATATAAGAACAGTATATCATAGAATTTTGATAAAAGTATACTAGTATAATAAAATAAAAAAAAAATAACCTTTCCTGGCGGGTAAAAAAAACGTAATATATTTTTATTTTAGGCAGTATGAAGTTTTTCACCAAATATGAACAAGTCAGGTTGGCCGAGTGGTCTAAGGCGCCAGATTTAAGCTCTGGTTCCCGAGAGGGAGCGTGGGTTCGAACCCCACACCTGACAAATCAAGTAGTACTTTTTTATGATTTTTTGCTAACATTTTGATAATTTTACCTCATACTATTCTCATTCTGTAAATATGTATATGTAAATGCAATTTTTTTTTATAATTTCTCCAAACTTCGAAAAATTTTAACAAAATCATAACTTTACAACTAATGATTTAATAAGTTAACTATACGGGAAGAAACCATCTGTAATCTACTCATACTACTATTCTAGGTTGGTATATCAATAACCAATATTCAGAGACATAAGGCAATTGAAACAAGTTCTATTCCTCCCCTGCTTCTAAAATTGTACAATAAAGGTGACTATTTTAGAATAATTTCTTAACATATAATTTATGCCAAAATCTCCATTTGATACTATTGCTAAACTATTACGCCACAGAAATTCAGTTGCTTAACTTTGTGTATTCAATGTCTTGAGCATACGCCCTATCTAAGTTCCCCTGTACGCTACAACGCGACGTAATTTCGGTTTGGTATGCCATCAGTTATAAATAATACATTGCAGGCATAGTCACGCCGAACTTGGGTCGCTTATTTTCAGTATTGTGTGTTTGAACACTATCATTACACAATCACGCCCCTGAAGGGTGCCAATTTATTGTAACAAAATATTTACTGGAATTCTGTTATCAGAGTTGTCAAATATGATCTCAACGAATGCTGAAATCACCCGGGGGCCTGTGCCCTCGTGCAGCAGGGCCAGCCGCTGCTCCGGCCGCAGGTGCGAGAACTCATCGCTGAGAACAAACTGGATTGCTGTAACAAACAAAAACAACCTTAGTACAGTTGACTCTCGTTAATTCCAACCTGCAATAATTCAAACCTCTGTAATTCAAAGTTATCACAAGTTCCCTATAAAATCTCTTTATATTTTGAACTGAACATTTTTATGCAATTGATTCGAACGAAAAAATCATTGCTATATAACAAAACGATGCGTTAATTCAAACTCATCAGATTCACACCCGACAATTTAAAGTTGCAGAGAGAAAGAGGTAGAAAGATTGTAATTTGTAAGTACATTTTACAAGATCAAACTTGTATCGACGTACCTACAGAAACCTTTGTTTTTGTTATGATTAGTTTGAATATTTGATGCACACACTTCTCAGGAATTGGTTTGTTTAGTTATCATTCAGTTTCTGTTACTCTTTCATTGGTATGCAAATTAAAAGTTTAAGTTAAATTAATTTATGTGTTAGTTATGTTTACATAATTATGCTGAAAAGTAGAAGATAATCAAAAAAGTAGAGGAAGGTGAGAAGAAAAGTGATGTTGCAAAAGAATTTAAGATTCCTCTGAGTACTCTCTCAACCATAATACTTTTGACCTTGTCATGGAATAGCAGTTAATAATTGATAAACATTTAATGATTGTAATTTAATTTCTTTCACAAATTTCAAAACATTTGATATTTCAAACACGCAAACATTTCGATAATTCCCTCTTTCCCTCGAGTTTTGAATTAATGAGAGTCAATTGTATATCTTATTGCAACAACATTGCTTATGTTCAGTTTTTTTTATAGTAATAACTAGTGGTTGTCTCATATTCATTCAGAATAATTTGTTTTAATAAAAGTTGATTATTCCTTCTCCATTTATAACTATCTAGGAGTTAAATTCCTTTTAAAATCAGTTCATCCATTTCAGAGATTAGTTGGAATAAACAGACCAAATTCAAAATTGTTTATTTCAAGAAGGCTAGCTTAAAGCTAGAGTTTGAAACATCAAGTTAGACTTTTTGTTTAGGCAGGTAGAGCGGGAATCCTTAGACACAGGTTTTTAAAACTTACTCTTAAATTTAAGAACCCTAGCACAATTGTAAAATGACTTATTTTAACAATAAATTTCAATTAATTTCATTTATGACTACCTCCGGTTTAGGAAGCAGGTCGTGCTGAGAAGAGCAAACAAAAACTCAATGGTTGCTTTTTATCTTTCCCCACTTACAGATAGAAAATTTTCAAATAGAATTTTAGTTGTCAGTACCATTATATATTTTTGATCAATTCAGGTAATCTCAATCGGCCTTGCCAGGAATCGCACCCACGACTTCTGTCTTATAAATCTATAGCACATTCCACCGTGCCACAAATGCTGTCAATGAATTTCTTATAATTATGCTCTAAATATTAATTTAGTATAGATGATAGTTTTCCACTTAACATGAATAAGACTAAGATATTCACAAAAAGTATTCTTGTGGAGAGAAAACGACATTTGGTTCCTAATATCTCTTTTGCCTAAATTAAAAGAAAAAGAGAGCAATATTTCATTGGTGCGGATTTGGGCGTCTGTATGTCTTTTTGTCTACACAACTCTCATCACGCACATTTTAGGCCTACAGCTGAGCCACCTGCTTGTTCTTCCAATTATTATGTAGGTGCATAAAAACTATCCAACTGAAATAATCACTTTGGTTATGAAGTTTCTAGGTCAGACTATCAAAACTGCATATCTACTAAGAATACAGCATATTGTCAATTTGTTGACTTGACAATGAGATCATTAATACACAAAACCCGTAGCATAACAGTTATGAATGCCTATAGAAATAAATCAAACAATATAGATTACTATATTGTTTGATTTAAGAGCTACTAAATATCAACTTACCATGGAAGAAGTTACTCTTTCCAGAACCATTACGGCCAACTACTACATTGTGCCGATTGTCAAAGGGCTCTACAACAATTTGTTCGCGATAACTCTTGAAACCCTGAATTATCACCTGAAATAAAAACAATTAATGTAAAACATGGGAAAGAAAGTATAGTGCAATGCAAATTAAATAGATAGTCAATAATTAATCCCAAAATGTTAAAACTGTCAAAATACGCAACTAAAAGATATAACAGTTACCTGTTTTATATGCATTTTGCTACTTTATCGCAAAGATCTTTTAACAAAATAACATCGACATTATAAATTACAATAGCATTTTCACCGCCATTTCTTGATGTTTGACTACACAGCACACACAGATTTTTTTTTTTTTTTTTTTTTTAATTTATTTAACGGCCTGGAATCAAGTCCTTTATGGCCTTTCATTAATGAAAAGTTACAATTTCTCTTAAAACTATCATTACAATATTACCTCCTAAATAATTTTTACAATTTTTCTATAGTATTACTGATAAAATAAAAAATAGGCCTAAAAAATAAACAGTTTTTTAACAAGTCCTTAATATGGCGGGTATCACACTCAAGTTTGTTTTCTTCTTTAATTGCTTCTATGGAACTTGCTAATAATAATCTTTGCAAGCCAAAAGCAGAACACTTAAAAACTATGTGGTTAATGTCAGCTTCTTCATTTTTGCAGTAGAGACACGTTTTATCCTTGTAAATATTTATTTTGTATAAATGAGTTGGCACTGAACAGTGACCAAATCTTAGTCGGTTTATTACTGATACGAATATTCTTGAATCACAGTTCATTTTAATATACCAAGGCCGAACCGGTATTTCATTTTGTATATCTGCATACCAACGTCCTTTACTTTGACTAGTTTCTTTCCAATATTTATACCAAAGCAATTTCTGTCTTTTATTCAATTCGTAGTATAAGTCCGTAAACGGAATCTGAAAACTGTCTGAACAATCTTCATTAACCAATCCTTGCCTTAGTATAGAATCAACTATTTCATTGCCCACTATGCCTCTGTGGGAGGGTACCCAAACGAATTCTATATTAATTCCAGTATTTCTTAAATCTAGTAACAATTTTTTTATTCGAAAAATAAAATATGAACACTTATAACTAAAATTGAAATTACCTATTGCTAAAAGAACACTTTTAGAATCAGTTACTATAATACAATTATTTACATTATCTGAAATTACTTCTTTTATATAATGCAATGCTTTTAAAATTGCAAATGATTCAGCAGTAAAAATACTACATCGAACATCTAGCTTAAACGACTTACTACATGTTTTCTGTGGATCGTAAAAAGCAGCACTCACGAGGTTCTGATTTTTAGATCCATCTGTATATAATTTATAATAATATTTACAATTCTTATCTATAAATCTTAGGAAGTCTATATTTGTTTTAATATTCGTCAAATGAATTGTATTTTCCAAAATTAATCCCTCATAAGGACAAGAATACATAGGCCACATGCTAGTAACATTAATGTTAGTGGCAATACTATTCATGTATGTCATTATAATAGAAATGGTAGGTTGTTTACCGGCAAGAAGTGAACTAGCTGTTACTTCTAAGGATTCAACTGTAGATTTTGTTATAGCCATCAGGTTATTAGGGAGTACAAGTTTGTTTACTAATGAAATGTTCGATGTCAGTGCTTTTAAACAAAATCTTTCAGCCAAAAATATACGTCTTACAGATAACGGAGGAATACCAGTTTCGACTTCCATGGAATTAATAGGCGTAGATCTCATAGCACCACTAATTATTCGCAAGCCAATATTTTGAATAACATCAAGTTTTTTTAGTAATGTTGGATTCGCTTGCATGTACGCAAGAAAGCTATAATCAAAGTGACTTCTAACCATGCTCTTATACAAAAGAGTTAAAACTTTAGGATCAGAGCCCCAAAATGTCCCAGCCAGACATCTTATAATATTAATACTTTTTAACGCATTTTTGCTAATGTAATTAATATGTCTATCAAATTTTAATTTGGTATCAAAAATAACACCCAAAAATTTCTTTTCTTTTACAAATGGGATATCTATATTGTTGTACTTTATGTGATTTCCCATTGGGCTACCGAAAATCATACATGAACTTTTCGAGGTATTAATATTTAATTTTAACAAATCTTTATAATATTGCTGCAACTGGATCAGTGCTGAAGTAACATTATTTTTTGCTATTTCTATGTTTCTATCTACACTGTACAGCAATAAGTCATCAGCAAACTGTAAAATTTTAACATCGCTAGTTATAAATTTTTCAATTTGCGAGGTATATAAATTATACAGAATTGGTGATAGCGATGCACCCTGCATAAGACCCTTACTTGTTAAATTAGGCCCATGGAGTATATTATTGTATTTTACATAAAACTGTCTATTATTTAAAAAATTTGCAAGCCATTTTAATATTTTTCCAGGAATGCCGATATCCTTAAGACAAACTGTGAGCTGGTTTAAGTCAACATTATCATAAGCACCTTCTATATCTAAAAATACACAAACTGCTGTAGATCTAGAGAACTGACAGTTCTTCATATCATACATAAATGAAGTCAAACTTTCTGCTGTGCTTTTACCCCTACGGAAACCATATTGGAAACATGGTAAAAGATTATTCTTTTCTGCAAAATAGTCTATTCTTATTTTAAGCATTATTTCAAACAATTTTCCTATGCAAGAAGTTAATGATATAGGTCTGTAAGAATCACAGTCATCTGGAGATTTATCTGGTTTTAAAATTGGTATTATACATTGAATCTTCCAACTCTCTGGAACACATTGATTCATCCATAATCTATTTAAAATATTAAGTAAAGCCAATTGACCAACTTTGTGTAACTTTTTAAGCATTATATAAGGAATGTTGTCTAAGCCTGGTGTAGAGTCTTTTCTTGATTGAAGTGCTATATTAAATTCTACAAAAGTGAATGGTTTTAATAGGAACATAGAACTTTCATTATTATTATTGTATTCAAAAATAGAGTTCCTTACTTTTATGTTACAGTTATTACTTTTAAATTTTGAAATAAAATTTGGAACCCATACATCATTTTTAACTTGAGTTTGGATGTTTATTCGTTTAAATCTTTTCATATAATTCCATACATGAGAAATAGGAGTGTATCTATTAAATGATGTACATAAATTCGCCCAACCATCTTTTTTTGCCTTTTTTATGATTATTTTTTTCAATGCATCTAGCTTTTTATAATTTATGTAATTCATAATTGACCCTTCTCTTCTATATAGTTGTAAAGCTAATTTGGAATTTTTAACCGCTACAGCACAATTTTCATCCCACCAAGGAGCAGGTACTTTATGAACTCCAGGAACCTCAAATTTAATGAGAGGGATGCAGTCTTTTTTTAAAATATTTAAAATTTCACAAAATTTATTGTATGACTGTAAAGCTTCTAGTTCATTAAATGTTAAAGAATTAAAATATTCCTCTGATTTCTTATAATATTTGATCCAATCTGCTTTACTAAATAAAAATTTCTCTACTTTATTGTTAACAGCATATTTAGATGGAGATAAATTAATTTTTGTAAACGTGGGATAGTGGTAGCTACCTAATGTATCATCACCGACTGACCATTCACACAATGGTGCTAGTACTGGGCTCACTCCTGTTACATCAATAGCAGAACTATTAGAATTTGGCCTTTGTAGAGTTGTAGGCATACCAGAATTTAATATGCACAGATCGTTTTCATCAAATATGTCAAATAGGGATCTACCTCTTGAATTAGTACTATGGCAACCAAAAGCAATATGATGGGCATTAAAATCTCCTGATACCAAACAGGGCTTTGGTAAATCATTAATAATATTTTTAAGTTTATTGATTCTGCATTTGTTTTTATTTCTAGGAGGACAATAAACACATAAAATTGACAAGACGCCAACACTAGTTTCTAAAGAAATTGCTATGGATTGAATGTCTTCATAAAATTTTGTTGGCAACAATTTATACCTTAATGTGTTTTTTAATAAAATACCTACACCTCCATGCTCATTTTTTGCATTTTGTCCTACAAAATTATACCCTGGAATTTTTATAATACTACTAGTATTTTTTAGCCATGTTTCATTCAGTAATAAAATATCAATATTGTATTGTGTTAAAAATGATTTTAATAAGGGCTTTTTATTATTAATGCTCTGGATATTATGTTGTACAATGCTGAGTTTGGAATCCATTAAGATTCGTTAAAATGTTTCAAAAATGTTTCTTTTATTTGTTTAGTAGACTTTATATCATTAGAGTTCCCTATTGTAACTAATGTACTTATTATAGCTGCTATTACTTTCTTATTATTTATAATGTCTGAATGAGACATATCTTTCTTGTCTGGGATGTCTTGGTTGGTTTGATAATTTTTTTGCAGAACCTGAGCCTGAGGCTTTGGGAGTGTAGGAAAAGTTACACTATTAACTTGGAGTACTTTAGCATAAGTTTGTTTTTGCTTTTCTATTCTTGCTGCCTTTATGGGACATGTTTTTGATATTGCTAAGTGAGCACCACCACAATTACTGCACTTGAGAATGTCTATAGCGCAGTCCTTGTAGTGATGTTCCCCAGCACAACGTGAACATACCTGTTTATTTTTACATATTTTGGCATAATGGTTAAACTTCATGCAGTTAAAGCACTGCATTAAGGGAGGCGTATATGTGTATACTTTATAACGCCAGTTATCTAAATAAATATGCTGCGGTAAATTTGTACCAGTGAATATGACACTTATAGTTGTAAGGGGAACAAATTCGTCCCCCACCTTTTTCATAAAACGCCTTACTCCTATAACTTCACATTCAGAAGAGAGTTTATTAAATAGTTCGTGATTACTGGATTCCTTAGGAATAAACCTAACAACCCCTACCCTCTCCACAGAAGATGCTGGAATGAATGCACGAAGTTTGTACACAGATAGGCATTCGTGTTTGAGAAAATCATTAGCTGTTGTTGCTTGCTTGAAGACTAACATTATTTTACTTGCATTGATGCGTCTGCTTTCATGAATACCTTTCACTTGTTTGAAGTATTTAGAAACTACTAATGGGTTTTTATTACCCAATTTAACGTCCACCTCACTACTTTCAACAAACACAGGAAATTCCGTATTGGTGCTGTTGTCCATATAGGCTCTGCGATATCCCGGCTTAATATATGGTTTATACTTTGAACCATCGTCCTCACTAGACTTTTGCATTTTCCTTTTTTTCCTCTCTAATCTCTCATGGGCATCGCCATCACTATCTGACGGCATTTTGCCTGGTTTAATTTACATATATACACTGGAATATTACTCCTAGAGGTTTAAAAACTTATAAATTAAAATTTTCAATTTATAAAGCACGCCACTCGATTCCCGCCGAGCACACACAGATTGTGATTAGAGAGACGAATATCTTAGCATTCCATGGATTCACCGTGCGGGTGCCGGGTCCATCGCGTGGCTGAGAGAATAACTCCGAACAGAGCCCGAGACTTGTGACACGGGTGTAGGTTTAAGGGTACCCTTAGTGACGGCCGTCAACACTCACCTCCTCTGTTCAAGTTATTCTCCCTGCCCAACCATATTCGGAAGGACCCTACTAGTGCAGCTTTGGACACTCGTTCTAATATGGAGCTTACTGCACTTCTAGTAAGGCCAAGGTCTTTTAGCAGGTTGTAGAGAGACTTCGCTGGTATACCCCTCGCACCCACTTCTACCGCGTATAAACTAACCACATAGCCATTTTTGGTTAGTTCATTAGTAAGGTCATAGTATTTATTCACTTTGAATACATGGTCTTTAGGGATGTTTGTTTCCCACGGCACTGTAAGCTCAACAAGTACTATATGTTTGATTTGTTTGGAAAAAAGAAATATGTCCGGTCTAGATGTCGTAATAGCTAAGTCTTCCGGGATTTTATAGTGCTTTTCATACGTGTCCATTAATATAGTCCAATCAGGAGCAGAGCCCAGAATTGAATAAGGCTTGCTGGTGGAATTTGTACTTGAGCCTGCTTTAACGAAGTTAGTTTGTCTTTTATTCGTCGTCAACCCTTTTTGAGCCCTAGCTACTGAAAGGCTTATAGCTTCACGTATGATTTCTAGTACTCTGTCGTGGCGCCGTGAGTAGAGACCCCTGTCCAGGAGCACCTTGCATCCTACCAATAAGTGCCTTGCAGTGCCCACTGCCTCACCACAGGTATAGCAAGATTTTTCCGAGGCTTTTCCCCATCTTACTAGGTTACTTTGATCTGGGAGAGTCAGTTGAAAGGCATTAAGATAAAATTTCAATAAGGCAGGAGACCAATCGTACAGCAAGGCGCGCCACTTCAGAGCCAGAGGGATGCAGAACTCGCCTAAGTTTAACCACTCGTTTTGCATTTCTAGGTTCATGGCATGCACTTTGTAGTTGTCGTCCTCATCTTGTTTAAGAAAAGATTTTATTATGTCATGGTCTTCCTTTTTACGTCTTGCACCCAACCCGGTTCTATTTACCTGAGCCCCTGCCATAAATTGTTTGTAAAATTGAAGCCTAGAGTCAAGTTTTCCGGCACCCTCGTCTTTAGGAAGTGATGCAACTAGTTCGTCCTGGGACTTAACTAGAATGTGCGTTCTGGTAACCCTGAGGTGTTTATAGAGTTCCGATGGCCTTTTTAGTTTTAACCCAAAATTATTGTAATCTCTGAATAGAGTTGAAGGGTCAGCCGAGAGTGCTAGACCAAACCAAGACTTCAATGTTTTTATGACATTTGCATCTAGTTTTGCCAGATGGGTTCTGCCAATATCATAAACGAGGAATGGCCAAGTCAGACGTGAAGTGAGATAGTTGTCATAGACCCACGCTTTTTTTATATTGTTAATGGGCTGTTGGTCTACCTTATTAAGGTCATTTATGAAGTTATCGACGACTACCTCAAGGGATGGTGTGCGTCCTTTGTAATCAATCTTTCTACCGAGGAACTTAAAAGGCAATGCTTCAGCAATGGTGGTTACACTTTGGCCACTAATAGAGAGACCCGGATCATAAGATGTAAATTTAGTATTTCGTCTCCCCAGACATAGACAGTGACATTTGCTTGGCTTTACCCTCAGCCCACCAGTCCATGAGCAGATAATTAAGAATAGATAATTAAAAAGTACGTATGTTTGACATCTGTCAACCCACGTTGATGTGGTATTATATTAGAATAAGTATTTTATAGAGATGCTTCTTGGAGTCTCATTAGAACATACGAACCTTTTTAAATTTTGATGATTAATATCAGAAATGTATAATTATGTTTTCACAAGCCTAGAATTTCAATAATTATTGATGAAAAATATTTTCAACAAACTTCATGTTTTCGATACAGGCACAGGCATTAAGGAATAGCGACACTGAACCTAATGAATATCTATATTTGACATTGACCTACAGGTCAATCGTCAAAATGCATAGATTAAAGACAACTAGATAGAGCCCATAGCGTGTCCACTCGTGAGACAGCAAATCAGCCTTATTGACATGACATGTCAACATTTAAAGTACATCATAAAAGGATATGTTTTAAAATATCGTAAAATACGAAATATTACTTTATATAATATAGTTTAGTAAACGCATAATACATGAAATTTGCTAAAAAATAACATATCTAAGCTTTAAATCATCAATCAATGAAGTTTATGCCTACTTACGTATGAAACGTAATTCCTTCGATTTCCTGTTCGCTGCGACTGTTGCAGCCGAAAATATTACAACCCACCATAGCACGATAACGTTTAAATTAATATCGTAACCGCAAAGTTGTATTATTTATCAGCAAATTTAATAAAAACCTACTAATTACTCAGATATGTCCTTTGCTTGTCACCAACTTCATTCTTGACAAATAATAAAAACTATGGAGAGTAGAGGTAAGGAGGACAATCTTATATGGGAGAAAAGTTGAAAAAGTGTCCAGTTGTATGCGTTAAATAACAGTTCAAAAATCGTCCACAATGGCGCTGGTGGATGCACAGGGTATGGTATGAATGTAGCAATCGTAGATGAATTGAAGTATGCCGAGTTAAAAAATTTAATGTCATTATCGACTAAAGTAGTTAATTATTGAGAACTTCAACAACTTACGTTGTACAAAATATTGTAGTAAATATAACCTTACAGAATTATAACCAATTTAAAAAAAAATGATTTCAAAAGTTTTATTTTGTATTTGGCGCTTCTTTTGAAAGTTACTTTGATGCAACTGTGGCGCCATCCTAATTTAATACATTTTGACGGACACTTTTTATATACAGATATTGTCCTCCTTACCTCTACTCTCCATAATAAAAACGAACACGCAGAAAGGGACAAAAAATAATCTTGTGTCACTTTTTAATAAATGCTGAATGAAATAAGTCTGTCACGCTCTTGAACCTACAGCCGCGTTATGACTCCATCTATTAATCTTTAATCTATGTCAAAATGCTTTCTTAGTGCATGTCTTCATCATAATTGCTATGTGTATCTCAGAGCAATCCGTTCAGTGGTTTGAACTGTACTTTGATATTTATGTTGAATTAGTAAGGTTTGCCTTTTTTATTTAATAGGTACTTATACGGTAGTATTGTGTAAAATATAGGTGCTAGGTGCTACTTATTTATTCTGAAGAGCACTTTTAGAAAGAGCTCTACTACTATGTGCAGCTAAACTAGCACTATAGATGTTGCTTAGGTACTTAATCTTAATGCATAAAATGAGAAGTAGTCAAACGATTTGACATGCATTTTATGCACGCTATAAAAACTTTTGAAGTTGAAAGTTGAACTACAACTTGTACGTAGAGCTTAATATCCAGTTTACTTAATGACGTTAGCAATTTGTTGCATGTACGATGAGATTTAATCGTCTATGTTACGCGCTAAGCGCACAGTGTCTAGAAGAAATAAAAACGTTTTTCTAAAACCTTAACAATACTTCAACCCTCAGAGTTCACTCCTATAGTTGGAAACCGCAATCGAAATCTGTTCAGTAGTTCTTTAGTTTCACGGACAGATAGACAGGCGCTGCGGAGGACTTTGTTTTATAATATGTAGAGATGAGCTACACACTCCTAAATAATAACATGCCGCAATATTGCATACTTTATCAATAGTTATTAAAAAAAATAATAAAAAATAAATCGGACTTTAAAACACACATACGGCTCGAATTTAATAACGCCTTTTTATTAATTTTAATTTCGATTAAAAAGGCACTCACAGGCATAAATATGAACTTTAAGAGGTAAAAATACGCTCTCCTTATAAATTATTAATCAGTTTTTTATGTAATAAGTTAGCGCTTGACTGCAATTAGGCCTGATGGTAAACTAAGCAGCAGCCTACGGTGGAAAACGCTTGCCTAAAACCTTTTAGTATTGGGAAAGGTTAAAGTAAACTTTACACTTGTACTACCTACCGACTACCGCTCTGTAATACCTATTACATTCAACAAAATAATTTCACAAGCTTAGAAAATATATACTTAGTGACCTAATTCAAAATTTTGCATCAATGATTTGAAAGGCATGATCTACGTTTGGATAGCATTAAATGGCAGGTAGAGATTAATTCTTATCTACCTATGGGTCGATGCAGATGTTGTATTTAGGTCGTTTTATCAATAAAGGTCAAAAACACGAAATTTTGTATTAGGCCACTATATTAATAAGCGTGCGATTTATTTAGATACAGCGGACGCCTAAAAAGTCAAAAATGCCAAATGACCTGTCTCGACAGTTATTTAGGTATCCTATCTGCCAATTATGCATCGCTCGAAAATATCTTCGACAAAATCTTGAATTATAAGTGTAGCCGAATCAACTTCGATCGCACGCGCGTTGTATTGGTATTTATCTAAATAATAAATTAAATCTGTAGTTTTCTAAAAAAGTAAAACAACAGATATTTTTTCAATAACCCCTTACTTTACTTATTTGCGATAAAAATATGATAGTGTACTTATTTATTAGTACAAGGAATCGAAATTAGCAATAAAAACTCTCACAATAACAGACTTTTGTGTGTTCCATTTGTTTTAAAGTGAAATAATGACGCTAAACGAAAATAACAGTGCGAGAGTCGATGCTTATTTGGGCTTCGAAAAGTTCGGCAGATTTCACTACATACAATACTTGTTGGTTTGTTTGCCGTTGACGATGGTGTCCATGGTACATGTGAACTATATTTTTGTTGCTGAAGACGTCAATCATAGGTTGGTATACTCTTTATTTAATCATTGCAAGTCAAGGGCTAACCCTTAACTGCTATCACACCTAAAGGGGAGGTGATGATGCAATCTCAGATGGGAGCGGGCTAATTTGTTAGGAGTAGGATGACATCCTATAAGGTTAACCCATTTCTATTTTAAATTTTATAATCACTTACCATTAGCTTTCGCCGTGGCTAGTTACCACCCTACCGACAAAGACGTACCGCCAAGTGATTTAGCGTTCCGCTACGATGTCGTGTAGAAACCAAAAGGTGTGTGGATTTCATTCTACTCCTAGCAAGTTAGCCCGCTTCCATCTTAGATTGCATCATCACTTATGTGATTGCAGTCATGGGCTAATTGGGAGTGAATAATAAGACAATCACAGTTTGTGATGAACCACCGCAAAGTGTGCGCCTGCTTCTATTCAATAAAATTAAATATAATTCACTTTATAAATTTAAATGTACCTGACTTTAAGGACTTGTTAATGCTAATATGCACTTAATTTATCGTATGCATTACGACAACGCTTTAATGATATTATCAAACAAAACAAGCAATAGATCAGCTAGACAAAAAACAAAGGTCTTACTGTATGCTGCGTTTTCAATTGGCTGGAAAGCTCAAAATGAGAATTCAAGTCTTATATAGGTATACCAAAGTGCAGTCAGTTCAGGCGGCCTCCGTGGCGAAGTGGGATTTAAAAGACGGAGGTCCTGGGTTTGATTTACGGCGGGGCAGATTGAGATTTTCTTAATTTGTCTTGGTCTCGCTGGTGGGAGGCTTCGGCTGTGGCTAGTAACAACTCTACCGACAAAGACATACCGCCAAGCAATTTCGTCGTCGTCGTTACGATGTCGTGTAAGAGCCGAAAGGGGTGTGGATTTTGTCCTACTCTTAACAATTTAGCCCGCTTCCATCTTTGATTACATCATCACTTAACATCAGGTGTGATAGCAGTCATGGGTTAAATTGCAGTAGTTAAAAAAAGTTAACTAATGGTGCAAGTTCATAGCCGACCGCAGACGACATTATGTGATATAGTAGCGCTGGTCATTTTCCTGCGAATCCTCCGGGAATCCGGGTGAAGGGTACGGACCTCGAGTTTGACTCTTTACCTGGGTCAGGCCCCGGTAGTTAATCCAGCTCCTTTCGAGGCTGAAGCTTTGCAACTTATAGGTTCAGGTTTGCCAATCCGGGAGTGTCAAGTCTAAGGTAATCTCGCGCGGTCCGTGATGAGGTGTCGTCAGGATCTTGTTGCGTACAAAGCGTTTTGCAGTATCTTTTATTATAAGCATAGCTAAGGACTGAAATGCCCTTTCAATGTTAGTTTTCTTATTCCTACAACTTGGCCATCTTTAAAACAAATTCAAGTCTCACTCATGTAGAAAAATATTTACGCAATATTTTAAAATAGGCATATAATATATATTGTACTTGGGTTTTTAATGGACGTAAGAAAATGACATTCGTTAAATTGACATTTACTTAATACCTTCCAAAGAAATTGAATATTATTGTTAGTGATAAAGTTAATCTGCTTTGCCTAGTTGTATTACACAATACAAAGTCTTTTCAGCTACTTTGTATTTGGACTATTCGTCTTTATTAGAAATTGGTCATTTAACAATGCGCTGACCTGCTCGCATCATGACGTCAACCAGGCATATATACTAAGACTCTTGAGGAGTGACAGGCTATATAATTTGCAATAATCAGTATAAGGTGGGAGGCTTGTCATAGTAGTGGGCCGTTAATAGGCTGACAATGTTGAATCATTAATACAAAATCCACTCCAGTTTTATTAATCCCTGTTATACCTACAACCGCTTTGTAATCTACTGACGCGAATCGCGAGACTGAAGGGTACCCCTTCAGGCGGAGACCCCAGAAGGCGAGTCCAGGGTCGCGAGCTGTTATACTGAGGGCTCTGGCAGCGTATCTCATCACCATCTAGAAAGCGACGACGGGCTAGAACAGGGGTTGTACAATTCTCCCTTCCTCCCGAGTTGAGCCTTTACGGGTAGTGTGTAACGATAGCACTGGTATTTGCTGGAGAGTCGTAGAGATCCCAAAATCTCCTTCGTTGTACGGAGATCGCCACTGTGGGGGTTTTAGTGGGTAAAAATCCCGCATAACCTGACTTTTCCCTCAAAGGGAAAAATCTTTTAAAAAGATACCTAGATCTTTCTAGATCATTTTTCTCTGCACAACAAAAGCGAAAAACCTTCAACAGGAGTGAGTACTACAATAACATAACAGGTGTAAATTAAACCTAGGACCTTTCGTACTACAGTCTAATTCATAAACCGTAAAAACAGTTGTACAGTCTCTAACCGTAATTGCTAATTAGAAAATTATATTCTGTATTTCTGTCTGTGACTCGCAAAACTAAAGTCGCAATGGGTGAGGTATGTGCTTTGAGCAGCTGATGGACTTTGGGGGCCCAAGGTGCTAGAATGGCGACCCCGTACCGGAAAGCAAAGTGTTGATTGACCGCCGTCTAGGTGGACTGACGACATCAAATGTGTCGCCTCTGTTACCGCCGCTGCTCACAGGGGGCTCAGGATTGTTGTGCTTAGAAGTCGTCCGGTTCGAACAGCTGATGGAAGTTGGGGGCACAAAGTACTAGCATAGCGACCCCGTATAGAAAAACGCAATGTTGTTTGACCCCCCATTAGGTGGACTGACGACATCATCAAACGTGTCGCAGGAAGCCGCGGGCCACAGCAGCTCTGGATTGTTTTGTTTCAAAGTCCCTAAAAAAGCCTATATCAGTGGACTTCCATCGGCTGTTAATGATGATGATGACAATGCTAATTCTGTATTTAGAACTCATTATTTGGCAAGTTAGAAGCCGTCTGACACATAAAAAGATCATTAAGTTTTAGCGTGCATTTTTAAATTTATTATCCTTACTTATCTTATTTTGTCTTATTATATTTTTAAGTCTACTCGAAATAAATAATTGCTATTTAAAATACTTACAAATATTTTTGGTCTGAATATGCAAAACTGCTTGCGTTTGATATAAATTTTAATTGAACCGAGACATATGAATTTTAATTTTATTTTTCTTGTTCTAATTTTAACATAACGTACATTAACCAGAATAGACTTAAATATGAAATGAAATATTTTATTTTGCACTATGATAATATGATATAAAGATAAAATAATAATAACAATAATTAATATGGACTTATTTTAGTTTGATATTTGCATAGGAAACTTTAAAACTGGTTTACACCGGTTATAGTTCCGATGTTCGTCGTCTAGATCGATCTATATGGCGGGATAGTAATTTTGAAGGAATTTTCTTTACTAAAAACAAGTTGTTCTAGGATGTGCTGTTTTTAGAGGTCAGGTGACTATGTCTGGTTCACTCCTTTCACGTGACAGGAACATCGAGACACAAAAATCCTGTATGCTATGTACCCATGGGCGTAGATAAGAGGGCTGGACCTTCTCTTTTAAAAATCGCGGATTATTTAAAGGAAGGATTTTAGACAAAATATATAATGTTCACGCATTACAACTACAAGGTCTGCATTAAGAACTCTGTTTTACTGGAGACAAATGCAACTGTTACCTAATTTATAATTTTTGTATCCCTGGAACAAAGAGAAAGCTATAGATAATTTTTGGTTCTTGGACCCTATTTTGGTACTCTTAGACCAATGAGAAAGATAGAGATTATATTTGATTCTTGGACCCCCATGACTACAGAGCTACACCCGTACATACTCATAATATTACCTGTACTGTTAGGTACCGTATCAGTATACACTAACAATATTACTTATCCTGAGATAATATTGAAGAATTTTAAGTTGGTACCGATTTACTAATTAGTTTTAATGTTAGAAGTAATTATAAGCATGGAGCACGCGACACGGCTACAGATACTGGTATATTACAATTAACCTATTTTGTTATAACTGCCCGATGAAACCACGGGCTGTTAACCGCTCAATTAGTTCATTATCGGTCTTTTTTATGGCCTCCGTGGCATAGAGGAATATGTGCAGTGGAAAACGGAGGCACGGGATTCGATTCTTTGATTGGCCGATTATGATGTTCTAAATTTGAGGTTTCCCTCAACTAGTCGTGGCTAGTTACCACCCTACCGAAAAAGACGTATAGCCTTAAAATTATATTATGAACGATAAAAAAACTTTAAATTAATTGCGCTATTATGGCTGGGTACTTTGTTCTGAAATTGTGAAATGGGTATAACAATTCAATATGAACAAAATTGTGACGACCTCCGTGGCGCAGTGGTATGCGCGGTGGATTTATAAGACGGAGGTCTCGGGTTCGATTCCCGGCGGGGCAGATTGAGATTTTTCTTAATTTGTCTTTGTCTGGCTGGTAGGAGGCTTTCGCCGTGGCTAGTTACCACCCTACCGACAAAGAAGTACCGCCAAGCGATTTAGCGTTCCGGCACGATGTCGTGTAGAAACCGATGGGGGTATGGATTTCATCCTAATCCTAACAAGCTAGATCGCTTCGATCTTAGATTGCATCATCACTTAACTACAGGTGTGATAGCAGTCAAGAGCCAACTTGTAGTCGATAAAAAAAAATATTTTTCACCCAATAAACGAATTTTTATTTTGACTTTGATCATCGAATTAAAATAAATTTCGTATCTCAAATATGTACTATTTACCTATTTAGTCGTTATTTGTAAACCTTTTAATTTGATCTGAGCCCATTTGAAAATTTAAATTTCAAATACTTACGAATATTTTGAAATTTCAGTTCTGGAATTTAATTACTGGGCCACTATCCACTTTTTTGTTGAAAATGAAACGGCACGGTAAGTGTTTCTCATCTACAGCGAAATTTATGAGGATTAATTTCTAAAGGGTGGCTTACTATTATGTATCCAGTAGTATGATTAAAAAAAAATAACCCTAATAGGTAGGTAACTGGTAGTAATATATTATTGTCCAAAATATTACGCTTGCAAAGTGTAAATTATGAATTGTTCCAAATTAGCTGTCATTACTACACTTTATTAATGGGCTCGAGAAAAGTACCTAGATACTTATTTATTATATTGTTTGTCTATTTACACGGTCGATTTCCATTCGATCGTGCGTTCATTGTTTCGGCTCGCTTACAGAATGGAATATTTTTAGGGTTCCGTAGCCAAATAGCAAAAGACCGTTATATTCGTCATGTCTGTCTGTCAGTCAAAGCAACTTATTTCCGAAACTATAAAAACTATTCTGTTGAAACTTAGTGAACAGATGTGAATCGCATTAAAATTTTCACACAAAAATAGAAAAAAAAACAATAAATTTTCTGAGTTCCCCGTTGGTCAAGCAACCTAGAACTCAAAAAAAGCTTCTTTCATTAAACCCATACGTGTGGGGTATCTATGGATAGGTCTTCAAAATATTGAGATTTCTGAAATCTCTTTCTAAGCTGAGCAAGAGACACTTGCGCCAAAATGATAAAATGTGTGCCCCCCGTAACTTCTAAAATAAAAGAATGATAAAACTAAAAAATATATATAATGTACATTAACATGCAAACTTGCACCGAAAATTAGTTTGAGCGAGATCAAGTAAGTAGTTTTTTTTTTAATATGTCATAAATCATACACATATATCACAAAAATAAACTACGAGTATTATTAAAACATCGATCAAAGTAGTAATTTTTATATTATGTTAATTGCTGCTACGGAACCCTTCATGGGCGACTCCGTCTCGCACTTGGTCATTTTTTTCTGTATTTAATAGTAGGTATTTGCTGGGATGTGTGAGATCACTCCAGATAAACAACTGTCGAACCTTCTGGTACATTAAATATCAGTTGAGTGGTACATAATAACAAAAAGATTTCTTTTAATGCCAATAATGAGTCGATGATTATTGTTCCTACAGTCGTTTCAGAGTCTTGAGACGAAAAGCTTTGATGGACATCTTAAGGAGCTTTCGCTTAGTTGTTGGATCAAGGGTCGGATACAGGAAGCGGTAATTCTTGAGACGGTGCGTAATGTGAGGAGGTTCTTCACATTGGAGCCCTGACCACCGGTTGCTTGGGCAGCAAAGCCTTCGCTGCCCAAGCATCTAACTACGGCTACAATAAAATTAGGTAAAATACGTCAGAGGAAAGGCCGAGATATCGAAAAATATCAAAAATGGTACATCGCTACTTCGGATCACTTTTTAACCAACTTTAAAAAATAATGGAGAATAATGACAATCTTTACGTAAGTGAACTTCCCGCGGAGCTACCTACCTACATGGTTAACCGATTCCGTGCGGATGGCTCCGCAGAGGCGCCGTGTGTATTTTTTGTGTACGGCGGGTGGCGCCCGAGAGGAGCCAGAATTTTTTCCTGTAAAACTCTACTAAAATAGCTTTTTTCAGAGGTTAGCCCTAAATGAAAGTTTCCTTATTTGTCACGTAAATTACGATCCTAGTGTTAGCTTCAAGATATAGCATGAAAAAAGACATTTCAGGCGTTGTAAACCTTTTCAATAGAAATAATAATTATGAAAGATAACTTTTCTGCATGGCGGGCCCAAAAAACTGATTAATTTACATTTATGAACAGTACATATAAGTGTTCTGAAAATATAAGTGTCTTAATGTATCACGCAAATCTTGTCCAGAGAAATCACTTTAAGGTGTAGCGTTATTTCACACCCTTCGGGGATGGTTACCGTTTCAATAAAAATTTTAAGGGTTTTAAACGAGTCGCACTCATTATGACAGTTAAATATTTAGAAAAAAAACCGTTTTCACGTCGCCTCTTTGTGGATATGCTCTTGCAAGTTTATAGTAGGTAATAACTAGGTAGTTTGTTGAAGTCAAAATTACTATTATTACTTATTACTTGGCGTGATGATATATATTATGTTTTTGTCGAAGTCTGTCCAAATTTACTCGGACGAGGCATGTCTTATATATGATCAAGTCAATGTACGAGTACTTAGTTTATCTTTGATGCGTAACAACAACAAAAACGATTCTTAGAAAAGCACTATCTATTGTTGTTACGTTAGGCGATCATATCAAAGATGTTGCAAAATGTTTAAGCTTTTTATTACCCTACCAGCTTATTGTTAATTTGCCATGCCGACCGACCCTTTTTTATTGATGGGCTAGGAAAGTTATTACTTATACTAAAAACAAAAACTCATGGCAGTCGGTGCCATAAATCACTTTAACAAGGATTCTTACGCGCAAATTACTTAATTATCGATGATGTTTTTTCGTTTAGTTCTGTTTTGCTAGTTATAGTGATCAGACGGTAGTTATGGATAGCAGCCCTAGGCGGATCGCCGACGCAGCAGCCCCCTACCATCGACGGACATCGTCTATCCAGGTCAAGCCGACGCATCATTATTAGTTAAGATTTTAATTTAAGCATTCTTAATCCGACATCGATAGGAATCACTAATTATAATTAGCAATTATTTTATTGTAATTTTGTAATATTAAATTAGTATTTTTAAATAAATTCCTTTTTTTTCTATCCTCCAAGTACCACTAACGTATTTGGCGCAGTCGGTAGGATTTTCACGGGAGTAAGTCATATTTCCGGGAAACTTTCAAGTTTCAATTCGAAGATCAAGAACC
The DNA here is from genome assembly GCA_034621355.1 of Mycalesis mineus. NCBI lineage: Eukaryota > Metazoa > Arthropoda > Insecta > Lepidoptera > Nymphalidae > Mycalesis > Mycalesis mineus. The sequence goes on from CM067893.1 coordinate 1,269,294, forward strand.
TACGGACCGGTGGTACATCAAGAGGAGAATCCAGCAATCGATTCCGGAAGAAGAAAGAATGCAGTATATGTGAGTACATTTGAATATTTCTCGTGTTGCTCTCCTTTACCTTTAAGCCAATTTTGATTCGTTCAAAATTTTCCACCTAAGAGCCTCTAGGTCTCGCGAGCCTGAATCTCGGCAGGCCCGTCGATTAGTAGTAGATAGGAATAGATCGATAGATAGATTAGATTTAAAAAATAAATTAGATTCAAACATGTCCCACGACCCGGAAACTATTTTTAAGGCCCTCCGCCTCGTGCCAGAGTTCGATGGCAATCCAAATGTGCTGACGCGCTTTATTAAAATATGCGACCATTTAGCCGCACAATATCTTAGCGCTGCTCCGGGCAGTGAATTTTCAAATTCATGTGTTCTTAACGGAATACTTAATAAAATTAAAGGCACCGCAGCTTGCACTATCAATTCTAACGGGATACCTGATAGCTGGTTAGGAATTAGGGCCGCTTTGATCAATAATTTCTCAGATCAACGCGATGAGATAGCGTTATACAATGACCTCTCTTTAGCAACGCAGGGTAATAAAACACCCCAAGAGTTTTACGAACAGTGTCAAACGTTGTTCAGTACCATCATGACTTACGTGACGTTACACGATACTATACAGACGACTATTGACGCGAAACGCAACCTATACAAAAAGGTGACTATGCAGGCTTACGTACGCGGTTTAAAAGACCCCTTAGGTTCACGCATACGTTGCATGAGACCCGACAGTATAGAAAAGGCCCTTGAATACGTTCAGGAGGAAATGAATACCATATACCTACAACAGCGAAACGAACCGACGAAGACTCACTCGACACCTAGGGTTACGCTTCCACCACCAACTATATTTAAGCCACCGCAGTTATACAACCCTGTTTTTCCAAACTGGCATGTCCCTTCAGAACAGCAGCCCACGAGGCCTCCGCCTCAGCCTTTCAAATTCACCCCACCTCCAAATCGTATGCCCACGAACACACAGAGGATGTTCGCAGCACCGCCACGTAATTATAATCCCCATAGTAACGTATTTCGGCTACCACCCCGAAACCCAACCAGTAATCAAACCTCGCAACCTATGAGCGGAATACAGCGCTTTACACCTAGACCATTACCTCCAACTAACACATTGACAGGGCATGACTGGAAAAAATTAGGTAATCCACCACCTAGCAACTATTTCAAACCGCGCGAAATGAACATGAATGAATGCGCGCAGTCAGCAAATTACGACGCGTACTACGAACCCGAGTCATATTACGAAACTTGCACTTATAATGATGAATATTACAATGTAAATGACCCGAGTTATGATACGTCGACATATTACGATACGACCACTGACCATCCACAGTATGACGAACATCAATTATCAGTAGAGCTCAACCAGGAGGAGGATTTTTGCGAAGTTCCGAAGTCACTAAAACCAAAATAGAATTAAACATTCATACGCAGAGGCAGTTACCCTTTATACAAATCGGGAACCCTCCTTTGAAATTTTTAATCGATACTGGGGCTAATCAGTCTTTTATTAGTCCCGAAGCCGTAGAAAATTATTTGTCAAACTTCCCAATTAATTATGATCCATTCGAGGTAACAAACATACATGCGACGACTCGGAACAACTACTCGATTACTATACCGTGTTTCGCTGAGTTTAACGACCCAAGTGATATTAAATTGTTTATCTATAGATTTCACGATTATTTCGATGGATTATTAGGTTTAGATTTATTAGAGAAATGGGAAGCTCGGATAGATCTTAAGCAGCGTTGTCTTTTGACACACTCTGCATCTAACCCGATACACATGTATAACTCACAGAATAGGAACCTATATGAGGATATTATCCCAGCAGCCTCATCAAAAGTGGTACGAATTCCGATCGACGTCCCAGACGGCGAGGTTCTTATCCACGAGCAAGTAATGTGTAATTGTATCATACACGAATGCATTACAAACGTGAAAAATAGTAGAGGATATTTAGAGGTAGAGAATCCATCGCAAAACGATATCATATTTTCGATAGACAGACCAGCTCGCGCAGAATTATTTAATATCGAGTGCACACACACTTCGCAGCTATCGGCACGCGCTAAAGAAGTTATATCGCGACTTAGAACGGATCATTTAAATGACGAGGAAAAGGCTAACCTCATATCTCTCTGTTCTAAATACTCTGATGTTTTTTATATTGAAAATGAACCACTGACTTTTACTAATAAAATTAAACACCGCATCAAGACTACTGACGAAGTCCCTATACATACAAAAACTTACCGTTACCCTTTTGTACACAGACAAGAAGTCAGGGATCAGATCACGAAAATGTTGGATCAGGGTATAATACGACCGTCCAACTCTGCTTGGAGTTCACCAATCTGGGTTGTACCAAAAAAAAAAGATGCCTCTGGCAAACAAAAATGGCGACTGGTTGTTGACTTTCGAAAGTTAAACGAGAAGACCATAGATGACAAATATCCTATCCCGAATATTAATGACGTACTTGACAAGTTAGGGAAATGTAACTATTTCACCACTTTAGATCTAGCAAGCGGGTTCTATCAAGTACAAATGGACCCTCGGGATATTTCGAAATCCGCCTTCAACGTAGAAAACGGGCATTTTGAGTTTCTCCGGATGCCCATGGGATTAAAAAACTCCCCTTCTACCTTTCAAAGAGTAATGGACAATGTTCTACAAGGCTTACAAAATGAAATATGTCTTGTATATCTTGATGATATCATAGTATTTAGTACCTCTTTACAAGAGCATATTATTAACTTAGAAAAAGTCTTTCAAAGACTTCGGGAGTCCAATTTTAAAATCCAAATGGATAAGTCCGAATTCTTAAAATTAGAAACCGCTTATCTCGGGCACATAATCAGCAAGGATGGTATTAAACCAAATCCTGATAAGATTTCCGCTATCCGGAAGTACCCTATACCTAAGACACCAAAAGAAATTAGACAGTTTCTAGGTCTCCTAGGTTACTACCGTAAGTTTATACCAGATTTTTCCCGAATCACTAAACCACTTACTCAGTGTCTGAAAAAAGGACAGAAAATTGTTCTTAACAACGAATACATTACTTGTTTCGAAAAATGTAAGTCCCTTTTAACGAACGACCCTATTCTACAATATCCCGACTTTGACAAAGAATTCATATTGACAACAGACGCATCTAACGTAGCAATCGCAGGTGTACTGTCCCAAGGTCCCATAGGATCCGATAAACCAATCTGTTACGCATCTAGGACTTTAAACGATAGCGAAGTTAACTATAGCGTAATTGAAAAGGAACTATTAGCCATAGTTTGGGCTACAAAATATTTTAGACCATATCTTTTTGGACGGAAATTTAAGATTATAACCGACCATAAACCGTTACAATGGATGATGAGCTTAAAAGAACCAAACTCTCGTCTTACAAGATGGCGACTTAAACTCAGTGAGTATAATTTTACGGTTATATATAAGAAAGGGAAATATAACACGAATGCAGACGCCCTTTCGAGAGTAGAAATCCACACTGGGGAAGCCATGTCTTTAATAGATGAGATTGACGAGCTAAACTCTCTACTAGGTAACCCATCCACGACTATCGCTGCACAGGCAAATTCATCCACTGACACTGCCCATACTAGTGCTGAACACCCCATACTCGAAATTCCCATTACTGACGAACCCCTTAACAAGTTTCACCGACAACTATATATCACTTTAGTAAATGACGTCAAAAGAAAACCCATCGTGACCAAACCATTCGAGTCCCATACGCGAGTCAACGTACAAATATCAGAAAATAATTTAGAAAATGACGTCATATCTTGTATAAAAGAATATGTTTCGCCAAAAGTAAAAACGGCAATCCTAATTAATCCACCCCTAGCTATGTATTCGATTATACCTATCCTACAAGATAAGTTTAGAAGTTCCGCCATGAATCTTGTATTAGCAAAGACCGAGCTAGAAAATGTAAAAGAATACCTACGACAACAAGAAATTATACGACATTATCATGATGGGAAGACCAACCATCGAGGTATTAATGAATGTCATTTATCCCTCTCAAAAAAATATTATTGGCCGAAAATGAGAGATCATATAACAAAATTCATCAACGAATGTACTATCTGTGGTCAGGCTAAATACGACAGGAACCCAATTAGACCCCAATTTAACGTCGTACCCCCTGCCACAAAACCATTCGAAATTATCCACATGGATTTATTCACTGCACAAGGTGAAAAATACTTAACTTTTATAGACGTCTTCACGAAGTACGGTCAGGCCTATCACTTACGAGATGGTACCGCTGTAAGTATATTGCAAGCTCTTTTGAAATACTGCACCCACCATAACGTACCCATGACTATTATAACGGACAACGGACCGGAATTCACAAATGCACTTTTCATGGAATTCACACGTCTTCATAAAATAAATCACCATCGTACATTAGCTCACTCCCCCAATGGCAACGGAAATATAGAAAGGTTTCATTCCACAATCCTAGAACATCTTAGAATTTTAAAACTACAAAGAAAAGAAGAACCCATTGTTAACCTTATGCCCTACGCCCTGATAGCATACAATAACTCCATACACAGTTTTACAAAATGTAGACCATTCGACTTACTAACAGGACATTTTGACTCCAGAGACTGCCACGATATAGATATTACTCAGCAGTTACTGCAACAGTACAGCCAAACCCATAGGGAACAGATGAAAGCTGTATATGACATAATTAACTCCGATTCCCATGATAGACGTAAAGCATTAATAGATGCGAGGAACGAGAACCGCGAACCAGAGATAGAATATACTCCAGACCAACAAGTGTTCATAAAAAACCCCCTTGCCAACCGACAAAAAACCGCTCCACGTTATACACAAGACAAGGTATTAGGCAACTTGCCTATACATATTTATACCTCAAAAAAACGAGGTCCTGTAGCGAAATCCAGACTAAAACGAGTCCCTAAATCAGCCGATTTGTTACAGAACGCTGTTAATAATGACGATACAACTAAATCTACCAGAAGAGATAAAACTTGAGAGTTTAGATAACGGACCAGGACTATTACCTTACGAGACTTTCTCAGCTTTTAGTTATTATTAGTAATAATATATATGATTTAATGCAGGAATTAGTTAGGATAGAAAATAGTTTAGCATTTGCACGCACCACTCTATGATAGATATAGATATTTTATATTCAATGGTTAGTAAGCTTAGTGATATTTATGGGGTAGATCATATATTAAAATTAGAATTGCGGGATTATTACGAAATAATAACTCCATCATCGTACTATATAGGAAATAAAATAGTTTTCATATTTAATTTTCCAATTTTGTCTAAGGATAGGTTTAGCCTATATAGATTATCGATAGTTCCTAATAAAAATGCTCAGGCCCTCATCCCATCCTATCCATTCATAGCAACAAACGAGGAATCATTCATGTACATGGAGACTGAATGTCCGAAGTTTAATAACTGGTTCCTATGTGAAAAAGGAATCGACCATCAAATCCGCACCAAATCGGACTGCATCTACGAATTAATCACCAAGCAGACCCTACAGGAATCCTGTCACCTCACTACTATTAACCTGGCAGGAGAAGCAATGGAGAAACTGGACGACAAGCACTACATTATATCCTTCCCCAAAACCACTAGAGTGCAGCTTTCCTGCGAGCGACAAGACCACACTTCACTTCAGGGGAGCTTTCTCGCTACAATTCCTCTAGGATGTCGCCTCAAATCTGAAGACCTCGTTATAATCAATGACAACGACGAGATCAAAGGGCAAGGTTTAAAACTATCAAAGATACCCCGCGACGTCAAGAAACAGGCAATTGAATCTCCACACTTCAACCTAAGCTCCATCAATCTTCAAGATCTCCATAGTATTCAAGAGAAAATCATGGTTCAAACCCCTTTACAAGTCAAACACGTACAATCAGAAACCCTTTACCATACCACAATACCCTTCTATACCATACTATTGGGTATATCTACACTTTTTATAATATGGGCAATCCGGCAGTTCCTGAAGAATCGCGGAAAAAGAATCCAGGCAGCTGCAAGCAAGGACAAGGAGATCGACGAACTGGGAAACATCCCGGCAACATTTTCATTAAAAGTCCTGAAATAGTTGCCGTTCTGAGGGTGGAGGAGTTATGGATAGCAGCCCTAGGCGGATCGCCGACGCAGCAGCCCCCTACCATCGACGGACATCGTCTATCCAGGTCAAGCCGACGCATCATTATTAGTTAAGATTTTAATTTAAGCATTCTTAATCCGACATCGATAGGAATCACTAATTATAATTAGCAATTATTTTATTGTAATTTTGTAATATTAAATTAGTATTTTTAAATAAATTCCTTTTTTTTCTATCCTCCAAGTACCACTAACGTATTTCGGTAGTCTCGGTGTAACCATTGGATTCTGTTAGATTGCTTTTGTGACGACTGTGGACTGTGTATCTGGACTTCGTGATTTTGCTTCAGTGACTACCCCGGCTAGTAATTTGGACTCTGTTTTGACTTTTGGCTTTACAAGGTGAGTTAAACAATCTTCTTTTCTAGTGTTATTACCTTTTATTAAAACAGTTTAAAACCTATGTATATTATTAAACTTAGTAACTACAGTAACTACACTACTCTATATAACTTATTGTCGTTATTGAGAGTGGGTGTGATGCTATGTAGAGTGTATCACTGTATGGTAGACAAGATAAATCAACCAAAGTCAATTGTTTTCGACGCTTTAGAGAGTTTGACGTTAAATCGAGTGACGTTACATGGAGTTTACACTGTATTAGTAAACTTAGTATGTAGTAGGTACTTACAATGTAGTAAAGTTAGTTTGACACGTGTTTATTTGGTATTAGGTACCCAGGCGTTTTGGGAAGGTAAAGTTTGAATAATAGGTGAAATTAATAATTATGTAATGTACTCGTAATCGCTATCGTAGCATCGAGTCTTTGATACTACTATAGCTGTTTTGGTGTTGTATGCACCATTGGAATTTAACATGAGCTTTTAATCTTTACATTTATTACTTTAATGCCTCTCTCACTTATAAAATGTATAGTTATGTATAAAATAAAAGTGTGTTGACTGCTAGGTATGTTATTTTACTATTTTTTTTCAGTTCCTAACCGAAATGGCTACTCCTCCATCCCCTGAACCTGGCCCGTCAAATTGGGATCTCATATCTACGGAGTTATCCGGATTGATGTCTCCGAGCCATATGTACTTATCAGACATGCCGGGCATTTATGCAAGTATGAGTGATGCAGAATTGTATGGGATTTTGACAGAGGATGTGGATAACTTTCTTGAAGAATGGGTAAATGAAAACGCAGATGAAGAAGCCGATCGTGTTGAAGATCGATTAGACCAGGACGTTGAAAATACAACTGAGGAAGCACCTGCCACCGATTGGTTCAATGGAAACCCCTCAAATATGGCCGAGATTCCTTTTACGGGCACACCTGGCTTATTACCGCCTCATGACATGAGTGGAAAAACACCAATAGATTTTTTATTTTTATTTTTCAATAGTCGTATCATTAATTTAATTTTAAAGTGTACAAACAAGTGCGGCAATGAATTGAAGATCGCAGCACGCACCGCACAAGCTCGTTTTTCTAAATGGAAGGAGATAAGTCTTGAGGAGTTCACAGTATTTATCGGCATAATTTTATTTATGGGTACCGTAAAAGTTAACAGAATGGCCAAATATTGGTCTCGACATTATTTAATGCGCCTAAGTCCTTATTTATTTATGGCTAGGGATAGGTTTTATTTAATATTAAGAGCATTAAATGTCCAAGATGAAATGAGGCCAGAAAGTATTTTTAAGGTAAAGTCGTTGATACATATGTTCAACGAAACAATGTCGTCAATTTATTACCCTTCTAAAAATATTGCAATTGATGAATCATTGATTTTGAAATGAAATGAAATGAAAATATACTTTATTGCACACACCAAGACAGGAAAGATAAGAAACAGGATACAATTTACACAAGAATTTACAGTAGCACAATAGGCGGCCTTATCGCCAACAGGCGATCTCTTCCAGGCAACCTAGGTAAGAAGCCACAATAAATTAAAGAGAGGGTGAGGGTGTACAGAACAAGGAACTTCAAAAGAAAATAAAAACTTAATTTACAAATAAATCGAGAATAAATAAAAACTAAAACACACTTTATACATAACTTAAATATATAATTACTTATAAATAATAAACACTATAATATTTATAAATAAATAAATAAATAAATATGAATACATATGCAAAATGTAAAATAAATAAATATATATAAAACATACAATATATATAATACATATATACTTATCTATATGTACAACATTAAAATCGACTGGTAGTAATCTGAAACATTTTAAGGTGGATAGTAATGTTTAGCTAAGAGTCCCTTGAATATAGGTAAAGATTTCGCACGTCTGATATGAAGAGGGAGAGAGTTCCAAAGCCTGACGGCTTCTACAGTGAAGGATCTAGAAAGGAAAGAAGTACTATGAGAAGGAATTTTTAGGATATGGTTATCGTTTGAACGAAGTGAGCGACAGTGAGAGTCACTGAGGAACTCAAATCGTTCTTTGAGATACAGAGGAGCATGATGGTGGAAAAGAACAGAGTATAAGAGGGAAAGAATATGAGTATTCCTGCGAAGTCGAATTGGAAGCCACTTGAGTTTATTGCGAAATTCAGAAATATGGTCATATTTACGAAGTCCAAATATGAACCGAATACAGAGATTTTGAATGCGCTCAAGTTTATTAAATTGCTCAATAGTTAAATCAAGATAGCAAGTGTCAGCATAATCAAGAATTGGTAGAAGGAGAGACTGTGCCAGCATAATTTTCGTAGGTATGGGCAGAAAGTTATTAAGGCGCCGAAGAGAATGTACTGCTGCAAACATCTTCCTACTCACTTCACTTACCTGAGGAACCCAAGATAGATATCTATCAAAAATAACACCAAGATTTTTGACAGAATTGCTATATGGTAGTTGAACTCCATCAAAAACAACGCAAGGCAATGATGTCCAGTCAATACGAGCTATTTGTTTGTGACTACCTATTATAATTGCCTGTGTTTTAGAGGGATTTACAAGCAAACCATGAGATTTACTCCACTCAACAATTTTTTGTAAATCCTCATTTATGGAATGTATTTTGGTGGGTAAATCTTCTATTTTTGCTTGGCCATACAGTTGAAGATCATCAGCGTAAAGGTGGTAGAGAGAAGTTAAGTTATGAGTAATTGAGTTAATAAAAATCGAAAATAAGAGAGGAGACAACACGCCACCTTGCGGCACACCGGCATCCACCGAACACCAATCGGAGCATGAATCTTCGACTCGTATCCGCTGCCGGCGCCCATGCAAGTAACTATGAAACCAGTCAAAGACTGTGGGAGATATGTTATGAGAGCGCATAGTGGCCAAAAGAATGTCGTAATCAACATTATTGAATGCATTGCTGAAATCCAGTAATGTTAAAACTGTAACACACCGATTATCCATACCCGAGCGGATGTCGTCAGTAATTTTAACCAGGGCAGTAGTCGTACTATGACCGGTACGGAAGCCAGATTGAAAAGGATTAAAAAGGTTACGCCGAGACAGGAAAAGGGTAAATTGTCTATGAACTATACGTTCAAAGACTTTAGAAAGGAATGGAAGAATAGATATAGGCCGGTAATCAGAGAAACTTGAGGGATTTGACTTTTTAGGGATTGGAGTAACTTGCGCGCTTTTCCAGGAATTAGGGAAAACACCAGTAAGAATGGAGTGATTAAAAATGAAAGTTATAATAGGGATTAAAAGGTCAAGAAGGGGCATGATCATTTTACGACTAATGCAATCGGTGCCAACAGCATCAGAGTTGACTTCCATAATGCTTCTCACAACATCACCACAGTCGATTTGACTAAAAATAAAAGTTGGATCATCGGGAGTGGGCAAAGCTGAAATTCGATTAATTGTGTTCGATTTAGTTGTACTATCAATCGTACAAGATGAGGAGAAGTGCTGGTTAAGCTGGTTTAAATTAACATTACTAGTATGATTATTCCTATTTGCTTTCCCAACACCCAGAGATTTCAGAAACGTCCATACTCTGCCAGAGTCTTCCTCCTCGAGCACAGATTTGTGGATATGGCGTCGTTGCATATCTCTACACAACCTGTTACACCGATTTCGAATAACTTTGTATTTATGCCGGTAAATCTCAGTATCATTAGATTTCAATTTCGCTTTCGCAACATTTTTTTTGTGTTGTATGGTTTTAATTTCCTCAGTAAGCCAAGGAGCAGGAAGATGCTTAATTCTTACTGGACGAATTGGAGCATGACGGTCATACAGATTAAGTAAGAAGGAATTAAAAGATTTTGTGGAAAGGACGCCTTTCTTTCCGCCAGTACTTAAAAGGGAAAGTCCATCGTTATGGCATTAAATTATATATGTTAGCTGACATGAATGGCATAGTAATAAGAATTCATTTATATGCTGGTTCTGGGGATCAACTGGTAGGTGGAAAAAATCATGTAAAAAAAGTAGTAATGTTGCTAATAGAAAAATATTTAAATAAAGGCCATTCACTTTATACTGATAATTATTATACCAGCGTCGGTTTAGCAGAGGAGCTTTTAGTTAAAAACACGTACGTAACAGGTACACTACGAGCAAAACGCGCTGGTAATCCCACTTTAAGTAATATAAAATTAAAAACCGGTGAATCCTGTATTGTTCACAATTCCAAAAAAATTGTTGTTACCAAATGGCAGGATAAACGCGAAGTGCTGCTTTTGAGCTCACAGCATAAGAGCATTTACAAAGGGACTAACAGTCGCCGCATACGCACGATAAAATATAAGCCTGATGTAGTAATTCAGTACAATAAATACATGAGAGCAATCGATAAGCACGACCAACTTTTGAGTTATTATCCCTGCAAACATAAAACCGTACGCTGGTATAAAAAAGTTATAATTCATTTAATCCAAATATGTTTGGTGAATAGCTATCTTTTATATAGAGAAGTAAACAAATCGAATATAGAATTATATGATTTTAGAAAAAGTGTGTTAGAAAATTTATTAAAGCCACCAACCGTGCCAGAACGATCCCTTACTGAAAGGAAAATACATTTACCTAGTACTTTTACTAAGAGTGTTGGAAGAACAATGAGAAAACGATGCAGAGTATGCTATAGCAAAACTAAAAAAAGAAACTTGGTTATATATGATTGTCCTGATTGCCCAGATTTCCCAGGGTTATGTCTCACCCCATGCTTCCGAGAATACCATAAATATTAAAAATGTAATAGACATTTTTCATAATTATGATATTTCTAGGTTTCAGGTATTTCATGATTCAACACACACTAAATGTTATAATTTCTTTAATTGATTTTTTTAATTACTTATAACAAACAAGTCTCATTAATAATTACTAAATCAGTCTTTTTCAATGATTATAATAAAAGTCTAAATTACAAATAAGAACAATTTTGTAATCTTATTACACAATGTTAATAAATAAAACTTAATATGTAAAACCAATGTTTTTCATTTAACTCACGGTACCTTTATCTTTGGTTTAATAATCAAATTATTTTTTTAGCGTTTCTATAATTTTTTGCATTATAATATACCTCTCACTAATATTAAAACGTAGTAATTCGTTAGATACGAATTGCCCGAAGTATTTACAGCCATGAATATCCATGACTGTTGTATACTGTTCTTTATTTTGTACCATTATATTTTCAGTTAAAGTCGAAACATCTTTGGTGGATATTTCTGCGTATGTTCCACAATCTTTCGTAGGTTTTTTTGTACCTTCCGTCGCAGAATTTAATATATCTTCATTTTCTTGACCAGGTTCCCAGTCATCATAAGTCTGGGAATTTTGAAACTCGTCGTCACTGTCACATTGCGTTTCAAGTTCTGATTCTGGGATATATTTTCTTTTTCTCGGTAATTCTAAAACAAAAAAGAATATATGTTTATAACAATTAAAAAGGTATTTGAAAATCAATAAACCCGACTGCCTTAAAAACAAAACTGTTGAGCGTGCCAAAGAAATGGACATAGATAGATACATACAATACATACATAAAAAGGTTTACAACACCTTACATAAATGAGTCACTTACCTTCCATTTCCATTAATACACGTAGATAATCACTTTTTTATACACTCAACGAACAATTAAACCGCTTACGGTCGATTTTGGTTGGAGACTAAACTTACAGCAAGTGTAAACAACAAAAAAAGCGATAGATTACAATACATGGCGGATGGCGCCTTAGGGGAGCCATCAAAGTGCCTGGCGTTAGGCGCCCCAGAGGAGCCACAAAACATTTGTTCGTCGCCAGGCACAAAAGTTTGTCAAATAGTATACCGCATTGAATCGGTTAAGATTATATCTGGTATGATTGAAAGGTTCATTACAAGTATCTAACAGCGGCCTCAGTTATCCAAACAATTTTTTGTACACCACCGCCATAGCAACATACTCGTTTTGGTTATTGTAGGGACTAATGTTTAATTAATAACGAATGATCATACATATAAATAAACAGGTTATACGTACTCGAATCTAAAGACGTAACTTTGAACTTTTGTAGCTTAGTTTTTATTGCAGTTTCTTCCACAGCCCCTTGTATACGGCGACAATCGGATACATGAAAATATTTTTTGAAAAAAAAAATGGCTAGTACCTCCGTAGGTGTAGGAATTTTCAGTAATACAAATCCCAAAATATCTGCTGTGTATTGTACCTAACATATTTTAAGTAGATCTTTTATTTTTTTCAACTTCACTCACAAACTTAAGGGCAGGCCAGGATTCTATGTAGAGGGGGGCAAGTGAAGAAAATCCAATCAATCAAATACTCTAGTCAACAAGTTAAAAAACGTGAAAAATAGAGACAAAGGTCCTAAAAATATGAACGATGGCTCATTCGATTCGGAATCACCTCTAGAAAAATGTTTTTGAAGGGTTTTGGTGCAGGTTAAAAATTGCAATTGTTATTAACAAAATAAGATGGAAAAAAGTGATATTTCGTTTTTTGTTAATAACTTAAAAAATATTAACAGTTAAACTTCGTGGAACCCTTTTGACATATGTACTTTATAATATCCTTTTGCAATTAAAATTTTTAACCTGCACCAAAATCCTTCAAAAACATTTTTCTAGAGGCGATTCCAAATCGAATGAGCCATTGCTCATATTTTTAGGACGTTTAGCTCTATTTTCACGTTTTTGAACTTGTTGACTATAGTAGAAGACTAGTTTTAACTGTGGATTTTAAAATTCAAATTGTACTTTACGTAAATAGAGTTTATTAACACTTGATGACTTGAATCATTAAGGGTCGGCTGTTCTTTACCACTTGATCGGAATGTTGTCCGTACCTAGTCACATGATAACAGGTAGCTACCTACTTAGCTACCGAACTAAGTGTCTACAACTTGTTTGAGTACAAAAATAGGAATATCGCGAATGCAACTTTGATGTTAGTTTTCTAGCTTTCAAACTGGTTATGTAAGTTAAATGTGCTTATGCGATAATGATATGCCTCGTTGGTCTAGTGGCTGGCCTATGTGGCTTTGATCACTAGGTCCTGAGTTCGAATTCTGGATTGGGTCATGGAATAATTCTGAGTTTTTCATTAATCTATGAAGTTTTCAGTACATTTCAAGCCCAGAGACGGGAAGTTAGTGGTGATACACCCCTATGTCTCGGAGAGCACGTTAAGCTGTCGGTCCCAGTCACTGTCATTAACATCTTTTTTTTTATCGACTACAAGTTGGCCCTTGACTGCTATCACACCTGATGTTAAGGCATGATGCAGTCTAAGATGAAGCGGGCTAACTTGTTAGGAGTGGGACGAAAATCCACATCTCTTTCGGTTTCTACACGACATCATACCGGAACGCTAAATCGATTGGCGATACGTCTTTGTCGGTAGGGTGGTAACTAGCCACGGCGAAAGCCTCCCACCAGCCAGACCAAGACAAATTAAGAAAAATCTCAATCTGCCTCGCCGGGAATCGCACCCAGGACCTCCGTCTTATAAATGCACCGCGCATACCACTGCTCCACGGAGAGCCGTGGAGCAGTGGTATGCGTCAAATCTGATAAACGAAACACTCTAAGCCCACCAACCCGCATTGGAGTTGCTCGTTAGGTGTACGCTCCATATCCTCTCTCCTATAAGGAAGGACACCTGGCCATGTAATGAGCCCTTAATAGGCTGATACCTAGGTACCTATCGTAAAGTATCTGAGCCCCGTGACTTCGTTCGCGTAGGTAAAGGCATTAGAGAGACGAATATCTTAGCATTCCATGGATTCACCGTGCGGGTGCCGGGTCCATCGCGTGGCTGAGAGAAAAACTCCGAACAGAGCCCGAGACTTGTGACACGGGTGTAGGTTTAAGTAACGCGCGTCAACACTCACCTCCTCTGTTCAAGTTATTTTTCCTGACCAGCCAAATTCGGAAGGACCCTACTAGAACAGCTTTGGACACTCGTTCCAATATGGAGCTTATTGCACTTCTAGTAAGGCCAAGGTCTTTTAGCAGGTTGTAGAGAGACTTCGCTGGTATACCCCTCTAATAAACTAACTAACTACCGCGTATAAACTAACCATATAGCCATTTTTAACCGACGAAAAAAAACGGAGGAGGTTCTCAATTCGACACGTATATATATTTTTTTTTTTTATGTATGACCACGCATAACTTTTTACAGTGTTGTCCGATTTTGATAATTCTTTTTTTATTAGAAAGGGCATACATCCAAGGTGGTCCCATTGTCCTCATGTTAGGATCTGATGATGATATCCTGGGGAAATTGAAGGAACTCTTCGAATTTTGGAGGCACGCTTACCTACAGCGATTTCGGTTTTTGACTCGGTATCGGTAGCTTTTTGGCTACTAGTGCCGTATAATATACTATGACAGTATAGTAAGAAATAAAAATTTTTAACAAAAAATAGAACCGACTCAAAACGCACTAAAAAGTAAAAAATAACTGTGTCATTTAGTTGCTTTAATTTACTTAAGCATATCTAGGAGTCGGTAAAATAAAGTACTAGAAATCATTCGATTTCTAGTACTTTATCGTGGCGGCATGAGTAAAGACCCCTGTCCAGGACACACACCTATATCACATTATTTTCCGTAATTGATTGAATGCACTACAAACTGCAAGACACCGGATGGGATTTCGTCATGTATGTTCCCAGGACTGGTACAAAGCGTTCTGCGTCATCTTTTTTTACGCATAGCTAAAGTCTGGAATGCCCTTCCGTGATCAGTTTTTCCTTAAAACTTGGGTATCTTCAAAACAGATATGAAATGAGTGAATAGGCATTTTCCAATCAAAATCAAAAGTCATCTACACTTGCCATCAGGTGAGATCGTGATCAAACTTATGATGAGCTTATTTCATATCAAAAAAATCTATTGTGTACCGTAGAGCGAAAAAAATTATAAGGTTATTTTATGAATAATCGCATCTCGACCCGAATTTTAAACAGGTCAATATTCTAATATTAAAATGTAATAAAAAAGTGAACTAGGTATTTCCTTAATTTAGCATAACAGGATCGCTTTAAAAGTGGTCCGAGCTCGTATAACAGGTACCTATCGAAAATGTATGAAAATAATTATAATATAGATAATGCATCCTCCAAGTGACGGCCTCCGTGGCGTAGTGGTATGTGCGTTGGATTTATAAGACGGAGGTCCCAGCTTTAATTCCCGGCATGGCCAATCCAGATGTTCTGAATAGGTCTTGATCTGGCTGGTGGAAAGGTGGCTAGTTACCAACCTACCGGCAAAAACGTACCGCCCAGCGATTTAGAGTTCCGGTATGACTTAGTGTAGGAACCGGGGGTATGAATATTATTCCGTATTGCATCATCACTTACCATCAGATGTGATTGCTGTCAAAATAAAAAAATATATGTAACAGTATGTATTATAGCTATGTAAAGTAACCGACTTTGGTTCTTCTGCAGATCTCCTTATATCTGATTCGATCTAACCGAAATAGCTCAGCGAACTGAAGTAGCAATGGGCGGGGCACGTGGTTTGAAGAGTTTGAGACGATGTTATAGGCCCAAGGTGCTTAAAAGGCAATCACGCACCGAAAAATGCAGTGTTGCACGACTCTCACTAAGTGGACTGAGGAGATACGTGTCGCAAGAAGCCGCTGGTAACATATGGCTTAGAATCGTTGTATTAGAAAGTCTCTAAAAAGGCCTCTGTCCAACAGTGGACATCGTCATCAGAAGTAACATTATTGGAACGAAGTTCCTTATCGCGCGTTGTGAAAGGGGGCTAGACGGAAAAAATTGGTACGAAAAATTGTCACGACACTTTTTGATTAAAGGATCTTGCCGCCGCCTTTGATGTGTGTGCGCGTGAGCGGTGGGGGGCGCCCGCACTATATGCTGTCTCGCGCTCTCGTGGCGCCCTCTGGTGTTTCGGTGTACAAAAACAAACGCGTGTGTGGTACGCGTTTAAGTTTAAGTATATAACATTATATTTGTTAATAATAAAAAAATATTATTATTACAAAAAAAAAAAAAAAAAATTTATTACAATTCCTTCCCTAATTAATCGAAAGGAACTTCGTTCCATCTGGGTGTCCCTTGACACCTCTCAACTTTTTTTTTCGGAACAGCTTACTCTTACTTCGGTAGTGGCCTAAAATAGTATTACTGCCTAGTTACGAACTCCTAATTATTACTCGAAGCTTAGACCAATACTAGAGCCGGTCTAGCCGAATATTAAACACCAAATAAATGCGGCTAATTTATTCCAGATGTCTGGTCCCCGAATGCGAGGATGCTAATCCAAGCGTGGAGGTACCAGTTTGGTGGCCCAAAGACGTTGACGCCAGATGCTTCAAACCGGTCGTCGATATGCAGGCGTATGATAAATCACATCGGACGTGTTCTAATAACACGTTTGTCGAGATACTGGAGGAATGCCATCAATGGATTTACGATAATGACAATTCTATCGTTTCTGAGGTAATTTTTTATTCTATAATACTAGACTAAACGACTTTTACTTGCATCGAATAATAATTTGGAATATCTACACAGAATGTAGATAAATTTTCTTTCCAAGGGGAAAGATGATTCGAAAAATTGTATTACTTTTTTAAAAGTAGTACATAAACAGAGGAAGGAGTAAATGTTAACACGCGTCACTAAGTGGTCCCATTTTAACTTACAGTCGTGTCACAAGTCTCGGGCTCTGTTCCGAATTATTCTCTCAGCCATTTGATGGACCCAGCATCTGCACGGTGAATTAATGGAGTGATAAGATATTCGTCTCAAAGTAATGACGTAAGGTGAAAAAAAAGTCGAGTCCAGTCCGCCAAGTCTTCTTATAACTCCGAGTAGAAGTCTTTTGTCCCTTTCTTGCAGAATGAAAATTTGTATTGGGATACTATGACGTTCCGAGCCATGACGTCATAAGAGCGTACGTCTGTCTCTACTCTGTCGAATTGTAAATATTTTAAGTCTTATCACTTTTTTTTAATTTGATGAATTTAATTAGATTTTCATAATTTTATTTGTTATTAAATCCAGTTTTAAATAGAAAAAATATAAACACTATGGTCCTATTGGATATGGATTGGAATTAAAAATTAAAAATGTCTTTTTCCGCAGTAAAATGTAGAATTTTTAATATATATTTTCCAACATATATTTTGTCAACTATTACTCATTTTTGGAACCTTGGACCCCCCATAAGAAAGCTATAGCTACGCCCGTGCCTGCTGCGGTCGTTAAATAAGAAGTCGACTAAATACTTACCTATTAGTTTATGTTTTCAGCTCAATTTGGGGTGCAAGTCGTGGAAGTCAACTCTCGTAGGAGGGGTACACAACGCTGGGATGGTGTTCTCTATGTTCATCACCGGGCTGATTGCTGACAAGTAAGATAGATAGATAAAGTCTTTGTTGCACACACAGAAAGCATAACAAATAAAATAGTACAGAAAAAAGAGCATTAAATATGCACAAGGGCGGTCTTATCGAAAGCGATCGCCTCCAGACAACCCGTTAAAATGATTAATTATTATAGTAGTCAAGTGGTTACCCTATTTGGTCTGATCAAGAGTTATTCATTCTTCTATGAAATTTTTAGTACATTTCAAGCCCGGAGACGGGAAGTTGCTGGTGTTACTCCCACCTGGTGTAATGGTGTTACTACTACTTACTCTCACTTTCTACTCGGAGAGCTCGTTAAGCCGTAACGGTCCCGTTCGCTAATAACAACATCTAATAGTTATCGTTAATTAATGCAACATTATCACCCTAAGCTCTCCAACCCGTATTGGAGCAGCGTGGTGGGTGTACGCTCCAAATCCCCTCTCCTATAAGGAGGGAGGCCTGGCCCTGTAGTGGGCCGTTAATAGGCTGATAAAGATGATACACACCTATAATGTTCCTTAATTATCGCAAATACCATAAAAAGATTTTAATCCTATAAAAGAAAAGGATTTCATGTTTTTATGGATGCTAACGACGTTTCATCTACGTAGAATTAAATTGAAAATTTTATTATATTTTATTAAAATAAAAATAGATTCAAATTAAAATGAATGAAGTTACATATAACATTTGTAAATGAGTGTCTGTAAGTCTCGTCTAAGTCGGTCCAACCGTTTCTGAGATAAGTCGGAATAAGCAAACAGACAGATGGACAAATATTTTTAAAATTGGGTTTCGATGTAAGCAGTTTATTTAGTAGTTTTTGTACCAATTTTAATATCGATATCTTGATTTTAATAAAGAACATTTAATATAAAATTTCAACCCCTATAGGTATAACCTTTTAGGGGTAGAATTTTAAATCACATTATATTTCAGCATTTTTTCTACCATTTTTCATAAACAAAGAGAACTTTAAAAATGAAGAACTTTCTGTACAAACTTTAACTACTTAACTTTTCTCTAAAAAAATGTTTTTGCAGAGTTGGCCGAAAACCTACACTCATCGCTTGCTCTATCGCTGGAGTAATCGGAGTAGCGAAAATATTTATTAAAAACTACTATGCGTACCTAGGAGTAGAGTTTTTAGAGTCGCTTTTAGCATCAGGATTGTATACCGTTGCTGTGGTTTTATGTGAGTACTTGAGCAAAGGACATTACCAAAAGGACATTGCCATAATTTGCCCCAAGCTGTTCAAATGTATGCTCGTATATTTAACTATGTGTATGTATGTATATTTATTTAATTTAATATATGCGTATGTATGTATATTTAACTATTTTATTTAAATACACAATGAATTTTGAACAACTACCGATGTTTCATAGCGATATATCAAAAATATAAGAATTTCAATTGATTTTTTGTGTTCTGAATCACGTGACCGTCGTCGTAGTATGAAAAGTCAAGTTTTATAAACCTTTACAACTTTTATCAGCAATTGCTTAGCTACAAGTAACTTTATTACTATTTAAATAGAAGATGTACTATTTAATGATATATATATCATCTCTGGGCATGTCTGAGGCAGACTTCCGTACATTTTTTACCTATGTCTTTTGCCCCGGACTGTCCAAACGTATGTGCATATTTTCTTATTTTATTTAACAACTGCCTGTGATGCATATCAGTTACTGAAGAAATATCGAAAAACTCTACAGATTTTTGTTCTAGATCGACGAAGTTATATTATATTTCACCGTCTAAGTATACCTATTCCTGTAGTGTTGCGAGTTAATAATATGTACCAACATTTGTGAAATATTCAGTTCTAAAAAAAAATATTTTTAATGTGACCAAAATAATTTTTATCTGAGAATGCATTGCTACATATAACTTTGCTATTCTGTAAATAGAAAATCAATAGTATTTAAAGACATATGTGTCATCTCTGGACATTGTGGGGCAATGCAATTTTTGATAATGTCCTTTCATTGCTCTTTTGTTTACCTTTCTTTAAAGAAATATTTTTCATTTCAGTAATAGAAATTGGCGGCGAATCTAAACGTGTATTGGCTGGTGTTGTATTTTCATACGCTATCTATGTAGGCGAAGTAATTTTCGCATTCATAGCTTTAACACTAAAATACTGGAAAACGTTAATTTTAGTAGTAAACACCCCGATGGTATTATTCTTGGCATACATTTTTATTTTAAAAGAGAGCACAAGATGGCAGTTGCTCAGAGGAAGAACGGAAGAAGCGAAAGATACATTAAAGCTAACAGCAAGAATGAACAAACTGAACCTTACATCAGAACAGATTACACAAATAAGTGAAGAAGATTTGAGATTCAAATTCAACGTTGTGATACAGAAAGAGAGGGAGAGCTTTAAAGATATTCTGGCTTCTAGAGAGATTCTGCTACGATTGATAGTTACATCATTCTGTTTTTTCACATCGAGCTTCATATACTATGGTTTAACAGTTCACGCAGTTTTGTTGCCGGGAAACAAGTATATAAATTTCGTTCTATCAGCAATCGCATCGTTCCCGGGTGATCTGATAGCGTTGTATACGTTTAAGAAGTATGGAAGGAAGATATCACTGCAAATTGGCTACGTAGTTTCTGCGATGTTCCTCATTGCCCAGACGTATACTCCTGAATGTAATTATCTTTCTATGTATTACAAAATACTGTTTCTGATAACACTTTGTTGCGTAATTTTGACTAGATAACGTCATATGATCGGAGGCTGCACGCACGTAAAACTATGACTTGATGTCACGTTCCACCGTCCAAGAAAAAGAGCGAAAAAAGCGATAGATATCTTGTGATATTGAATGTTTTCTTCTGGCTTTATTACGTAAAATTGTCATCCGTAAATCGCATCTAACTTTATTATTGCACTATCCGTTTTTCATGACTTAAAATTCTTCAATGTTGGTTGTCTGGACTAATTCGAATTTAGCCTTTTCGCATTTTACTTTTGTTTTCTCTTTTGTGTCTTTATAGGTATCTTAAATAATGTGTGCAATAAAGACTTTATCTATCTATTTCAAAAAAAAATAGTCAATGTTTTAGTAGCATCCAGATTACGATTTCATCACATAATTCCTCAAGAAATATGACATATCTGTTCAATTATAAATACAAAGACCTTACAATAGAACATTTTTCAGGTTAAGTGGCGTTGCCGCTTCGATTCGTTGGTTTTCGTGGATATTAGCAAAATAAAACAATTATTCGTTCCTCAAATAGAAATTCCGCAAATTATGCTACAGTTAAATATAGTTTGTTAGCTCAGTTACAGTATTTATAACATTTTACTACAGGACGCGCGCGGTTCCGCCCCCGTAGATCTCGTTCCTAAATGTGGCCTATGTAATGTTCTTATATGTAAGCTATATTATTGTCAAGTTTTATCAAAATCCATCCGGTAGTTTTGCGTGAATGAGTCAAAAATATACACACACACACACACACACACACAAACTTTTGCCTTTATAATAGTAGTATGACACATTCATTTTCTTATATTTTTCTACACATATATTTTTCTTTTTTTACAGCTATATCCTGGCTAAAAATCGTGTTATTTTTATGCGGGAAACTCAGTGTGGTGGTTTGTTTTACTGGAATATACACGTACAGCTTAGAACTGTTCCCTACAAGTGTTCGTGGGACTCTCTTTGGATGTGGCAGCACTGCTGCAAGAGTTGGTAGCATGCTCGCCCCACTTACACCACTGTTGGTGAGAAATAATTACTTTACTTTTTATAATTAACTTATTTATTTACTTCATTTATTACTAGTATACACGAAACAGAAAAGCACTCATTTGATTTTACCACCGATTCGGAAAGTATTTTCTACTGTGCAGATTCAGATATTTTTAAATAGAAGAATTTTATATTTATTACAAATTAGCCCTTGACTGCAATCGCACCTGTATCCTATACCTGTACATCACACAAGTGATGATGCAATCTAAGATGGAAGCGGGCGACCTTGTTAAGAGTAAAAGAAAATCCACAATCATTTGGTTTCTACGGGACATACGGGAACGCTAAATCGCTTGGCGGAGCGTCTTTGTTGGTAGGGTGGTAACTAGCCACGACCGTAGCCTTTTTTTTTTTTTTTTTTTTTTTTTTTCGCTGGGAAATGCATTTACGCATCTCGGGCGCAGACTGCGCAGGGAGAACTGTGCAGTCTGCGCTCGGGTATGTGGGACTCGCTGGCTGAACAGCCATAATACCCACTAAAACCCAGCGGAGCCATCTGCGTCTTTTATTGGGACGTCAAAGGATCGCGGAAGCAGGCACTTTGACGTCCCGACGTGCTCGTCGATGCACTCAGTGGTGACTACATGGGCGGCAGGAGATGCGCATATCGGCGTCTCCTACCACCCGTTCTTCTTCGGCGGAGCGGATGAGCATCAGCCGCCTGCTCTCTCTGCCGCTCCGAGGCCTCCTTTAAGCCGATGACGGTCTCACAAAAGGAGGCAACGTGAGTCCACCCATCCTCGCTGTCGAGCATGCACCTGACAATACTAGGCAGCGAGAGATCTCCGTTTAGAAGAGACACCAAAGAGTGCCTCTGTGGCGCCCATGATACACATTCTGCCAGAGTATGGCGCACCGTGTCCTCTGGCGCGCCACACTCATGACAGACCGGCAAGGCCTCCCTCCTCGCAATCCCGTGCAGGTATTTACCGAAACAGCCGTGTCCAGTAAGCACCTGCACGAGACGGTACGATAATGCGCCATGGCGCCGCGTCAGCCACCGTTCTAGATGGGGCCGCAAACCTTCAACTGTCCAAGTGCCAGCCACCGGCGACTCGAGGTCCTCTTTCCACTTCTGGACCAGGGTCTGCCTCCCGAGCGTTCTTATGCGTTTTAATTCCTCAGGGCCTGGTGCCACGACCGTAGCCTCCCACAAGCTAGACTTAGACCAATTTAGAAAATCTTAATAGGTCCAGCTAAGTATCGAATCCAGGACCATTTTTTCATAAACCCACTGCGCGTACTACGTTCTACGGAGGCCGTCAAAATATTACGATTTATATAGGTGTGTAAAAGTTAGCAGAATTGATTGATTCCATGAATCTAAGTCATGAGTAAGTAATGCATACCTAAGTCATGGGTACCATGAAATACTCTTATACTAATAGATTTATTGTGTTTCCCTAATATTATACACCTTAGGCCCGTACTTTAAAAGTCAGAGTTACTTTAACATTTTGTTTGTTTCAGGTCAAAGAACTGAACGCGTTGCCATCAATTTTATTCTCATCGACGGCGATAGTCTCAGCTTTCCTCGTGACTTTTACACCAGAGACCATGGTCCTACCAATGTTCGATACGATAGAACAAGTAGAAAATTATAAATCTAAAGTTATGACGCATTTATAAAGTTATTGTTTAACATTAGTTAAATATTGAGACGAATATCTTAGCATTCCATGGATAATGGATTCACCATGCAGATGCTGGATCAATCGTCTAGAGGAGAGAAAAACGCCGAAAAGCGTCTGAGACTGGCGACACGGACGGAGGTTTAGAGGTACCCTTTGTGACCGGTCAACGCTGGCTTCGTCTGCTTGAATTATTCTCCCTGATCAACCAAATCTGGTAGAATCCTGCAGCAGCTTTAGACACTCGTTCTACAATGGAACTTCTGTAGCTTTAGACACTCGTTCTACAATGGAACTTCTGTAGCTTTAGACACTCGTTGTACAATAGAACTTCTGCAGCTTTCGTCAGGCCAAAGTGTTTGAGCAGGTTGTAGAGAGGCTTTGCTGGTATACTTCTCGCACACAATTCTACAGCATATTAACTAACTACATAGCCATTTTTTTCAGTCCATTTGTAAGGTCATAATATTTATTCACAAATACCGAATTACACGAAGAATTTATTTATTGACTCCTTAAAGAATCCCATTCTAATGATCAGAAACTATTTCAGGGAGAGGATGGTTCTACAATTTCAATGGATGAAATAATTTGGAAATCGGTCATTCGTCTGTATAGTATGAAAGGAAACTGAATATAAAAGGCAAATAATAATAATAAGATAATTATTAATTCAGGCGATTTAACTTTAGACATGCATGGAGGAATGTTAATGTCAATTTTAGTGTCGAGCTTGAATTAAAAACAATTTTAGTTTGCATTTATATTGCCGCTGTGTCTGCTTGATGCCTATTTTTAAAATAAGTTAAAATTATTAAATTCCGAAATACCATATAGCTAGAATAAATATAAGTAATTTACCATAATAATTTTAAAATTAAAAGTAAATAGTCTGTAATAAAACTGTAGTGTAAATGTAAATATTAAATGATATATCTATATCTACGAGTATAATATTTCTTTGTTTTAATTTAAACTATCATACCGGGTGCGGCATTTTTTGTCAAAGTTTAACTCAATTTCTATATTATTTCCGAAATCAGTCGGACACTGTACCTTGGCGGAAGGGTGCTGTGGCCATAATTGCCAAAGAAACGCGAGTTCGAATCCCGTCGGTTCTGCAATTTTTAATATTATGTTTTTTTTAAAATAGCTTATTAGTGTCAGCTTATTAACGGCCCACTACAGGACCAGACCTCTTTCCTTGTAGGAGAGGGGAATTGGCGGGCTTAGGGTGATAATTCTTATTTCATTGTTCCGTATTAGATGGTTAACGTGCTCTCCGAGGCACGGGGGTGTAAGTGTAACACTACCAACTTCCTGACTCGGGGCATAGAATTTACTCAGTCTTAGTTACTGAGTAAATTCTATGCCCGGACTTAGATCTAGTACTAAGTAATTCTAGGACCTCGAATTTTTAACCGACGAAAAAAACGGAGGAGGTTCTCAATTCGACACGTATATTTGTTTTTTTTTTTTTTTTTTTTTTATTTTTTATTTTTTATGTATGACCACGCATAACTTTTTACAGTGTTGTCCGATTTTGATAATTCTTTTTTTATTAGAAAGGGCATACATCCAAGGTGGTCCCATTGTCCTCATGTTAGGATCTGCTGATGATATCCTGGGGAAATTTAAGGAACTCTTCAAATTTTGGAGGCACGCTTACAGCGATTTCGGTTTTTGACTCGGTATCGGTAGCTTTTTGGCTACTAGTGCCATATAATGTACTATGACAGTATAGTACGAATACGGTACGTGGCGATAAATCACTAAAAAGTAAGGAATAAAATTTTTTAACAAAAAATAGAACCGACTCAAAACGCACTAAAAAGTAAAAAATAACTGTGTCATTTAGTTGCTTTAATTAACTTAAGCATATCTAGGAGTCGGTGCCAGCCAAGGTTTCTACTATCAAGGACGTTACCTAGAACCCACAAACTGCTTTACTACGTAAAATAAATGTTCCTTAAACTTGGCTGGCACCGACTTCATAGATATGCTTAAGTTAATTAAAGCAACTAAATGACACAGTTATTTTTTACTTTTTAGTGCGTTTTGAGTCGGTTCTATTTTTTGTTAAAAAATTTTTGTGATCTAAAGTTTACCTAACTGAAATACTGGGTCACTAGGCAAACATACTCAGATTGGTACTCTAAGTTGTTAAAAGAATCCTTATCAGTAAACAAGGTTCTCTTTCGAATTTTTTACTAATAAATAAGAGTAAAGGTGAAAGTAGTATATCCAGTTTGTTGACGTATACCACTTTGCACTTCGCAGTGATATCGCGGAATATTATGATGTTTAATTAAGCCTCGGGCACAAGCATATTGTGTTCATACTTTATCATCATCGTCATCATCGTCATCATCAACATTACATTTTACACACTGCAGGGCAGTCTGATGCTTGGTATCTCTTGAATAAAGCCTGTATTTTGCTCTTAGTTACGTTTGATGTAGTTGTAAAAAAAATTTAACAACAAATAGAACCGTCTCAAAATGCACTAAAAAGTAAAAAATAACTGTGTCATTTAGTTGCTTTAATTTACTTAAGCATATCTATGAAGTCGGTGGCAGCAAGTTTAATAAACATTTATTTAACGTAGTAAAGCAGTTTGTGGGTTTTAGGTAATTTCCTTAAAGTAGAAACCTTGGCTGGCACCGACTCCTACTCCTCCGCCTCCTCCTTATTTTTTACTTTTTAGTGTGTTTTGAGTCGGTTCTATTTTTAGTTAAATTTTTTTATTTCTTACTTTTTAGTGATTTATCGACACGTAACGTAACTTACTCGTACTATACTGTCATAGGCTGGCACCGACTCTTAGATATGCTTAAGTAAATTAAAGGAATTAAATGACACAGTTATTTTTTACTTTTTAGTGCGTTTTGAGTCGGTTCTATTTTTTGTTAAAATTTTTTGTAATTTATCGCTACGTAACATACTGGTACTATACTGTCATAGTATATAATACGGCACTAGTAGCCAAAAAGCTACCGATACCGAGACAAAAACCCAAATCGCTGTAAGCGTGCCTCCAAAATTTGAAGAGTTCCTTCAATTTCCCCAGGATATCATCATCAGATCCTAACATGATGAAAATGGGACCACCTTGGATGTATGCCCTTTCTGATAAAGTTATGCGTGGTCATACTTAAAAAAAAATATACGTGTCGAATTGAGAACCTCCTCCGTTTTTTTGTTCGTCGATTAAAAAAAATATATACGCGTTGAATTGAGAACCTCCTCTGTTTTTTTTCGTCGGTTAAAAAGCTAGTGAAGTTTCATCAAAATCCACTCCATCCATCCATTTATAAACACAAACTTTCTTCGTCTTTCGCCTTTATAATATAATATTATAGTAAGGGTAACTATTTGAGTGTGTTCTCGTCTTTACAAGCGCGCTGTATTTTTGTCCATTGACGGAACCGCGTAACCTACGGTACAACACGCCGCGCCGTAGCATCTCGCAGTTATTGTAATATTTATAACTAGTAGGTATCTTGTCTCACTCATAAACAGTAGTGTTTGGCATTTAAAAATAATATACGCATTCGTAATTATATTCGCGATCGTATTTAACGGTCAACTGTGCGTTAAACTCTCAATCGTCGCGTTCACTCTTGCCGCAAACACTAGATTTTTGGCAAAATATAATATAATAGTGTATAATTAAATTAAATAATAAAAAATATTTATTAATATAAATTTAGAAATTAAATTTGATGTTTAGTTCTATAATTTTAATTGTGGACTTTTAAATCAAAGGACTTGTTTGTTAAGTTAATATTTTTCTTATTCGTTGTTTTTAATCGAATTTTTAGTAAAAATAAATAAAACAAATATAAATATCTAAATAAATAAAAATAATTAAAATATTTTAATTATATTACTATACAATTTTGTGGACTATATTCGGAAAAATGGCGGATAAAGACGATACAATTCGCAGTGCGGATGCGGACGCTTTTTTGGAATTGGAGAAATTCGGTAGATTTCATTTCATACAATACGTTTTGGTATGTTTGCCGCTAATGATGGTGTCCATGGTTCACGTGAATTATATATTCGTCGCTGAAGATGTCAATCACAGGTAATTATTTTAATATTAGTTGCTACTGAAAGTAGAGGCCTTGCAAATATTTATAATAATTAAGAAGAAAGAAATAGATCCAAAATTTAAATATCATTAATTCTTAAAGTATAAAATTAATCACAATTTGATTACAAAAATTATATAAGTATTGAATAAAATAACTAATTAACTAACCGTCCTATAGATATTTCCCTTCAGTATGGTAGAAAAAACATCGCAATTCAGCATGTGTTAACATTAAACAACAATTAATAGTGCACGAATTCAAAAAAATCAATCTGCATTTACTATACTACAGTATTTTAGTTTTTAAGAAACATTTTAATGTTTCTTCAAAACTAAAATGAAGGAAAAATAATAAAACGTAAATCTTTCTTTAATATGGGGTATATTAAAAAAAGAAAGAACCACAGAAGGATTAACAAAATACAAAAAATATATCAGTATAAAATTATAATATTAAGTTACTCATCGTAAATGATAAAAAAATGCTCATTAAAAAAATATTTTTTTGTTTAACTTGTAAGTGGACAAAGACACTTTTTTCTTTGAAGAATTTTTATCAGTGACATCTTCCTGTTACTGTCAACTTCTGAACCCATCGTAAAGTTTTTATTTATTTTCAAAGAGCCAAAGCTTGAGCAATTCATCGGATTTAGCTAGAAAAAAATTCGGTTATAATTGAAAATATCTTTAATTTAAAAAATATTAACCATCTCATGAAAAAGTAAACGATATTACATAAACTTATGTCGGTACATAATAGCATAATATAATATTATACCTAAAATTCACGTGGAATGATCTATATAGATATACGAGAGAAGCCATACTTATGAATTAGCTGCAGACTTCAATAAATAAATATCTAATTAATATTTCTTAGGATTAGATATTTTAAAACTACAGGCGATAATTAAAATGGTTGTTGTACTCAAAATATACTCGTATTTTATTTTCTGGCGTTCATAATTTATAAATCATAAAGGATTTTTTCTTAAAATAATAAACAAATAGTAATAATAATAATTCTGTTACATTTTAATGAATCTATGATTGAATTTATTTATTTCTATTCAATTTATTGTAAGGGTTATGCGCTAAATCAATAGGAAACAGGTTTCATTAAAAATGCGTAATATAACTTATTTAATATTACGCATTTAATATAAAAATAATTAGACAATAAATTATATTAGAGGAATAGTGATGGACAGTGTTTGTGTTATACCTACTCGCATATTGGTGTTAAAATATTCAGCTTTTAAAAAACAAATAGTAATAATAATAATTCTGTAACATTTTAATGAATCTATGATTGAATTTATTTATTTCTATTCAATTTAGAGTAAGGGTTATGCGCTAAATCAATAGAAAACAGGTTTCATTAAAAATGCGTAATATTATTTAATATTACGCATTTAATATAAAGATAATTAGATAGTAATTGATATTAGAGGAATAGTGATGGATAGTGTTTGTGTTATAGCTACGCTTATTGGTGTTAAAATTTGCCGCTTTTAAAAAACAAACAGTAATAATAATAATTCTGTTACATTTTAATGAATGTATGATTGAATTTATTTATTTATATTTAATTTAGAGTAAGGGTTATGCGCTAAATCAATAGAAAACAGGTTTCATTAAAAATGCGTAATATTTTTTAATATTACGCAATTAATATAAAGATAATTAAATAATAATTGATATTAGAGGAATAGTGATGGGTAGTGTTTGTGTTATACCTGCTCGCAAATTTGCCGCTTTTAAAAATTTCTTGAATGGAAAGAACTTAATTTTTTTATTTAGAACGAATGTAATGAGAAATTTAGCCCCATAACTATACAAATCATGCCCTCGGCAAATGGTGGCTAGAATACTTGTTGCTTTTTCGCCTTCGATAGCCATACTAATCCTCTGCGACTCCATGATCTAAGGGTATCCACGGCAAAAGGACTGTCGGTCAGAGAGTCATACTTTTGCCACTTACCGGTTTCAGCCTTTTTTGCTACGGCTTCCGGTCTTTATTCCCTGATATGACACGGACCCAAAGGCTTGGGCATACATAAGGGGAGATTTAGCGGGTCTCGATCTCACTAGCTCAGAATATAAGTATTAAAAATCGCGGATTATTCATCGGAGAATACATAACGTCCACGCATCGCAACTATGAGACTGGATTAAGAATTCTGTTTTATTACGGATACTAAGGCAAAGGCAACCTAATGTATCAATTTAGGACGCACGGATATGGGAAAGCCATAGATCATTATTTGGCCCTTGGACCCCACCCATGAGAAAGCTATAGCCCGAGAACCATATGTGTCATATCATACCTTTATTTCATAATCGGACTCGATGCTCATAATCTGTAGCTGCATAGGCTAACTACTGGATAAATCAGAAATAATGTCGGTAGGGAGGCATTAATCTACATGCACAGGTTAAGTAGGTATGCTGTATAAATACTCTTTGTAATAAGACTTTGGTGTCAGTGTGTAGGCTCGGCGTCGGGTCGGCGCCAGGCCACTTGATGTTTGGTACCGTTTCTTTATTACCTACATATCAGTACAAACAAGAAATTACTGTTCGTGCTAGCGGTTCCCAAACTGTGCGTCATAACACCCTGGTGCGCCATAGAGTAAACGCTCCTTTTTGCCATTTTCAGCAAGTAAACCTTGTCGTATACTACAGAATGTATAATAAAATACTTCATTGTGCTCGAGCTAAAATATAAAACCGCGTACGAACTGAAAAAGTTTGGGTGCTCCTGGTTTATGCAGTTGCGCTTATATTGAAGGCCACTTCCTAATTATGTAGAAAGTTTGTATCGGAAAGTTTTACGAATTGTTGTTAGGTAATACAATATTCGTTTCTATACGAAAGAATGCCTGTTTTATTTATTTATTCAGGAAAACCAAATGCTGATTCATTAATTGTAGTCCATTGTTTATACACTGTTTTTCTTCCCTTGTGCCGGTATTTAAATAATGATATTACTTTATATTCCTTTCATTTTAGGGCGCTTGAATGACTTGCCCATAAACATCAGTAATTGCATTCAGTACGATTCACAATGTGGGCTATTATTTTGCTGCTGTACAGAGTCGTATTCAATATGGCATTGAGTTATGGGGACGCGGTGCTGAGTGGGAACGCGTCTTCAAATTACAAAAGCGCGCCGTAAGAATACTGGCTAACGTTTCGTAGGACATATCGGCAAAACCCTCCTTTATTAGTCTGGGCATTTTGACACTTCCCAGCTTAATAATTTACAGTGTGGCAATGTACGTCTGGCAACACCAAAACCAGTTTCCCAAAAGGAGCTATTCCAGTCTAAGGTACCCCTATAGATTAATTGCAAAATATCAGAGACTGAAAAAAACCGAAAAAACAATCACAGAGATGGGTCCAGAAGTATTTAATAGAATCCCTGAGAGTATAAGAAATCAGTCAAACATAAATACATATAAAAAAACTCAAAACGTGGCTTTTCGAGAAGGCTTTCTACAGCTATAATGAGTTTATATAAAATAAGATACTGTGATATAGGCATGACATTGAAATAAAATAGTATGACATTGAATTGAAATTATTACTATTTGTAATTGTTTTATTAAACTGGAATTTTATTATTCCAGACTAATGTATTTTTTCTTACTGCTTAATTAAACTTATTTTATTTTGTTTGACGTATAATATGTAAATTTATGAATAAATGACTATTGACTATTGACTATTATTTTTTCAATTGATTTAAAGGCAAGGGATACTTTTGTATTGGTTAGCAGATATACTAGTCAATGTGTACGATGACATCACTTTTTGGACGGACCAATAGCGACCTTTTTATTATATTGAATTTGCCAGGTGTTTAATACCCACACTTCCTAATAACAACCTTTAAAACAATTAAATATTTAAAATTATGAATTTTCTTATAAATTCATTCACTGTATAAGTGTAAAATCTAACATATTAGATAAAAATAATTTCATCTAATATGTACCTAGACTTATTAATAGTTTGCCAAAATATGAAAATTATAAAATCCCCCGGGTCATACGCGAAATCAACCTTCAGGGCAACGGGCTGTGCTGCAATAAAAGTTTTTAAAATCTAACTGATATTTCCTAGAAAATTAGACAATAACAATTTATAAAGATCCTTCTACTATCCTATGAAGTATGAATGTACAAAAACTGAGTTTAATTTGGATCAAGCGAACTGCCTATTCTCATTCCCGATAGAGTCTAAAATCTTAGTCCAGGAAATAATATAGATGTACGGTAGATACCTTATGACATTCCTAATAATATGTGCCATAAAGCCTGTAATGGGAGACGAGACGAATGTCTTAGCATTCCATGGATTCACCGTGTGGGTGCCGAGTCCATCAGAGCCCGAGACTTATGTTGTGACTCGGGTGTAGGTTTTGAAAGGGATTAGTAACGCGCGTCAACACTCACATCTTCTGTTCATGTTATTTTCCCTGCTCAGCCACATTTGGAATGATCCTACTAGAGTAGCTTTGGATAGTCGTTTTAATAAAAGTCCAAATAATTATTAAAGTAGCGTAAACAGTTATAAGTACCTTGGCTAGGTACTAGTTTTATGGTAAACATGAAATTACCTTAAGATGCTAGACTATATGTGGAGCATAAATAAAGCCAAATTATCATTATTATGTAATTTGTTACAGTTGCTTATTCTAAAATGCTTGAATTTTACCGCTTTTTAACTAACGGATTATTTTAACACACGTTGGATTGCTAAATTGTCATATTTCAAGTAGCTAAAAACTATATTTAGATGAAAATAAACTAACTGTTAATTAAATTTTATAAAAATAATATGCTTCCATAGTTATTATTTACAAATATTTAAATGTTAGATAATATTATGGAATTTGCGTCCATAATATTATTTAATAGTTCTGAAGTGTTAAGTAATATTATGGAAGCAAATGCATTAACATTATGTAATTTCGTAAACTGCAATAATAATAATTCAAAGACATCTATTTTATGGAATACTAAAATAGATTTTTATGGTAATAACTTCGAGAATGAATCGTGAAATTGAAATAAATTTAATTTATTATTATTAAAATATTTTATAACATTATGCATTAATGCATTGTAATTAATTTTGTAACATCACGTATATTTGTTAGACTTTTTGTCGATAGACAGGCACCTATCGCTTTATGTTCATTATACGAGTATACCATTTTTATTAAGCGTAAAAAAATATTAATCCCATTTTAAGGATACTGCGTAAGAATGTGACATTGGGTAGTACCAACTTTAATTTTGTACAATTGATGCAAAATAATAAAAATAATTACGTCATTTAGTTATTTCAATTTACATAACTATAATATCTACAAGTCGGTGCCATCCAACTTTTAGGAAAGTTTATTTAACGAAGTAGAAAAGCACTGAGTTTTAGATACCGTCCGTTTACCGTCGTAAAGTAAAAGCTTGGGTTTTCTAGCTAATATTAAAAAAATAAACAGTACGACGTCTTCCTAAATTATTTGTTACTTGGTTTCATGGAACTCTGTTCAAATTAGGTGCTAACTAAAATCAATATCAAAGTAGCAAAACCATATTGATCAATGTTCAAATTATTTGAATATCATATTAGCAATGAAGCAATACAAACTCAAAGTTCCTTGATTATTGCCATCTACATATACTTATTAAATCAAATAATTAGTGCCTTGGTACAATAACATTGCAAAACGTAAAATCCCACTTCATGACAATATATTTTAACAGCGGTTTTAAAAAAGTACTGAAGTACTGACTCATATATTGAGTTGTTAAAAATAAAAAAAAAACATTTTCTTTTATTTAATTACATTTTTTAAATTACAATAATAGAAAATTCCAATTTATGGGAAAAATCCAGTTCCCTTAATATTATCTCTTGTTTTTATTATTTTAAACGCTGTAAGTGGGTTTTTAATGAAGCAGAGAACAGCTTCGAGCTGGTTGGTTGACTTCGAAGACCAGACGAGTTGTCGGTTTCTTATGCGGCGAAAACTAAATGGAATGTGTGAACTGTGAATACAATGCTACGTAGATCATCTTCGGATAATTCTCATACTTTTGTGTATGTGGAAATAATTAGTTTTCTGCGTTGTTCTTTTCTGGACAACTCTAGCCTTCTTTCTAATGGAAATACCCATTTCTCTATCTTGATCGTCTTCGCTTTGGTGGAGGTGAAACTACGCACTTGCTACGCTGCTCTTCGTCATACATTGTTAATATCCCTTTGATCGAAATACTTGTCTTCGCATATACTCGTATTTCTATATCGCTGTGTGCGTACGCAGACTGCTATGCTCTACACAATTATCTACCCTCCGCTTTGGTATAAAGTATTTATATTTAATATGAATTCTTATTATAAATCCTATATGATTGAAATATGTGTTAAAATATGATGTCAAGGCTCTAATTCAATTGATAGACTCCATAATAACAAAAATGTTTGGTTTTTGGCAGGAAATTGGATCGGCTTTCATCTCTACTTAAGAAGTAGAAATTAGCGAAAATGCCCAGCTTTATATTTCTTGTTTGTTGCAAACTATTTCCCTTTGGCAGAAACTTACAATTTTTAATACTTGATACAAATGCTACTTTCGTTGCATTTCATGTACTTACCTTATGAATTTTAGCCAAATTATGGTAGGTACTAGAAAGATAACGTATATCTACTTCAACCTAAGCCTCAAAATCTCCTAAATCTTATTGATAATCCACTTAACCCGCCGTAACTAAATCATGTTTGTGCTTTTTTTCAAAGTTATGTTAAATATATCTGTATCAATAAATAACCGAGTGACAAATAATTTTCGTCAAACAACCAACAAGGAGATTCAATCATCGAGGAGATACGCGCTGAACGGATGCCAAGCGGTTGTTAAACAGAATCACGTGTTGAAACCGATTTAATGATAATTGCTTCAAAAATGTTAAAGATTTTTCCCATGTGCTAAAAGTTTATGCAATTATGACTTCAGTGTAATTGAAGGAAACTGGATTCCTCGTAAAGTGGTAGACATGTAAATATAATTAACGTTGATATAAAAACTTATAGTTAAATATCATAATGTACGTAAATGGTTATCAAAACACTTAACTACATCAAAATGAAAATAGACTACATTTAGACTACAAAGTTAGTTTTTTTTTTAAAATTGATTTCACGTAGTAAAGCAGTTTGTGGTTTCTAGGTAACGTCTTTAAAGTAGAAACTTTGGCTGGCACCGACTAGATATGCTTAAGTAAATTAAAGCAACTAAATGACACAGTTATTTCTTACTTTTTAGTGATTTATCGTCACGTAACGTACTGGTACTATACTGTCATAGTATATCATACGGCACTAGTAGCCAAAAAGCTACCGATACCGAGACAAAAACCGAAATCGCTGTAAGCATGTCTCCAAAATTTTAAGAGTTCCTTCAATTTCCCCAGGTTATCATCATCAGAAACTAACTTGATGACAATGGGACCACCTTGGATGTATGCCCTTTCTAATAAAAAAAGAAAATCGGAGAACTCTGTAAAAATACATAAAAAAAAATATATACCTGTCGAATTGAGAACCTCCTCCGTTTTTTTTCGTCGGTTAAAAATGGAAGCAGGCTAACTTTTCTTTCCCTTGTCGTTTCTACACGACATTTTACTGTAACGCTGAATCGCTTGGCGGTACGTCACTGTCGTTAGGGTGTTAACTGGCCACGACCGAAGCCTCCCACCAGTTAAAACTCAGTTAACAATAGGGGAGCGAGATATTAGCCTTGACTTACACCAAGCATTAAAGTGAACTCAGTGTATATTTAGCGTTGACAACTAGTTTTTTTTTTATATTATATTTCCATTAATTAAGTTTTACCATATGGCAATTAATAAATTTGACTAATTTATTCAAGAAAATTTTATGGTCCACTTTTAACGCTTTAATAACGAAGCCAGTTCAAAATGTATGGAGCATTGGCCTGAGACGTAATAAATAATAAAGTTGCGTATTTATAACCACACCACGCGCTCGTGCGCTTAATTTTTTTATATAAATTGCGGCGAAACGAATAAGTGGGCCGCCTGATGTTAAGTGATTAACAACCAAAAACTGCAACATCGGAACCCGATGTCACAGATGCATTACCAACATTTTAGAGGTTTGTTATTCTGGCCCCCTGAAAACCCCCAAAATTGTAGCATGTGGAAACACTGTAGATCATAGTGTCTCAACCTTATGTTGTCCATCATCCCCTTAGCTTTCTTTTTCTTAATTTTTTTATATGTGTGTAAATTCATTCAATTAAATGTAATAACTGGATGTTATGGATTCCACTATTACCACATCTAAATGAATTATTCTTGCTACAAGCGTTCTTATCAGGCCATAATTTTGTTTTTGTTCTATCTTAACGTTCCTAAACGAGGTGCCGGCTGAAAATCAGCGCTGTGTGCTTTGACATTATTTTGTTTTGGCATTTTTTTTTATCGACTACAAGTTGGCCCTTGACTGCTATCACACCTGATGTTAAGTGATGATGCAATCTAAGATGGAAGCGGGCTAACTTGTTAGGAGTAGGATGAAATTCACACCCCTTTCGGATTCTACACGACATCGTACCGGAACGCTAAATCGCTTGGCGATACGTCTTTGTCGGCATGCATGAAGCACAATGCTGAGCTGGTACCTTTTTCTGGGTTGTGCCACACAAGACTGAAGTGTTGTTTGGTGCCTGTTGGTCTTGTAGTCTTGACTAACCCAGAAGGCATCAAGTATCCCAATACTGTATCCAATATTTTTGTTTTGTGTGACACAATTTCTTGAAATAAACAATTTTTCTTTCTTTCCTTAATTATTCCTGGGTTTGCTCTACTGCTTGTCTGAAAGACTAGCAAAAAGACCTCTTAAAACAAA
The DNA here is from genome assembly GCA_034621355.1 of Mycalesis mineus. Classification (NCBI taxonomy): domain Eukaryota; kingdom Metazoa; phylum Arthropoda; class Insecta; order Lepidoptera; family Nymphalidae; genus Mycalesis; species Mycalesis mineus. The sequence goes on from CM067893.1 coordinate 1,305,824, forward strand.
TGGTACAGTAATAGGTACCTGACATTGAGTTAGAATGACCTGATATGTTAAAAGTGTGTAATAGACACATAGCGACCGGCGAATATGCAAATATTTATTTATCTTACTAAGTATACCGCAAGAGATGTTTGCGAATCAAATCTAGTTACACTATTGAAGCTAAATTATAATATTCAACAAGTATTTGGAAGCAATTTCTGACGTATACGCTTTATCAATTATTAAATAATCTGCATTTTGATGCTAGTAATACATTTAAATATTTTAGAGAATTATCTAATAACTGTAATAATAACGATAAAATTCTAAATATAATATAAGTAGGTATTTAATTGCTAATTATAGGTATTTAGCGGTAAGTTTTTTTACACACATATTTAAATAATGGTGCTGTAAATATTTTATTAATTAATTATAAATTATTAATATCAATGATAGCTGTATATTTACAATACTATATATTCGTCGAAAAAGTTTAGGTACCTAGGATTTAAGCCTGCGTGTACTGTGCCTACAACAAACTTACCACTGGCACCATAGTCTCAATAATGGATCCAAAATGCTACATTCTATGTAGGTAATACGTTTATGAGTATAATATAAAACAAATAAATATAATCTTCTAAAGAACAAACTAACACATTTCTCTCAATAACTTTCGTTCCAAATATTTGTGCCAGTTACTGCGAGAATGAGATAAAGTAAAATATTTGCCATAAAAGTAAAGTAGATGGTCCATTTAAAGCAGAGGTTTTTAAACTTTTTCTTATAGACCCATTGCAGCGAACTGCAGGTCCATTTCTTCCATTTTCCAAAACTCGCCAAACATGTCTAGATCTAACTATGGTTTGCGTTAGTGCGTCTTCGAAAAATTTTATTTTATTAAAAAATACATCATTTATTTGCTTTAATTTATTTAAGCATATCTATAAAGTCGGTACAATCCTAGTTTAAGGAACGTTTATTTATCGAATGAGCAAAGCAATTTGTGGGTAGTAAAGTAGAAACGGGTGGCACCAACTACATAGATATTATCTATACTTTAAGTAAATAAAGTTAGTTTAGTAGTAACTATTTCATATTTTCTGTGAGTTATGTGGCGTCATGTCGTTTTAAAGAAAAGCTTAAATGGAAACTGAAATAAAACATACATGATTTTTTTTAATTTGTATATTAGCAGAAATTATTACCTACATAAAGGCTTTGTTACAGTTATTAAGAGTTTTAGCTTTGTTACAGTTATTAAGAATTCACAGTTCAAACAAAAGAAAAATAAAATATAATTAAAATGAAAAAGAAAATTAAAATATAAATATTTTTTATTTAGACATTTGATTAAGTATAAAATTTTTCGTTACGAATTACGAGTACAATGGATTTAATAAATAGAACTATTATAATAGTAGGTACATATTATATTCTCTGGTCTTGTTGAGAATTCTTACTACTGAAAATTTATAGATGAAAGAAATGCTCAAAATATCGAAGCTCGACCGGAACAGAGCCAAATAAGTTAATTTTTATATTATTCTGTCATCTACTTGATAAATTGCAAATTATAGGTAACCTTTTGAATATTAGATTATTTTATAGCCTCAATAGCTTTCCTTTTCTAATTTCAAACTGTGATTTTTTATTTCTACCCCCTGCTATTATACTTTTGCTGTATCTGCATTTAGCATAAAATTATCGCTTCATTAAACGTGAAAATTTTACTTATACGAAAACTTATAAGAAAATAACATGGGATTTTTCATAAGTTTAGAAAATTTGTAAAGTTTTAACGACATTCGTGGTACGCGCGGTGAATTTGAAGTCAGAGACTCGATTCAGGTTTAAAATTAAACTAGTTCTGGTGAGAGACTAGTTACCACCCTTCCAAGAAAGACGTGCCACCTAGCGATTGAGCATTCTAATACGATGTCGTTTAGAAATCAAAGGGGTATGGAATTAATTTTACTCCCAACAAGTTAGTCTGCTTTCATCTTCGATGGCATCATCACTTATGTGATGTCATCTATTATAACCACAAAACGTGAGTCCAAAGCCAGAGGTATTTAAATTAAAAAAAATAAAGTGTTAAAAAATAATGATTATGCCATAGTAAATAGGAAATTATGTTATTGTGGTAGGTTGTCGTACCTTGCGATAGAATATATAACATTACTATTCAAGCATGCGCATGAATTTGCGTTCGTTGAATATTTTCATTGGCATCATGCGGGTTTAATTGCGCCTAATGTATGAATTGAACTCATGCCACTTGTTGATAAAATGATAATTAATCATATTATGTTGCTACATGCTTGATGGGAATGCTTGGACTTAATTTTATTGCTTTTATACGTCTGAATTTCAATTTAAGCCTTTGTGTTTGAGTTATGTTTCTACTCGGAAAAGTATTAATTGCATTTCGCGGAATGGTTTAAATTCTTGTTGTCTGTCTGTTTGTCCGCACTATTTATATATTCCCTTACTACTCCTAAATGGCTTGGACTACCCCCGATACGATGACATCTTCTTTCTTTTTTCTTTCCTGGGTCTTTTCCGCACTTGGCCAGTAAGTTGGCCGTTTTACGGGGATACGATGACATATCCTTATAGAAAGAAGTTGACTAGGTCTGGAAGAGGGTGTAAATTGCGAAAAACACCCTAACCATGCATATTTTTGATAGTAGGTATTGATAAAACGATAATGCACGATATTTTTTTTTAATTTTTTTTTATTGACTACAAATTGGCCCTTCACTGCTATCACACCTGATGTTAAGTGATGGTGCAGTCTAAGATGAAAGCGGGCTAACTTGTTACGAGTGGGACGAAAATCCACACCCCTTTCGGTTTCTACACGACATCGTACCGGAACGCTAAATCGCTTGGCGATACGTCTTTGTCGGTAGGGTGGTAACTAGCCACGGCGATAGCCTCCCACCAGCCAGACCAAGACAAATTAAGAAAAATCGAACCCAGGACCTCCGTCATATAAGTCCACCGCGCATACCACTGCGCCACGGAGGTCGTCAAAATCGATATGCACTTCTGGTTCAAATTTTCAAACCGGAAAAAGAAAAAACAAGTAAAGAATAACATTGGGTTAAATATCGGGCGTAGCAGAAATGCAGGAGGTTGAGCGGTTGGAAGCCATTCTTCGACCCTAGCTTATTTTAAGATCAATTTCGTGTAGGTTGCACTTAAAATATTTTCAGAATAGCGTTTCTAAGTCACTTGAAATAATTTATTTATTAATATATTCTTTATTTGTACACCACATTAGATAACATAAAAACATACAGAAAAAATGTTATGGAGGAAGTAGAGGTACAAAAGGCGGCCTTATCGCTTAATATAGATTTCTTCCAGGCAACCTTGGGCTTAGGAAAATATCAGTACTAAGCTACAGGTGGTGTAATTTAATAAGATATATACATTCAAATAATTACATACTAATACACAATAAATTACGTACAATAAACATTAAAATAAATATCATAAGATAAACCAATACATACGTAATATGACACGAAGGAAATACAAACGAATAAGTCATCAAAAGTACTTACTCCCACTTAAGATAGTATGACTTAACAGCTTTTTTAAAAGTGTCCAGTGATTTTGACCTGATTTTGATTGAGCAAAATAGATTATAGAGACAAAATGTAACATCGATAAGATAGTAAGTAGTTTATATTGTTAGGAATATTTTTAACCTGTTTTAAACAATAAATTAAAAATAAATCTCCTATGAATTCCAAGTCTGTGCTATTATTAAGAATTCAGATCTATGGCTACTTCAGTGATGACTACTAAAAGCAAGTCGTCGAGACTATGTTTAACAATTTGATCTGAAAATTGCGGTAACATATGAATATTCATTATTTCCGTTGTACATTTTAACTGCTATATTTATTTTTGTTCTTACAATTCCATATTTCATAGTTAAAACAATTAGAATTTAAAAATAAAGGAAGATATTTATTTAAATCAAAGGCAAGGTGCCCAACAAATTGGCGCCATTACTCCTCTGAATAGCAAAGCTTATTCTATGGGCTATATAAGCACCAGCGCGTTGGTCACACAGACATATGGATCGGTAATTGTACATATAAATAATTGTTTATTTACTGTTACGGACAAAATATAATTTAGATATTTTGGTTGTGCTTAGTCTAGGTTGGAGGGTTTCAAACTAAAACCGATAAAACGGGACCATTATAACATCACCGGTAAGTTAGTCTGGCCACCCGTCAAAGTTAATTTTCTTCGTAATCACTCGATCGATTAAGTTAATATTTGGTATAAGTGTCAATCCCTGTGAACTAAACACAGAGGTAAGTTGAATAAGTGAATAATTAAAATGTGGGTTACTTTGAGGTTAAGCTAGAAAATATTGTATGGATACTTGTCTTAAATTTTTAAAAAATTGTCCTCACTCCTCCTCACTCGCTTCTTCCAATTTCAATAAACATTTCATACAAGTACGTTGGTTTAGGATACTTTTGACCTAGCTTTTAATCAGAATATCCTGAATTTGATCCAGGGACGCCTTGGTCCGCCCCTTCCAACATTCCCATACATTCTCGCCTTATAAATTCCTTATGTAACAGAAACTTAATCTTAAGTCTAAGAATAGGATATATACCCACATTTCACCCTAAATACATTTTGTATTTTTTCCCTTTGGCAATGATTATTGGTTGATTAGGTGCCTAAATCAGGCGCATGAAAGTTAATAAAGAAATAGGCTCATATTCGCATTTTACTTATTATATTAGGGCAAACAATTTTTAGCAAATGTTCGAGACGAAATATTACTATGTATAAGTCGTTCATTAAAAAAAATATATATGGTCGAATTGAGAAACTCCTTTTTTAAGTCGTTTAGGTAATAATTGTTACTATGGGCCATTGGTAACGTCAAGAAATATCAGTTTGCCATCGGTTCGGAATGTCGTTACATTTACTGAGTCCAGAACTTGTACCTATTATAAAAATAGACATAGACGAGTTTTATCTATCTCTTTTTCTCCTAGTATTTTTGAAAAGGCGTAATACTTTTTTGACCTAGGTTTCATTTTTCGACAAATTCTGTTAAAAACAACTGTTTATAAAAAGTCCCTCGCTTGGAATCTTCTCATTCAAGTGCCATCTCCTCTACGGAGGTTGGTGACCGTTATAGCTATCTTAATTTTAAAGGCGAGAGCTTGAAACAACGATCATGTGCTCATAATGTAACACTCGCGGATGTTTTAGAGCCAGGAGGTGCGTCGTCTGCCAGGTCCTTGCCTCGTATGATAAGCTGAAAGACCCGAAACTACACCAAATAATAATAACAAAGTTACAAAGAAATATCTTAATAAGAAACAATGTACAATAGGCGGTCTCTTCCAGACGATCCTCCTGATTCCTACATTTAATTTCAGTTAGATCTTCCAGGTTTTTGACCACTCTCTGCATGATCGTTTTGCATCATATCTGGAATAGTTAGACTTAACTCTCGAATTTAATACATTGGCTATCAATCCTTCAAGATTTCTCATTGGACCGTCAAGTTCAGTAGATGGACTACCTATGTGAGTCATCAAAAAATATATTATCTAAACGATTTCGGAAGCATACTAATACATCCTACAGCGATTAGGTTTGTTCTTCTGTTTCCTTACGATTTATATTTATGTTCAAGATAAAGCGGCCTATGATTAGGGTGACCACCCGTACTTAATTTTATAGTATCATTTAACTCGCCAAACTTCTGTAGGTATAATATACCCAGCACAATATTGCAATTTATTTTTTTAAGTTTTACAAATAAAATTTAAATAATTAATCAACATATATTACGTAATATCGACTGTGACGATATATATTATCTACGTTTTAAAAACATTTATGTGAAAACCTATTAATAAAACCATTAATTAAAATGCTCTTGTTAAATGACTTCGTGTGGTGTGACCACTGTCCAGTGGGTGTGGCTATGTCGTGACGTATGAACGGTTAAGATCGTATTCAAACGTTGTAATGTCATAGGGTCATGATAAAAAAATTTAGATCGAAATTCTTGGATAATGGGAAACGAACCAGTTTTATTATCAAAACCGGTTGATCTTGAAAAACGGGTCACAATTCGACTGCATATTTCGCAGATTCCGTGTTTTCTATTACGAAATTGATTTGTATATCTACTCATAATTGCTATGTCAAAGGTTAAACTTGAAACGATAAAGTTCCGGTATTAGGAAAAGGACAAAATTCGACAACCAATAGGCAACAATGACAATTTTTATACCTCAAATTTAATGTTGGAATTAATTTATATAACTTTATTATTGTAGCTAAGGATTTACCTAAAATTTACCAAGCCAACTTTCTAGTACCTAGTTACCTAGTCATCTAGTTACTGTCTTAAATACTATCACTCGTCAACCCATTTCGTAGTCGCTCCAAAACTCCTCTTCCATAAGAAGGGGTGTACAACAATTTGGCAATATGCGAGTGCAGACGCGAGGCAAAGTAGGTAATCAAATCAGTCCATATGTTCGGAAGGCATGACGCATAGATAGAAGTCAGTAAAACTCCTCATTTTGCCTTAAGTTGTATGAATCAATTCATCTGATGAAGTTCATTAATTTCAGATGTCTCGTCCCCGAGTGTGAAGGTCCTAATCCAACAGTGAAGTTACCGGAGTGGTGGCCATCAGACGTGGACTCCAGATGCTTCAGGCCTGTGATTGACGTGCAAGAGTACGCCAAGTCAAACCAAACGTGTTCAAATAACACGTTTGTTGAAATACTGGAAGAATGCCACGAGTGGATATACGAGAATGATAATTCGATCGTTTCTGAGGTAAGTTCTGGGTGATTACTATGACGCTGGGTGGTGCGAGACGAAACAGAGATATTTACATGGAAATAGATCGAACTTGAATTTAGCATTTAAATTGTCTTAAGTAGTTTCCGAACTGACGAAACAGATGGACGCTAGAAAAACTAACGACAAAATCAGATTGTTTTCTTTAGTGCAGAATAAGCAAGTTACCTAATGAAGAATCGCGGATGCGTGAATACATTTTAGATATTTTAGACAAATTACAGATAGGTACAGATTTTTGAATTGCTCCATAATTAAGTTATTCTCATAATAAAGTTACCTTTTTCTAATAAGGTCCGCTGTATTTAAGGGTAAAATGAATTGGTATACTTCTCATAAGTCCATTGTCACTTCTTCTACCAGACTTTAGGCGAGATCGCAGACAAGAGCTAGGTCAGTACATGAATAATAAAAAAGAAATATTTCGCAACCTCGTAGTAACGTAAACAAATTACGCATGGCAGTATCAAAGGTCCCCGATACATATTTGAATAAAAAATATTTCAACTCGACGTCAATGTTTGATTAATGGTTGTTTGCCTATCGATTTTTTGCGGATTTACTTTATAGTAAAGGCTTAGTTACATTAATGAGTTTCTCGAATGGGAACGACAGTTTCTTTCTATGCAATAATATTTTTAATCATTAATAGGTATTGAAAATCTTCCTAAATAAGTTTGCTAATATAAATAACCTCAACACCCATCGGTGCTTTGAACTATTTCCCGCCTATTGCTCCAAGCTTTGCTCCTTGTCGGTAATTTTATTTTCTTTTGCGAATTGTTAACATTTCCGATTAAATCAGAAAACTTGAAAAGAAAGTCTTCAGTTTTTCTTTTAACGCTGTAGCCCTCTCTATCGACGCCTGAGTAAATTTATTAAGCTTTTTACAATGTCTATTATTAGTAGACTTATATGATACAAATCTAAGAAACACCACATTCCAGACCCTGGTTCTTTTTATTACATTAGATCAGCAAGACGCTTGGATAGAGACAGCATGCGATATCTAATAAAGCAAACCTTGCCTTGACATGAATGATAATTATATTAGGATTTAGTCGTGACCACCATAATTGTAATCTGTTTACTAAGTACTTACTACTATTTACTGCTATTTGAACACTGACAATGTTGTGTTTGACATTAATATAGGCTTACGAATGTAAACGAACCAGTTTGTCAAATGTCTGTATAACTTGTATAATTTATACTTTAACAGCTAATTAAAAATTGAGTTAAAATTAATTACATACATCATAATTATCAGTCTATTCACGACCCACTACAGGGCAGCCATCCCTCCTTGTAGGAGAGGGGATATGTAGCATACACCCATCACGATGCCCCAATGCGAGTTGGCGACAGAGTATTAATATTTTGTTCATCAACGATGCCTATCATGATGTTAATGATAGTCACCGGAACTAATGGCTTAACGTGTTCTCCGAGGCGAAAAGGTATAACACCACCAACTTCCCGACTCTGGACTTGTTACTAAAAATCTCAGAACTTTCCACGGCTCGATCCAGGATTCAAACTCAAGTAATTGAAGCCTCATAGGCTCACTAGACCAATGAAGCAGCCACATACATAGTTGCACGTTTTTATCAAACATCATGAAGGTTAGATTAGCAAAAGGCAAATTGGTAAGGACGGTCAATGGCGTCACAACTAGTAGCTAGCTTAATTATAATATTGCTTACATAGTATTAGTTATATTAGGAAGACATCCAAAAGGACGGTCGTTGGCTCTACTGGTAATATTTTGCTTACTTTACTGAATATTACTTAATACTTTTATAATATTAGTAGATGTCGCTTGTTTATTTAACAGTAAGTAATCCTGCTATGTAAAGTTTTTTGCTACTTACAATGACATCATATGAGTTGACTAGTGATATCAATATTTTTTTTCAAGGAAAACCAAACTACCTTCAAAGTATTATAAACAAAAACCTTTAATAAAAAATGTTCTTTTTAAGTACATTTATTTTTGTTCTAGTCATAAACAACAAGACTGGTCTATTCGAATAAGTATAATAGGTGGGTAATAGTAAGAACATCACAGACATACTTAACATACAGTCATAGTTTTAAGGTATTCGTTGTTATATTTAAAGAAATTAAATAAAATCTTGAAAAATATAACAAATAACAATATTAATTTAGCATAATTTGCTTCATTACTATCTCTCTCGTATAAAGTTTCATATCCATTCGATTTCGGTCTATCCCGATATATAGAAGACACATGGTCACACTACATTATGCCGTTAAGTTGCGACTTTACGCACATCTCTCGCAATTTTTCATAGTGTTTTTCACCAAGCTCGTTTTAGAAAACAGGTTGTTGACCTACGTATGTATATTATATTTCCTTAAATGCCACCTATACAATATATACATATTCGCAAACATATTATATTCGTAACTCTCTGTTTCAGCCATTTTGAATATAGAGCTATATCAATGCATATTCGATACGAAACTCCAATTTTTTTTTCTTCATTCTTTCCTGCGGGGAAAAGGCATAGTTATTATACCTTTCAGCTATATAAAACTCCAAATTTAAACAGGCGACTTACTTTTCAAATTCGGATATTTAAAATTTTCTTACGGTTTTACTTCTCGGGTTCTAACTCTTTTTAACCTAATTCTTCCTTGCATTAAATGCTATTAGTAGATACGTATTCTTATAACTAGTATTAATACAAAATATATTAATTTTTATTTCTTAAAAGAAAAATCCTAAAATACGAGTTCACTATCTTGAAAATAATAGACCTACGAGTACCTATAAATTAAGATATAACTGTAATTTGTCAATTTTTACACATTTTTATAAATACTCAAATTATGTAAAAATAAACAAGATTAAGATAAGGTTATTATTATGAAGTCAAACGATTACTATGTATTAATTTTCGAAATTATACATAATATTAGGAGTCCATAACCAGTTTGGTGGCGTCAGGCGGCAGTTTGCCAAGATTTCTTCTAAGAAACACGTTTCGATTTTGCACAACAGGAAAATGGCAGTTTAATATTAGTTGTGATTTTACGCCCAAAAATTTTTTTTTTTATTTATTACATTTTTCATAATATTTATTTTGTCTTATCAAAAGCCTGTTGCCTTTAACGTCGATGCATACAGATAAAACAAGTGACAGCAATAAGATCGGACTCAAGTAGTGAGGTGAATGAAAAGGGTCCAAATATTAAGAATAATCTGTAAAATGTATGATTTTCCAAACGATCAACTGTTGAAACAGTTTGTCGTATTTATTGTATTGTATTAATACAATAAATACGACAAATTATTTTTGTTGTCTGAAATATTTTTTAATTGCAATTAAAAGTGCTGTTTTTATCTTCAAAATAATTTAATTTAATTAATTTTTGCAATAGTCTTAACTCCTGTTTTATGAGGAGGTATTTGTAACCCTCACCCGCCCTGTTGCGCCAGTGCGGCTTGGCGAACTTAGAAACTCTTGGCTGTTACTGATAATTTACTGGAAGTCAGCAAAGATACTGAAACTTTCAAAACCCGAGACAAGACTGGAACCCGGGCCCTCACGTTCGTTAGCTGCACACCGTAACTACTAGACAAACAAGGCTATTTATCATTTACAAATACAAGGATAATTTCATTAAATAAGATTACGCACCTGATAAATCTGTAAACAAATTGTAATACCGTTATATTTGCTAGTGTTTACAGAATATTAGATTTGTATAAATATAGTTAGTTATTTAATTACATTTTACTGTCTTTATAATTAGATAAAGTTTTACTACTATAGTCTGATAGTAATTCCAAAAATAACTTTACCTTGCAACGAGTTCTTAACAGTTTTGGTGCATTGTTGCTATGATGCCAAAGGTCAACTCTGTCTATTTATATATTTCCGGTTCGTTTATTCTATTCCTATTCTATTAATATTAAAAAGTTTGTAAGTGAATGGATGAATGGATGTTTCGAACGCTAAAAAATGAAAAAGCTCTTGTGAAATAGACTACAAGCGAGGTTCCTGGCGTGAAAGAAAAGTGAGAGGAATGCCTTTACAGACAACAATATATACATAGGCGAATGAAGTTGAATGATTTTTTCTGTTTCTAAAAACGTATTTCATGTAACGCACAGTTCTGAGGTGTATCTATAATATATGCTAACAAATACTTGGCTTATTATTTTGTCCATGGCTACAAATTACAATTGATTTTGCACACATTCGCAAGGCTTATTCAATGTTGCAACTTTTAGACTAATCATATTTATCAACCAGTGACACAGAACATGTTCTTCGTTGTATATGTTTCGAAATCTGATGTTACCTAACTTCAGTTCACCTATCAGTTCGTTTATTTGTCTTTACCTAACTAAGTAATTAAGCACAATATAGTCGTAAGGCATTCACGAGCTTTTCCTTAATTTTATATTGATTTAACTTAATTTTATATTGATATGACTAATGTTATACCTAAGTACAACTGTATAGATATTAAATAGCGTCCGCGTCCTTGTGAACTATTATATTATATTGTCTAAACTATGTGCCTACAAATAAATAACAAAACCTGGTAGGTATCTATATACCCTAAGTTCTTAACATGACGTCATCGAAAAAAGAAACAATACTTGGAAAAACTCTGGAAAATCTGTAACAATAGACCATTGAACTGTTAAGTTCTTACCACCTAAAGTGGTAGATGTGCATTAAAGATGATTGAATTAGCAATAACTTGTCTTAGGTGACAAGTGGTGACATCATAATGTTTTGCGAATACTTTTTATCACTGTACATAATATCATCTACAACTACATATTTGTAAAAATTAAAATAAAGTCCTCCGCCGCGTCTGTCTATCCATGATAAACTCAAATACTGAATGGATTGTCCGGCGATTTTCATTTTTAAAGTGAAGTTTTTGAAAGTTCTGTGTAAATTTACTGAAATTTGACGATAAATTATTTGAAATGTTGTTTGAAATGTCGAAAAAATACATGCTCAATTTGACGAACTCCGTGGCGCAGTGGTATGCGCGGTAGATTTATACGTAGGTCCTGGGTTCGATTCCCGGCGGGGCATATTGAGATTTTTCTTAATTTGTCTTGGTCTGGCGGGTGGGAGGCCTTCGCCGTGGCTAGTTACCACCCTACCGACAAAGACGTACCGCCAAGCGATATAGCGTTCCGGTACGATGTCGTGTAGAAATCGATAGGGGTGTGAATTTTATCCTACTCTTAACAAGTTAGCCCGCTTCCATCTTAGATTGCATCATCACTTAACATTAGGTGTGATAGCAGTCAAGGGCCAACTTGTAGTTGATAAAAAAAGATGCTGCCTACTCTTCAATCAAATGGGTTCACCGGCATAGTTCCCGTTCCCGTAAAATTTTCGGGATATATTAGTCTATGTGTTATTCTCTTGTATAAGTGGTATGTTATTGTAAGGTTTTATATCAAAATCCATTCAGTAGTTTTTGCGTGTAAGAGCAAAGAACAGTACACATACATGATACATCCTAATTTATCACGTTTAAAATATTAAATAGCGCATTTTTCACATATTTATGTATTTGAAAATATTTTTTTTTAATTTGTAGCTCAACTTGGGATGTCAGTCTTGGAAAGCAACTCTAGTCGGAAGTGTTCACAACGCTGGGATGGTGATGTCAATGATCATCACAGGATGGATAGCAGACAAGTAAGAATTTTTGTACTATACTAAAGCCAAACTCGATTGAGAATGCTTGTCAACAAACAAAATAAAAATGAAGGTAGAAATCACTAGTCATTTTACTCTTTTTTTTTAATATAGATAATTGACAAATTGGCTTCATAATAAATTAGGTTAGTAAGCTTAAATCTAATTAATATATTCAATTTTCTTTTATCTAATATTTCTTTAAAATAACAAATCATAATTCGAAATTTATTAGTAGTAAAATGTGTTGCATTTTCTATCATCATTTTAAATTTATTTGATGACAAGTATTCATCAATAAAGTTTGGCCTCTACTATAGGACTAACTAAATCTGGCTATGTCGCTATTATAGGTAGGTAGATAAAACCACTAGCCCCCCTAACCTATTTTAGAATGTTTTGTCGTTAATATACTTAATTTCCACCTAAATTGGCTTCACGTCATGAGGTCCTTGGTTCGAGTCCTAGGTCGGGCTAATGAAGTTTTGAGTTTTCCTTCTACCAAAAATTCCTCAGTAGGAAAAACTTGGGAATTTGGTGGTGTTACGCCACGGAGAGTACCTACATGTCACGGGCATTATCAGCAAAATAAATATCATATTTGACTTCATTTTAATAACAGAACTTCAATTTATTATTATCGATTACAATTTCACGTTCCATTTAAATCGATAAAGTTGCTTGCGTGTTATAGTGTAAGAGATGGTGACAATAATTCTGTTACACTTTTCTTTCAGAGTTGGAAGAAAACCTACGATTATTGTGTGCTCAATTGGCGGAGCTATTGGACTAGCTAAAATGTTCATAACAAATTACTACGCCTACCTCGGCGTTGAGTTTATGGAGTCTGTTTTAGCGTCAGGGTTATATACTGTTGCTGTTGTTTTATGTAAGTTAAACCATTAGTTATTATTAAAGATAGTTTTATATGTTTTACATTGCAATTTAAAAATCAAAACATAGTATAATAAATTAAATAGAGCTTTCGTACAAGGTCTTTGAGTACTGCGTTTTGAGTACATTAAAATGTGTGTAACTTTATAACAGCACGCTGATAGGTCGCGCTACCTTCCTGTCAGTTAGCGAGGTCGTATAAAGTAATTTGTAAAGCCTCCCAGAATTCGAACTGCCTGAACTATTTTTATTTGATTAGTCTAAATGTAAAGATTTTTAATGCACCAAAACTTATCTAAAACTAATTTGAAATCTTTGTATTTCAGTAATAGAAATTGGTGGAGAATCCAATCGGGTGCTAGCTGGAGTCATCTTTTCATATGCTGTTTATGTTGGCGAAGTTCTATTTGCTTTTATAGCGATGGGCTTAAAATATTGGAAGACTTTAGTGGTGATCGTATACACACCGATGTTACTGTTTATAGCATACATTTTAATTTTAAAAGAAGGTACAAGATGGCAGTTGTTAAGAGGGAGAACGGAAGAAGCAAAAGAAACTTTAAAAGTAACAGCAAAAATTAACAAAATAAATATAAACCAGAAGGAAATTGATGAAATAAGTGGAGAAGATTTACGATTTAAATTCAATATTGTAATGCAGAAAGAGAAGGAAAGCTTAAAAGATATATTGGCTTCTAAAGAAACGATGTTACGTCTTATTGTAACCTCAATTTGCTTTTTCACCTCAAGTTTCGTTTACTACGGATTAGCAGTCCACTCTGTGTTGCTACCAGGAAATAAATATACCAATTTTGTGTTAACATCACTTGCATCTTTTCCCGGAGATCTACTAGCACTTTACACATTTAAAAAATACGGAAGAAAGATATCGCTACAATGCGGTTACATCAGTTCTGCTGTATTTCTTATAGCTCAGACATACACTCCTAACTGTGAGTGAATTTGATTTTAAATTATTTACGGCTTGTTTTTTTATTCTTAAATGAATAGTTAAAATAGAAAAATCACATCAATTGATCTTAACTAACTTAACTACATATAACATCACGTGTTTTAATATCTCCATTTTTTTGTTTCAGCACTATCCTGGTTGAAAATTTTACTATTTTTATGTGGGAAACTGAGTGTTGTGGTCTGTTTTACTGGCATATACACATACAGTCTGGAATTGTTCCCCACCAGTGTTCGAGGAACGCTTGTCGGAGTTGGCAACACTGCAGCGAGAATCGGCAGTATGTTGGCACCGCTTACTCCTCTTTTGGTAAGAATTTAATTATAAATAATAGACATATAGGACTATGGCCTGTTTGCACCAAGATTTTGGTTATCATAACCAACGGTTAACATAAGCTAACCGTCGGTTACTATAAATTTACTGTTCACGACAACCCGTACACCGGTTAAGGACGTAAGCTCGGTTGAGATGACCGCCTGGTTTATTATGATAACCGAAATCTTGCTGCACACAGGCCTATAACAGCTTTAATAATTGTTGTATGCAACTTAAAATTTTCAACTGTCTAACTTTTTGAAATGAGATATTCTTCGAATTAATGGGTTCTACTTTCTTTTGCAAACAAGTAAAGATAATTAGAACAACATCTACCTATCTATGATACCGGCTCTTTATCGTAGACTTATCTTTTTTGAATACATGCCTACACAAAATTTTGGTTTGTCACATTTGTGGATTTTATTTTGAGTCCAACTGTAAATTAAACCACGTTGTTTTATTTTTTCCAAAAAAAAAAACAAATAAATGCAAAGTGGAAAAAATGCATAAGAAGAACAACATCACATCATCATTATTATCAGCTTGTTTGAATGGCGTGGGCTCAGGCTTCGGAGCTACGTTTCTCATCTTATAAGAGAGATTTAGAACTTACGCTGCGGACACATGCATTAGAGTAGCGCGGTGGTAATAGATAATGAGCTTAGGGTTACAATGTTTTGACTTCCTAAGGGTGTCCACAAACATTTTCCTTCAGTAGAGCCTGAAGAGCTGGTTAAACAATGATCCAAAGATGACTTTATGTAACCTTGTATTCACCATTCCGTTAAACTTGTTAAAATGTTAATAAATGTTATTGTTTCAGACAAATCAACTGGATGCATTGCCTTCCATTTTATTCTCCACTACAGCGATATTTGCAGCACTTCTGTTATCATTTACGCCTGAAACGAAGACTCTTCCTATGTTTGATACGATAGCACAAATTGATGCTTTTAAATCAAAAGTGATGACGCATTTGTAAATCGTTTAGTCAAAACTAGTTTTACTTAGGCAATTTAAAAATCACATTTCTGCTGCGCACTATTTAAAATGTTATATAGAAATAGGTATTTATAATACAAACAAATGCCAATGGTTAAATTATTGTGCTAATGTCTCTGATTATCAATAAGATTAGGAGGTTGATCACCGTGTGATTCGCTAGAATTTGCTAGAAAACTGCAAATTATAAGATACTCGTAGATAAGTTTATGTTAAAAATAATTTAAATCTAATTATGTTAGTAGATTAAAATTGTTTCATACGAAGATTTATATATAAAAGTGTATTTTGGAATAAAAGAATGACTGTAATGGATGAAATTAATGACTAAGAATTTCGTAATAAATTATTTAAATATTTAACTTAAGCATTATTTATCAAAGAATATTAAGTAGGGGTTATTAAGTCTAATTGTATGTACATATCCTAAATTCAGAGATATAATTAAGTTTATATTTAAATTTTGTAGATACCTACTTTTAAGCACATATCAATTAATTTTATAAATCGTTCTAATTTTGTAAAATAAAAGTAACTAAATATAAAATTTTAAAATAGGTTTGGTCTCCTTAATAATGTAATATTTTGTGTTTGTGAATGAGTTTCATTGTAAATAGTGTATAGTAGAAGACGTATGTCAATGAATAATTATATTGTGTAAGTATGTATACATGAAGTTTTTATGTAATACACAATGTGAACATTATTATTTTTTTGTTTTATTGCACTTAACATTTTTAATCCCTAGATAAAACATAGGTCTCCTGTTAAAAAAAAAGGAAATAGCATCTCTTCATCATCATTATAAGCTTATTTTAATGGCCTTAGTTCAGGCTTCAGTGCTTAGTTTCTCACCTTAAAGAAGAGAGTGGCGCGGTGGTAATAGGTAACGAGCATAGGGTAATAATGTCTTGACTCTGCAACGGTTAATATAACGTTGCTGATAATGATCGGAAACAACGAGGTTTCGAGGCATGTTGATATGGCATCACCATTCTTTTCAAATTTCCGAACTGTCTGCCACTAAAAACTTATTTGAAAGAAAACTTTAATATTTCATAGACCGTTTTCGAACCCATATCCCAAAACATCATACGTAAGCTAACTATCTATTGAATGACGTGTTCACGTAGGCCGTAACTAGGTAAGTGCCAGCGATGCCCAGGCAAGGGCGCAGACTCTTGAGGGGCGCTGAAATTACCAGACCACATACAAACAATACCTACAACAATTTGCTGGCACAGGACGCTGTGCTAAAAAATAAATGCTAGTTACGGTAATATTGTAGTGTCAACATTTCCTGAGAATGCTCCGCTTTTGGAGTAAAACGGCACCCAGTCCCTACACACTTGGGGCACATTTATTGAATCTGGGTGACTTTGACGCTTGGAGTTGGACTTGTCAGATTACCAGTTTTACCCTTAAAATAGCAAAATAAATTATTTTTTAATTATTAAAAAATAAATTTTTAGGTAAATCTCTTACACTATGTCAGTGTTGCTATAGAAAAAAATGAATAGCGCAGTCGTAATAGATTGCGCAGTTTTTGAACTAATACGCTTGCCACTGACGTTTGACATTTTAAGCATTTTGACAACTTGTCATTGTCAGAGTTAAAATTTTTATGATCGAGTCGGTGCATTTTTCTAACCTTTGCATTTCTTCAAAATAATTAAAAACACACTTTTTAATAAAATTAAAATTAGCAGGTTACATACACCTAAAAATATGGAAGGTTTTGAAATAAGAGTTTCGAATACCAAGAAGGTAAGTGATTGATTATTTTCTTGGACAGTTAAAAAAGACATGTGTGCAATGCGGCTTAAATTAATTTGGATGTAATTTCAGGGAAAAGGGCTATTTGCGACCAAGCAGTTTAATGAAGGAGATGTTATTTTGTCCGAGGAACCTTTAGTGTCATGTCAGTTTGCGTGGAACGCCGCATACAGATATTTGGCGTGCGATCACTGTATGAGGTATTGTATCATTTTTTATAACATTTAAATTATTATTTTTTTTGCCTTTCACACCGGTGGAAGAGCGAACGATGAGATGAACTTTAGAAGTGTGTGTAACTACGCCTACAAGAAATAAACAAATTTAAAATTTAGAATTTTTACCTCTGCAAACAAAAATGTAGGGAAAAAAAAGACCCACAGATTCTGCGTCTTTGATACCTTATGACATCAAAATATTCTCTCTTTCTATTTACACTGAGGCATTGTTCTTGTGTAGGCTACCAAATTTAAAGTATATCATTATTATTCAATTATCATAAAAAATCATCAAAAGATTAATCAAGTATTAAGTCTTGATAACATAATTTTAAGTAAGTTACTGACATACTGATAGTCAATAGTCAATAGTCATTTATTCATAAATTTACATATTATATGTCAAACAAAATAAAATAAGTTTAATTAATTAATAAGAAAAATACATTAGCCTGGAATAATAAATTACAAATAGTAATAATTTCAATTCAATGTCATGCCTAAATCACAATATCTTATTTTCTATGAACTCATTATAGCTGTAGAAAGCCTGATTGTTCTAATTTGTACTGATTGGTCTAATTCAAGTAACCATATTAAATTGTCTTTCAGGCCCCTAGAAACACCAGAACAAAATGTAAGGCGACTCTCGGCTAAGCCTGATATAGTGTTGCCACACTCAAATTGTTTTGAAACAGATTTATTGAACATCACAAGTTGTAACCAATGTGGCATACTGTATTGTTCTGAGGAATGCAAGGAGATCTCTTATGCCAAATATCACAGAGTACTGTGTTATATACAGAGTGAGACACAACACCCAGCTAATGTGTTGTTGGAAACTTGGAAGTATGTAAATTGTACTATTAATATAAGTTCACTACACTTACAATAATATCCTATAGTTCACTATATTTATATTCTATGGATCTGAGACTTGGTTGCTAACTGCAGGCCTCATAAAAAGGCTTGGAGTCACTCAGTGGATGATGAAAAGGACAATGCTCAGAGTATTTATGCATGGTCAAATCAGAAATGAGGAGATCCAAAGTTACCGACATAGCTTAGCGAGTCACAGAACTGAAGTGGCAATAGGTGGGACAAATAGTTTGTATAGCAAACAGACATTGGGGTCTAAGGTGCTAGAATGATGGCCACACACCAGAAAGTGCAGTGTTTGTCGCCCCCCACTAGTTGGACTGACATTATATGTGTCGCAGGGAGCTGTAGGTTACAGGAGGCACAGGAGCATTGTCTTTGGAAGTACCTAAAAAGGCCTATGTCCAGCAATGGACGGCTATTGCCTGCTAATGATGGTGATGAATATACTTGTAATAATGTTGTAATAAAAGTGCAAATATTTTCAACATCATCACCCTAAATGAAAGTTAAAGTTGAGTTCGTTGTTTTCGCAATTATTATCACGAACCTATGAATAACTTCCTCCCTCTCCTATA
The DNA here is from genome assembly GCA_034621355.1 of Mycalesis mineus. NCBI lineage: Eukaryota > Metazoa > Arthropoda > Insecta > Lepidoptera > Nymphalidae > Mycalesis > Mycalesis mineus. Next base: position 1,325,043 of record CM067893.1, read on the forward strand.
AGGAGGGAGGCCTGGCCCTGTAGTGGGCCGTTAATAGGCTGATAATGATGATGATGATGATGAATAACTTATTACTTAAACTTTTAAAAATCTGTTTATAGTCAAGTGATTACAGATAAATAATTTTATATTAAAAACCAATGTTTGGTACATTAAACAAAAATTTAATTCCATTAAAACCAAATGGTCCACAGTAGGATAGGTGTCCTTTCTCTGAAGAGATAGCGAATCCTAAACATACCTCAATTGTGTTTATTTGTGCTGGGTGATAAAGTTTTAACATCATGACTAACATGAATCTACTTTGCTCTTCTAGTCATAGAGGTATCATCAGAAATCCTAATTTCATCCTTAGTGGCAATTCATTGTGGTAAGGATGACTATACTGATGCTTACCAACAGATCAAATCTATGCTGGTTTATAATAAATAAATTCCTAAATTGTCCCCTAACCAGGATCTCTTAGTTGTAGATCTAGGCTTTGTTAATCCCACAGGTAGTAACCATGAGTAACATACATCTGAAAACATACCCAGGTGTCTCTTGAGTTCTTACTTATTAACTTATTATATAATTAATTCAAATGCCATTAAAAGGTTATATGCTTAAATTTTTAAACATTTTTTTTTTTACAGACAAATCCACTATCCACCAGAGACAGCAAACATAATGCTTCTTGTAAGAATACTTGCATACATCGAACAACATTCAGACCCCGAGTCAGCGGCTGCTACCATCAAGCAGTTCTGCCACAGGACAGTGAACGAGGACGCTGAACTTGTACACAAGCTGCTGGGCGATGAGTTCTCCAGTCAGATTAATACACTAAGAGAGATGACTGCTAATGTTATAAGTGGAGAGCATATTCAAGAGGTACTTTATTTGTTTACCAACAAATGCCAATACCTTTGTATGGGTGGAATTAAAATAAATACAATTATTATATCAAAAATAGCCCAAGTTACTTATAATTTTGCTTTATTTAACTTCAGTCTAATTTATGTGTAGATTTATCCGGTATCTAGTCTGCCGCCAATGTAGAATGTTTATCTCGATCCATTGGCACCTCATACACGAATCACAATGCTGAGGGCAGTGCTGGGTTTTAATGCCACTTTTCGTAACATACCCTCCTTCACTTTATGCATTTCCCAGCGAGAAAAAAAAAAGTATCTAGTCCGCAATGCCAATTTTCGTAAACATTACTTTTCATACAAACTTTCAGACCCTTTTATTTCAATTTTTGTGACAGAAATATGAACTAAAGTCGTGCCAAGTTTAATTCATTCAGTAGTTTTGTGAATCGGACAAAAATATGGCCAGAGAGACAGATAGAACAGACTTTTTGTAATCTTAATAAAGAAGAACTTTTTCCTTTACAATGTTTTGTTGCATCCCTAAAGGATTAGCAGTTTCAAAGCACCCAGGTGGTGTAACATTTCCAACAATTGTCATATCTAAGCCCACAATTTAATTAAAACTTTCAATTAAATTAAAACCTTTCTCAGGAATCAGTCTCTGGTAAAAGTAACATGAAAATCTGTCCAACTGTTTTTAGGTTTATTGTGAATAGACAGATAGACTTTCTTTTATAATATGTACTGTCTAGAGTTTTAACATTTACTTTGGTCTGATGATAGAGTTGAAAAGTGGTTATAGGGACCTCACTAAACCTTAAACATTACAACTTTATCAAGTTTTGTTTGATTTATTTTAGCAAGCAATCATGTTTTTTTATAATAGATTTTTAAAATCTTTCAGTTCTTAACACCTGAAGGATTCTGTTCACTGATGGCCCTAGTGGGTACCAATGGACAAGGTATCGGCACAAGTCCACTGGCGCTGTGGGTCAATTCAGTGTCAAACCTGACCATGTCCGATGACGAGAAGCAACAGCTGCACATGTTTATTGACAAACTTTACCAGTATGTGGACGAAGGTTAGTGATTATTACTACAATACCTATAATTTTTTTTCAATTTTTTTTATTAGTAGGTAAGTGATATTGATATAATTAAGATGGAAATGGTAAGTGATGTAAAATAAATCCACATACTTTCCTTCATAGAACTAGTCTAAGAGAAAGCGAGCAATAGCCAGATTAAAATCAGCCAGACCTAGTTGATTTAGAATAACTTAATCATGATACCAAGACTCAGATCTCTTACAAAAGAGTTCACAAATTTTTTAAGATTGGTTTTTAACTTTTTACATATGAAGAAATAATAAGAAGTAACACAAATAGTTTTTAAAAACTGTAATATGTACTCTATTGCCAAACTTTCCTAGTGATCTATGAGGTGTAAAAAATATTAATCAAAGTCTTATATTAATTCCAGAATCTGGTCAGTTCCTGAACACAGAAGGTTCTGGACTATTCCTACTGCAGAGTGCATGCAACCACAGCTGTGCACCGAATGCTGAATCATCTTTCCCCTATGGCAACCACAGGATAGAGCTGAAGGCTTTGAAGACCATCATGCCCGGGGAAGAAATATACATCAGCTATTTGGACGAGTGTGCTTTGCAACGATCGAGGCATTCAAGACAGAAGGTAACATTTTAATTTCATTACTATTAATGGAGGTATTATGACCAAATGATACGAGTTTATACTGTAGATACATTTATTGAGCTAGGTAGCAAAACATGACAATCACAATATATAATTATTTAGTACTACCCACTTAATTTAAACTGGTTATGAATACAGTTATCAAAGAAATGACATAATTTTATATATGTTAAACATGACAAAAGGAAATTAAAATTTTTGTATGAAACTTTGCCAAACTTTTGATATATCAAAATAATGTACTACAGTATTGTACACCTTAAAATGGTCAACAAAAAAATCCATAATGGTATATGTCTATCTCTTAGGGATAACCCACAATAACCATTTTTTTATATTTTACTTTCAACCAAAAGTAAGGGCTTACTTTCGAAACGTCAAAATAATTATCCAATTAAGTATCTTAAACATTTTGTGCATTCAATAAATCTATATTTACGAATGTAATTTATGAAATTTTCCAAAGTTAAACGCTCTTAATACTTTAATACAGCATTGCACTGGTGCGAAACTGAAACTGGAATCTCTCGTAACTTTTTTTAGTAGCTTTTAAAGCCACTTTATAAACGTGTTCTGAAATTGAATGACTATCCATACAAACTTTCAATCTATGAGGGTAGAATTTTGACAATTTTTGAATAATATTATGTTTTATATTTATCCAGAAGTCCTTACCTTCCTTACAAACTTTCGACCCTTATTTTAATCCTGTTTTAATTTTTGCGAGAAGAAGTATCCTATGTACCTTACAATATGAATTAAAAATGAAAATTATTGATGTGCATAAAAATTGCACAGAAGAAAAAATAATGTACATTTTTGTTTGGGTGACAGTATCGATCAAGATTCCTCGAAACAAATAAAATTTTAAAACTTTCTCTCATTGGGCAAAATTAGACTTATTACCGATTTATTATGTGATAGTCACTCGTATTAAGCGTTCACAGGTATTACTTTGAACTTTGTTTTTTGAATAAATCTTTTTGTACATTCCAGGAGTTAGCGGAGAATTACCTATTTGTGTGCTGGTGCGAGCGATGCGTGGCCGCCAGCTCCGAGCCCGACTGCAGCAGCGAAGAGGAGATGAGCGAGGAGGAGGACGCAGACGACTGATGCTCCAACATTCTCGCCCTGTGCTTACTGGGCCTCTGATAGACTGAGTGCAGTGAACTGATAGTGAAGTGTAAAGTGAAGTGATAGTGAAGTGATAGTGAAGTGATGTAAAACTGCAAATGAAAAGTGAAGTATGTTTTAAAACATTAATCTCAATTACAGGGTGTGTTTTTGTTAGACGTCGTACTCAGGCAGTATGAAGCATATTAGGACGGATAGATTAGGATAAAAAATGTCATCATCATCATTTATTCATTGACATTAATTATATTAGTATGTCCATTCTTCAATAAAAAAAAACGTCAGAAACATTGTGAGAATAAAATATTATATCATACAATACAAATATACATAAACATACATATATAAATATAATAAAATGAATATTGTTCATTGTATAATAATATTTTTTGCATTGTTGAGCCTTTAATAGTGTATGGGATTGTGATTATTGAGCCTGTGGCGCCCTCTGCAGTCGGCGCGGCATGACGTCACGCCGGCGGCCATCGCGGCGGCATGCATCTCCCAACAGAAGAGTAGAGTGCGTGTGACTCGATAGCCCTGGCTCAGCCACGCGTCGGTCGCTGAAACTAAATAGTAGATAATAAAATGCCCTACTTGGATCTTGCTCATGAGATTACCGCCACGTGGAATGTTGGGTCGACGATTATTGTTCCTATAGTTGTTTCAGTCAAAGATCTTGATGATGACGACCTCCGTGGCGCAGTGGTATGCGCGGTGGAAGCTCTTGACCGACAAGTAAATACCGCAGCTTTAGCTTCGTATGTTAGACTAAGGGTTGGATACAGAAGGCGATCATTGTTGCATCATCACTTAACATCAGGTGTGATAGCAGTCAAGGGCTAACTTGTAGTCATTAAAAAAAAAAATCTTTTAGCGGAAAGCTTTGAACAACATGTAAATAAGCTTTCGCTTAGTTGTTGGATCATTCTTGAGACGCGCGTATTGTGAGGAGGCCTCACTCTGGAGCCCTGACCACCGGTTGTTTGGGGCCGTTGCAGAAGGCGGATTGAATTTTTTTTACAAAATTTTAATAGTGTTTTTTATAAAGATTGATTGAAAATTTGAAAAAAGAAATTGTAAATAAATAAAATGATAGAGAAACAAATACCCTACAGATAATAGAGCCTACAGTCCATTTCATTAAAATATAAACGGCTAACATTCACGTCACTGTTGTTGCGAGTATGCTCGATTAGTTTCGAACCCATATACGTGCAAAAGTGAGCTCATGATTAAGGACCCCATATGGCTTCAAAACTAGATTCAACCCTTATAATAATGTAGAAAATATACGTGATCGTTTTAATTCTAATATTTTGTCCATTTTGAAGTAGGCTAGCATGGATACGTAAGTAAAGAAATAGGTTTAAACAAGTTAGTAAAGGGACCTAGACATAAATACGGCCTAATTTCTTTATCGAATTGATCATTATTATTATAATATAGTTGATATAATAATATATAAATAGCTATTTTTATTATAAAGAAAGATATAATTAAATATGAATCGAAATAGTTTTAAGACGTCTTAGATAGTGGTGATAAATCTAAAGTATAACCTACAGGTGTAGGATCTGTCGACTGCCTCCGTGGCGTTTGTTTGCAGGACACAGGTTCTGGGTTCGATTCCCGGCGGGGCGGATAAACATATTCTAAATTGGTCCTGGTCTGACTGGTGCGAGGTTTTAGCAGTGGCTAGTTATCACCTTTCCGACAAAGACATATCGCGAGTGATTTAGCGTTCCGGTACAATGATGTGTAGAAACCGCACCACTAACAATTTAACCAGTTTCCTTCTTAGATTGTATCATCACTTACCATCAGGTGTGATTGCAGTCAAAGACAAAGACACTACAAAATCAATAAGCAAATTTGTAATTGTAATTTTTTTGTAGAAAATTAGTAATTAGAGTTAGGCATCAATTAGGCAGATTGTCCAATGAATCATAGACAAGTGCCAAACAATAAATATTTCATGCATGTGTGTTTGTAATGGAAAACTAACATTTGCAATTTATACTTGTGACACTTAAAGAGGGCCATTATGATGGATTAGACAGCAAGTATGGAGAGTAAAGGTTTTAATTAAGATTCATTTTATGTAACGAACTAATTGAACTGTCCAGTCTTAAGCAGCAAATTATAAATTAAAACAATAATTTTGACAATGGCGCTAGTTTAGTATATTGGAATGAAAATATGAATGTGGTAGTTGTGTGAAGAGCTGATTTTTTAAAAATATACATAGGTATTTAATTTTGTTTGTCAAAAAAGAACTCAAAGATGTTTTTGGGCGCTATGTTAATAATTTAAATAACTTACTTCAATGGCACGACTAATTGGACTAACGGCGCAAATACATAATCTCCGCCGAGGTTACTGTATTTGCGTCGTTTGAGAGTTTCAGCAAATGCAGCAGCAGCGTCCGCACAGCCCATTGTGCTAGGAAGATGTAAAGGGTGTCCACGTAAGTTGCGTCCCACACCAAAGATACATCGTCCATGGCATCAATGACATACCGTCTGGTGTCATGCCATTGTCGCGAGGCAATTAATTATTTTATTCCGTGGGTTTGACTATAAGCAACCAACCAACGCAACAATGGCCCTCTTTTTGTGTCGCAACATATTTTTAATAAGGATATTTAGCATTTTATCATTCATTCCTGAATTTAAATATTAAACATTATTATATTGTGAAGATAATATTTATTGTTGTTAACTACTCTCTTATTTAGAAATTTAAGCAAGATAACAATAATTATGTTGTTTCTACGTTACTACAATCACTTGAAGTGTTTATGTTTATTAAAATCTTGACTGTTCATAATAAACAAATACTGAAATAAAACATTTTCTTTTATTAAATTAATTAAAATTTATTAATAGCTAATTTGAACGACTTACTACGGAGGTAAGTATTTTTGAGAATTTCTGGAAATACAGAACAGCTCAATATTTTTAGGAGTCAAACCTAGTAGACTTCCATTTAAAGTTAAAATTAAGTAGGTACCTATTGTATCTATTAATTATACGCACTCGAAGAAGCTCATTTTGTACCCAAGTATAAGGGTAAAGTCCCCAGATTATTCCGCCGGACCCTAATTCCCTAAAAACAATTTCGAAACAACAAAAGAAACTTTACCGTGGGGCAGATAGCGTCAAAAGTGCAAATTCGCTGGGGCAAATTGAATTTTGAAAACAAACAACGTTACGAAAATCGTCCTAAAATACTCTAATACCATTATATTATACTCGGCATCGAACGCTGATACATTAAACATTAGATAAACGAGTGCAATAATGACCGAGAACGTGTTCCTCTTAACGGTATGTTGTTGAGAAAAGTCTTTAAAATCACATATCTTTTGACGACCTCCGTGGCACAGTGGTATGCGCGGTGGATTTATAAGACGGAGGTCCTGGGTTCGATTCTCGGCGGGGCAGATTGAGATTTTTCTTAATTTGTCTTGGTCTGGCTGGTGGGAGGCTTTCGACGTGGCTAGTTACCACCCTACCGACAAAGACGTACCGCCAAGCGATTTAGCGTTCCGGTACGATGTCGTGTAGAAACCGAAAGGGGTGTGGATTTTATCCTACTCCTAACAAATTAGCCTGCTTCCATCTTAGATTGCATCATCATTTAACATCAGGTGTGATAACAGTCAAGGGCTAAATTGTATTCGATAAAAAAATATATATTACGAGTATCAGAGAAGAGGACCGTAACGGGACTTTACAATAGGTAACCTACCTACCTGTACTACCTTAATAACTTTAACCATGCATTAGAATTATAAACCTAACTAGAGGATGCCCGCGGTTTCTTTCGCGTAGTTCTCTTTCCCGTGAGAATTTTGGTATAAAATCTGGTTTGTATTATTCCTATATGTAAGCTATATTATTGTGAAGTTACTTCAAATCCATTTAGTAGTTTTGGCGTTAAAAAGTAATAAACATCCATACATACATACAAACTTTCGCCTTTATAATATTAGTCAATATATCACAAAGTGGATTATTTTTGAAACCTGAAAGTCAAACATAAAATCTCGGGCGTCCTTTAGTTTTATTAATATATACATATCTACATATAGGTATATGAAGTGAGTAGACTGATACTCAAGCATGTGTGGTCTAAGCTTTACGGAGTTGCAGTATAAGAAAAGCAGTGCATCTTCGCTTTCAATATCATCGACATCAAGTCACATTAAAATCCTTATTCATTTTATTTTTGCGGCCTCGTCTGCCGGAATTCCTGCGTCTTTGATCTAAGAAAAAAGATGGACGAAAATGCACTTCAACTGTCTTCATAAAAGGGGAAAAATATAATTTATTCACGAGATAATTTTCTCCCACCCCTTGAAGGAAACGTTCAGGGTTGTCCTTCATGTTATACACAAATATTTAAATAGGAAATACAACAATTTTAATTAAATAAGCGACGACCTCCGTAGCGCAGTGGTATGCGCGGTGGATAAAATAATTTCGATTCTCAGATATTTTTCTTGATTTGTCTTGGTCTGGCTGGTGGGGGGCTTTCGCCGTGGCTAGTTACCACCCTCCGACAAAGACGTACCGCCAAGCGATTTAGCGTTCCGGTACGATGTCGTGTAGAAACCGATAGGGGTGTGGATTTCATCCTACTCCTAACAAGTTAGCCCGCTTCCATCTTAGACTGCATCATCACTTAACATCAGGTGTGATAGCAGTCAAGGGCCAACTTGTAGTCGATAAAAAAAAAAAAATAGACCGAGATCTTTATCATCATTATTATCAGCCGATGGACGTTCACTGCTGTCTAGCGGTGTCTTGCAAGGACTTCCAAACAACACGCTCTTGAGTCTGCATCTAACGGCTTCTTGAAACCCGCTTGATACCGTCAGTCCATCTTGTAGAGGGTCGACAAACACTGCGGTTTCCGATGCTTGATCGCTATTTCAGCATTTTGCGACCCCAACGTCCACGGAATGAATAAATGGAATAATTTTATTTATTGTATCAGAATTTTTTTTCTTTTTCATTTTTCTGAGCTTTTTTCATAGTACTTAGATTATCTCCTAATATTGAAATTTCAGCTCTTCGAACTATGCTTACGATGTTTTTCTAACTCTTAATAATAACTGATATAAAATTAAGAGAGTATAGCCGGATCTAGGGAGAGTAAACCAGCACACCTGCTGGCATACTTTGAAAAAAAAAATTACGCTAAGAAATTAAAGACTTGAGAGAAAAATGCTGCGATATTGTATTTTCTAGTTACTTATAATTATGTTTGCTATATTTAATTCTATATCACATAAGTGAAGATTATGTTTACCGCTAAGGCATCAGTAAATTGAAATATGCTAAAAATATCCTATTATTATATAAATGTTCTACAATAAGTCATTTTTACTGTTGGACATCGGAATAATTTTGTTTAAAAAAGTAATTAAACTATTTCCTTTTAATTTACACTCTTTACGCATGTTTAAATTTTTATTGTTGCTCTGGGCTCTAGCCTTTTAAATCGTTTTTATTGTATTTTCATCAAAAGTGGGCTCTAAAAGGTTAGAATCCAGAGTGGTTAAGCCTGTTTAAAAATGTATTTAATGAAGCTTTGCGACTGTCATGTCAGTGTGACAACTATACGGAACAACATAACGGAAGTGGACGATAACCAACGTTAGACTCGTGTCGAATACTCCGAGTTCTAGAGCTTTTTATTGTAATTTATATTAAATAGTAGACGAAATGCAATAAAATGATACATAATACATTGTTGTACAATATGTTTTTATTAGTGGGTTAAAGTCCTATTCATACACTACTAAATAGCGAGGTAGTTATGTCATATTCATACACTACTAACGAGGTAGTTATCTTAAAAGTTATAAGTACATGGGTAGTTTGCTTACCTATTAAACAAGGGTGTGCCAACCCTAGGCAGTCGGTTGAAGTAGGGGTGGGAACGAATGAATGTTTGTTCTGCATAGAGCGAGCTTTACTGCTCTAATAGCTACAGCAGGACTTTCAAATGTCTTGTTGCTGCTTATATTTCCCTTTCACAGTTTCTACATATTCCTACTGCTTTGCTGTCGTCTACGGTACCTAATATTTTTTAGGAACTTATAACTAAATACACCTACCTACATACTGAAGTAAATAAGTTATTTTTCTGACTATTATTTCAATAATTCCTCTTAAACTTCGAAAATAAAAGATATAATTTTAACTTCATCTTTCAGATAGGAAGATATATTCTTGAATTTATACTGTATTTATTACTGTATAATTAATGTATAAGTATTTCTATTCATCATAATCATCATCATTATCAGCCTTTGAACGGCCCACTACAGGGCCAGGCCTCCCTCCTTATAGGAGAGGGGATATGGAGCGTAAACCCACCACGCTACTCCAATGCGGGTGGGCGGGCTTAGCGTGATAATGTTTCATTTATTAACGATCACTATCAGATGTTGATGATAGTGACCGGGACCGACGGCTTAACGTGCTCTCCGGGAGTTCTTGCACCATTGCAGTCGCTACGAACACAAAGTGCGTCTTTACTTATTGTAAAATTTACGTCAATACAATAATGAGCGTCTTTATTATGTAAGGAGAACCTGGTTGGTTTCTAAAAGTTGGTTTCTAGCTAGGTCGACTAAACACCTCTCTTTATAAAATTTCATAAAATTCGTTGAAGCCGTTACAGAGATTCAGGTTATTTATACATCGTGTCCAGTCATTAAATCAAAATGGTAGATACGTTATCTAAAACTAATTTACTAGTTTAAGACGAAAATCCACACCCTCTTCGGTTTCTACACGACATCGTACCGGAACGCTATATACGTCTTTGTCGGTAGGGTGTTAACTAGCCACGGCGATAGCCTCCCACCAGCCAGACCAAGACAAATTAAGAAAAATCTCAATCTGCCCCGCCGGGAATCGAACCCAGGACCTCAGTCTTACAAATCCACCGCGCATACCACTGCGCCACGGAGGTCGTCATATGAATGACTTCAATATTCCGACATCAAACATAGTTGATATTATTTTATCCAAAACAACAAGTTTCATCGTACAAAATTCGATTTCACCACGGTTCAATGCACCAATCATCAAAATCAACAACGTTGTTAATGCAAATTGAACGCTAACCCATTTATATTGATGTTCACGCAACGCGCCTAGTGCTAAAGCATACATCCTACAAAAGTCGGGGTGTGCAGGGGCTGTATCAAAGATTCCAAGTAAATATGGCTTGTTGAATGTCCTTCTTGCTAAAAGTAAGTTTAAGGAACATTTATTTAACGTAGTAAATCAGTTTTTGGGTTCTAGGTAATGTCCTTAAAGTAGAAACCTTGGCTGGCACCGACTCCTAGATATGCTTAAGTAAATTAAAGCAACTAAATGACACAGTTATTTTTTACTTTTTAGTGCGTTTTGAGTCGGTTATATTTTTTTTTTAAATTTTATTTCATACTTTTTAGTGATTTATCGCCACGTAACGTACTCGTACTATACTGTCATAGTATATTATACGGCACTTGTAGCCAAAAAGCTACCTATACCGAGACAAAGACCGAAATCGCTGTAAGCGTGCCTCCAAAATTTGAAGAGTTCCTTAAATTTTCCCAGGATATCATCATCAGATCCTAACATGATGACAACGGGACCACGTTGGAAGTGTACCCTTTCTAATAAAAAAAGAATTATCAAAATCGGACAACTCTGTAAAAAGTTATGCGTGGTCATACATAAAAAAAATATATATACGTGTCGAATGGAGAACCTCCTCCGTTTTTTTTCGTCGGTTAAAAAGTAGTCTATGTATTAATCCAGGGTGTCAACTAACTCCATACTTTTACTAACATCGCGCCAGTCTAAACGACTGAATCGTGATAACTGACAAACATACATACTCACTAACTTTCGCCCTTGTTATAGTTTTATATTGACTAGAGGACGCACGCCTTTTCACTCGCATAGTTCTTGTTCCCGTGGAAATTTCGGGATAAAATGTGTTGTTCTGATATGTAAGCTATATTATTGTGAAGTTTCATCAAAATTCAGTCTCTTTACGTAAAAGAGTAACAAAAATACATCCATACATACAAACTTTCGTCTTTATAATATTACTAAGGATCTACAAGTTAGCCCTTGACTGCGATCTCCCCGCTGGAGATCGAACCCAGGACCTTCTTATATATCCACTGCACACACCACTGCGCCATCGAAGTCGTCAAAGTTGTCAATATTTGTGGATTTTAACAATTGAATTTTGTCTTCAGTTTGTATAATCACAGTTTTTAATACAAAAATATAATTTTCCAAGCATTTCTGATAGTTACGCGCGGAATTCAGCCACTGTGTAGTTTTCAGCTCGGCTTCTATGTGTTATGCGCTTAAACTACGCACGAAATCTAATCTATGAAAATTGGGTAACCTACTGATACGTAACAGTACGTATGCTAACTACAATTCGTATTTAGGTACTTGAATTAAATATCTAGTTCATTTAACCAATCCAATATCAAACACACGCTTAGAGTTCTCTACGATAGAGCTAAGTAAGTTAATTATTTACTGATAGGTAAGTAGGTATCATACCTATAAAGATACCATGTTAATGTTGTAAAGGCTTTCAAGAAGAATTTTAACTATACCTAATAAAAATTTTTAAAGGCCATTTAAATAATCTAGGTACATGGTTTCTAAGCGGTAACGTCACAGCGACTGCCTCGTTGGTCTATTGGTTAGGCTATGTGACTTTCATAACGAGGTCCTGGTTTCGAATCATGTGTCGGGTCGCCGGATTAATTCTGGATTTCATTTTTCAATGAAATTTTCAGTACCTTCCAATCCTGGAGTGGGAAAGTTGGTGGTGTTACAGCCCCGTGCCTCGGAGAGCACGTTAAGCCTTTAGGATGGAGGCCTAACCTTGTAGTGAGCTGTTATTAGGCTGGTAATAATGATGATGAAAGTCACAGCAAGTTATCAGATCATTCATCCCAAAGTGAGAGTATTTCCAGGAGATGTGCCCACAACTTCCAATAGTTGTAAAGTCTAAATAATTGTTATTTTGTAGCTTGCTTCATCAGAATCAAAGATAAACTGTTCCTTTTATCGTCCTTTCAAAACGACGTCTAAATAATTCCCGGAATAAATTAATTCAAAAAAGAAACCGCAGCGCTCGCTCGTAATAGAATTTTTCATTAGTCCAAATTTTCCGTTTGGAGAGAGCCTCTCGGCTAATTCAATAACCGGACGACAAAAGGGCATTTGAGCATCAAATTCGTCAATTATTCGTAACCCGCTCGGGGGCCAATATTCGGATCACAATTAAATGCCCTCGCTATTTCTTCAAAGAAAAGGGGGCCGTTTTAATTTGAATTTAGTCCTCAGATGTTTCCGTATAAGTCATTATATGTCTATGCTAGGTACGTGCCTACATATGTGACCCTTGGATGACTTGACGCTGCGATGAAATGACAAAGACGGATTATTAATTTCTTTGATTAAATGAGAGAGACGATCATTCTAGTCGCATAGTGTGCGAAACTGAACAAAATGTCGCTATAAACTGTCGATGCGTTTAATCGCTCAGTGTGCGGAGTCAATAATAGTTTTTATCACATGTACGATTTCTTTTATCATGATATTCTCACGGTAACAAAATTTACGCGGGTACACATTTAGTTAAATACTTGTTACCTATATGAATATTTTTGTTCTGTACATCGAAATGTTGATAAGGATTCGTTTTATGCAATGTGCCCTTCAAAATGCACAGATAGGTGACGATGCCTGATTTGCCGTAAATTTTATCGCGTCTACTATGAGGTAGTAGGTATAGCCATAATACTTTTCAAAATGAGATTTATAAAAAATAGCTTTAATGTAATTGGGTAGGTAGGTACGGACAGGTAATAATTTTTTTTAACCTAGATAGAGCAGTGCCGTAACTAGGGCAGTACCAGCGCAGGCATAGGGCGCAGACACTGCAGGGGCGCAGAAGTTACCAAACCATATACAAAAAATACCTTATTTACAGTCTGTAGAGCGCAGTTACGCACGCTGGCACAGGACGCATATATTGTTGGTAACCTACGGCTCTGTTAAGACGAGTACCTAAATAGATACGTTTCTCCGTTTAACAATATACAAGTAAATAATACAACAGTCAACACCACACATCCATGTGAAGGATAAAGGTAATCGTAAACCCCCGCCTTTGTGTACAGGGTGTTTCGGATTCCATCAGATCAAAGAGTATCTCGTATCCTGATAACAAGGATAGGCTCAGAAAATGGGCTCGCCTGACCGCTCAAGGCTAATGGGGTACTTCAAAATCATACGGTAAGTAAATATTAGATATGAGGGGAATTTATTATTGAAATACGTACGACGAAAATACTTAAGTTATATGAATCGGTTGTGAGTTTATATTCCAGTTGTGTCACGAGTTTTTTTTTAAAAGAACTTGCGCTAGACTTAAGTGTCTAAGATGGGACGAGTCCGCCTAGAAAATTTCCAAGGTGTTAAATACGGCAAGGACATTCCACACTAGCTGTTCGGCTGAAAGGCTGAAATACATACTTGAACACGTAACAATAAAACAAAAAAACACACTTTCTTATAAATTAATAATCTGATTTCCGCGACGAATTTAGTGTAGTGTCAATACTCCGCGGGTAAAAAAAAATTCGGTAATAAAGTGAGTATCTTACCTATATACTATTTCACTCTATAATCTATCCCTTTACTAATATAACAGTACTTATAAATAGATACTATGCAGGTATTTAAATATGTATACGAGTATGGATGGCCTACTAGAGGCCTTAACAGTATTTAAAGAATTTTCCCGTTGAATCTCAATAATACCTACAGGAAAATTCTGAAAGAAAATGTACTCGGTAACGTACCTATGTTTTAACTTTTACTGTTATCGCTGTACCCAGAAAACTATTTCCGAAGGAGGCTCCCAGTAAATTGGAAAGCCTCTGCCCATATAACGTTTTTCGCGTACAGGCGGTGAAATAAAAACGGGGAAATGAAAATAGGTTAAGCGGACCCTCGGGCAGGAATGACTCGAGGAGGTTTTGTATCAACTTAGCCGGTAGTGGTTGTAAAAATTTGGTAAAGGGAATCGGAACAACTCTGCCCAATTACTTGTTTTTACTCTCATAAAGTTGCCTTTTTGAATTTGTAAATTAGTCTTAATTATATCTTGAATTTTTTAAATTTGACTCGCTTTGACACAGTTACCTAATATTTGAAAGAACAAAGAAACAACAATATGTAATAAATACAAAAAAACATATAACTAAAAAAAACACTGGCCAAACAAATGTTTTCCATACAGCATACACAGCTACAGCTGTTAAGTAAATACAGCTTTAAAGTAAACTAAGTGAAGCAATGTAATGTTGCGTTTTGCGTTCTAGTCTTTAGCACTTTTATAATAACTAACTGGTACGCTTTCAGAAAATGAAAATCACTGAACTTGTTTAACATTAATTATCCTTCGCCCCATGCGATGGTCTGATCAGATCCACACCACTCTCGACTCCACCGGCTACAATGTCCCCCGGGTTGCAGAAGATAGAGCAAAGTGGCGTCATACGAGAATATCTAATAGAATCAAAGATTGAGGTGATCACGACCCTCTTCAATGAGGAAATCAACTAGAGGAGGGGAGGAAAGCTATGTATACGAGTCAATAGTTACCGCCAGTGCAGATAAATTAAGTAAATTTAAGAGCACTCTGTCTCTCTGTTATAGAGAAGTCAAAAATCGTCAAATAATTATGTTGAATACAATTATTACTCGTACTTTCAAATATAGCAAGTTGTTCTATCACATAAAACATATTACCCATAATTTCAACAGTCGTATATAACAAGTTGTTTCACACATATAACATATTACTCGTAGTTTCAACAGTCGTATGTAACAAGTTGTTTCATCACATATAACAATATTAACATTACATGCCTGCCGAAGTTA
Organism: Mycalesis mineus; assembly: GCA_034621355.1. Classification (NCBI taxonomy): domain Eukaryota; kingdom Metazoa; phylum Arthropoda; class Insecta; order Lepidoptera; family Nymphalidae; genus Mycalesis; species Mycalesis mineus. The sequence continues at coordinate 1,340,757 of CM067893.1, forward strand.
ACAACTCACGCTCTGTCGGTAAATGGTAAGACATAATTTAAGTCCTCTTTGATAAATGAAACCCAGCACCTGTCCTACTTCATTTGAATGATTAAGGTTGTTTCAGATTTTGATGCTTTCACACGTGGCAGTTCCCTACTTTATCGAATACTAGAGGACGTCCGCGTTTTCACTCGCGTAGTTGTCGTTGTCTTGGGAATTTCGGGATAAAATATGGCCTGTCGTATTCTGATATGTAAGCTACGTTATTTTGAAGTGCCATCGAAATCCATTAAATAATTTTTGCGTTCTCCCTTTTCGTCTGTGACAGACGATTTAGCAGCATCTTTTGGGTTATTACCTAGATTGATGGCTATGAAGGCCAATTCGAGACACAACTTGCCGCAGTACTCACAAGAAAGAAATTCTACGCCATTCATTCCTGTCCTCTGCGAGTCGCTCCCAACTCTTGTGATCAATTTTAAAAGCGGTCATGTCCCTTTTGGCGCAATCTTTAAAACGTAACAGAGGCCTCCCAACGTTTCTTTTCTTATTTGCTATGGCGCCAAGCATGACGCACCGTGGCAAACGATTTCTCTCAACCTCCTTTGTCTCAGCAAAGCGGTGAACTAGAGTTGTAATCTAAACATTCATTCGTTATCCTGTCTTTCCAAGTGATGCCAAGGATGTTCCAAATCCAAGCTTTCAATAAAAACGGAAGCCTTATAGGATCACTTTGATTTCCGTCCTTCTGTCTGTCCGACTCTTTTTCTCAAGAACACGTGCAGGTAACAAGCTGACATTTATATCAAATATTTAGGTTAACTATCTCTTGGACCTGTGAAAAAATCAAAATTCTAAGCCAACGCAATCCATAGATACAGCCGTTAATGTCAAGGGAATCAAAACCTACAGTTTACTTTTCGTGAACTTAGAATCTTGAAATTTGATACGAAGACTCGTCATCCTCGTATGGCAGAAATAAAGGCCAAATTGCAAAAACCTTAAACCTTTTTAGTTACATTACATTTTTTAAATTATTAAAACCTTATTACTCTTTTCCTCATGAACGCGTAGAGATGTTCAGACTCATAAAATAATAAGTATTGTAATACAAAATAATCATCAATTAGATATACGAGACATAAAGCGTTTGTTCTGATATTTTATTAATTTTTTCATCTATTACTATAAATTCATAGAGTTTATTCTGACTACTACTATTACTGTCAAGACTTGTTTGACAGATCGCAATACTTCTCTTACCAATCTCAAAAGAAAACAAGCATATCAAATGCCACTCGATCCCGGTTGTATCGGGGCGGGCTAGCGGCCTGGGAATGCCACTTAAAACTTTTTAAATTTTTTATATAATTATTTTATATAATTATGTAAAATACATTTAAAAATTGGTGTGAAAACAAAATTTCATAATTTTTACAACTTTTACAATCACTTCCGGTTGACGAATAAAAACTGGAAGTAGCTGTTACACTGCTCAGAACAATTCCTGATATTATGTAACAAAAATTAGTCTGCTAATTTTTGAGTTAAATGTGTTCACCGGATGCACGGACATTCCAACAAACACAACAAATGTAGCGGCATTTAATAACGAGGTTTTTGTGAAAGTATTTAAGAGAAACGTAAGTTTATAATCTGCCGCGTTTTATTTTGCGAATAAGCGTTGTCTGTAATGACTTTATCTGAAGCCTGAATCAAATATGGCTGAGTAATTACGTCGGGAAAAGTTAAGGTGTAACATAATTGGGCCGCGCGCGACGGCGCGTCACTAAATGACTCTGATTTCGAGTAATCCCACCCCGTACGGAGGACGGAGAGAGTTCTTGTATCGGGCTTTTATAAAGTTTTTGCCTTTATTTATTGAGGAAAATGGGAATGTAGAGCAGTTGGTGAAGTGCAAAGTGCAAGGGAATTATTCGTTATGACATTTTTTTTTCATCACAAGTTAGCCCTTGACTGCAATCACACCAGATGATAAGTGATAATGTAGTTTAAGATGGAAGCGAGCTAACTTGTCAAATGAAAAATTAATATATTTATAAATTAATATATTTATTATCAATTTAAAATATAAATTTATAAAATCAAAATCAATTATATTTATAAAAATATACTTAAATTAAAAATTTTAATAACCAATTAAATGACCCCTTTTGTTTTTCTACGACATTGTCACGTTAAATCGCTTGGCGATGTCTTTGTCGAGTAGCGCTTGCTGTAATCACACCTGATGATAGGTGATAATGGCCGAGATAAATTAAAAAATTCCACATAGTAGGGTAACGTCCCTGCCGCCTCAACAGCCACCCGGAATATTCCGTTTTATAAATTCACCGCTCATACCACTGCGCCATGGAGGCCGTCCAATACTAATAAAATCCAAATAATAAAAGTAAAATATAACGCTAACAATTTAAATATGTACGTTCTGCTAACAAGTGCAAAAAGGGATAGTATGATGAAAGAGATACAAGAATTTACTCTCATCCGGGAAGATGTACCCACTTAAGTACGAAGTTACTCGTGGCCTTCGACCAAAATCTACGCAGTAAAGTTTTTAATATTGAGATAATTTAATAAAAACAAACCACGAAGATACTAGTGGCTCGAGACTCACTTAAGAATTTTAATATGTCCAGTTGTTAACGTCCATTGGCTGATGATGTTCATCTTTCTATATAGATAGTCTAACTAGCTTTTCAAAAAACTCGACTGCTTCATATGTAATGTGGAAAGCTGTATATGCTTGAAATGCTTTATATGCGAGGGAAATACCAGTTTTAGGCTGTAAAACGTACTGAAGAGTGATATACATATTACAAACAATAACCTCCTTTTAGCAGCCTTGCTTCAGTTCAGTAAAAACTGGTTTCGTTAAAATATGAGTACGTATCTACGCAATTTTTCAAATAACGCTATCGACGTAATGGCCTACCAGCACTACACTGAACAAGCAAAAATGAATTGCTATTTACGTCTCATAATCCTATGGATTCCGAGGGTTAAGCCTCTCGTTCTTCGGTCGTCATCAATCTTACTCGGCCCGCATAATCGTTGGCACCCAGCTGGATTAGGCGGACCTACTTTTTAAATGGACCTACCATTGTGTACACATCGAATGTATATAGGTAGGTACTGGATAGCCTCTATACGAGTATGTCGTATGGTAACTAGACAAATTGATTCATTCCAAAAATTGTAAGCTAGTTGCGATAGATCAGATAACTTAAATTTGAGGCTGATTTTTTATACTATAAGGTACGGCTATAGGCTAGCATTTACGTTTTGGTTCCAATCACGTCTGATGATGAGACGCAACGTATGGTGCCTGTACTACCATTCTATTCCGTCGACGTGCTTATCTACATACTTGATATGATGATTTAAAAACATCAGTCAACAAAACGTGATTTATAGTACCAATACTCTTAATTAATACAGATCATCATCTAATTAAAGGAGGCCTTTCTCCAACAGTGGATGCATAGTGGCTAATGATGATGATGATTATCTAATATACATCATCATCGATTATCAAACATGGGTCATCTGTCATGTGCTTATCATACTGCTACTATAGAGGCGAAATTTTGTGAGTGTATGTTTTTACTTCTTCATGACTAAACGGCTGGAGCGATTTTAATAAAATTTGGTAGGGATTTTAATAATGTTAGCTGACACTAGATTAACACATAGGCCACATATTATCCCCAAATTCTCAAGGGAACGAGAACTGCGCGAGTGAAACCGCAGGCGACCTCTAGTTAATTATAACAATAAAACAATTGACTGCAATACCTGAACTACTTCGGTGGGAGGTGTAAGAAGCTATACGAGCCCATTAAAACATCCAGGAGTCATTAAGCATAAAATTTCAACAAACTTCGCAGTTGTTTGAGTTTAAAGTTCGCGACACGAAATGAAGGAAGTTTTGTTCAGTTGATAACAATGTATAGAAATATTCTTCCAAGTTTGCAAATTCAAATATTCTCGTACTTGTAGAATCATCCAATATTAAAATACATAATAGACTTGGAATTGAATGGGTTTGACTTTATATTCTATTTGTGAAGATTGAATTCTGAAATTATGGCCTAAATTTCGATCACCTTCGTACCTAGAGATTTTTCAAAGTTTCCCAAATATTAATGAAAATACAGACGATTTAAGGTAGTGTGAAGCCCAGTGAGACTGGAGGAAATCTTAAATTCAGATTTCGACGGCAAACAGCGCAATAGGGAAGATGACTGATACCAAAATACTGGTATTTAAGTTATGAATATGACTATAAGACTACAGCTTGTACCGCCATAGAAGCTCAGTACATTTTTTTTTTGCAAGGAACTGATAACCTTTACTCAAAGATTTAAGCGGTCATAACTTTGAATATTTTTGTCGCATTTATATTTTATTATTGTCATTACTTTTACTCTACTTTATGTTATAATAAAGTGATAAAAATTTCAAGTTATACACTCTACCGATTTGCTAGGACTTCGATCAAACGAGAGAAGCACACAACTCCTGCCGTTTGATCGAAGTCCTACCGCTAAGGCAAATCGGTAAAACCACGGTCCTTCCAAAGCAAACACAACAAGGCACATAATTTAAAAGCTATTTACGTTGATTTACAAAACGGAGAACCTAACCTTCTTAATTATTTATCTTACAAAAATGGCATACATAAATAAATAAACATTTAATTATACACACATCACAGTCGGCTACTTTTCGTCTCCGGCATAAAACCATATCAATCCAATTTCCGTTACGAGAACCAAAGACGCCGTGGAATGTGCTAATAACGAGCTCAAACCCTACAAAGATAAAGTCGGGGGTGCGGAGGGTGAATTTTAATTAAATGCGTCCACGACATTAATGAGATGAAAGTGAGTCGGCCTCCTTATCGTGATTTGTTTGTTCTGTACCTATGCGTATAATTACGAGGGTGAAGGTGCCTGTCGAATTCTTTTAATGTGTCTTTTGATTTTTTAAATTTTTTTTATTACTAATATAATGAGTATGTGTACTTTATTTTCTCTATATTTTGAAATTTAGCATGGTTGTTCGGCTCTGTTAAAATTTTACAAATAACTTGATACTATTGTCTCCTTATTCTGTAACAGATATTTTTTTCTTAGATAATTTTCAAGTGTTAGTAGTACAGCTACTACTTTGCGTATGCTATATATTCTTTTTTCTTCTGACATACAATAGGCATGTGTATAACAATTGTTAGATATATTTTTTTATAAAATTAATAAAAAAAAACTTTTTATCTTTTACAGCAGATAACATTATTTTTCTATTAGCTCTAACTTCTTTTTTATGTAAATCACTTACTAAACAAATATAAAAATTAAAAAAACAGCTGAGAAATCGATACCAGGTCCACTGGGTTAGCCAGTTTTAATATTAGTTATTATGTGCGAGTAAATGCAAAAAATATAATAGTCACAAGAACTTCAGTGCCTTGACCAATAAAACTTGGGCAATAAACAGGTAAGTTTAATTATAATTTGATTTTCATTAAGCACACAGTTAAGGCACGGAACATAGCGTGACCTGCTGCAAGGCGCGCCCTCAATAGGACCTCATAAATTCACAATTGACTGTGACAAATCTCGGTTCCTTTTAGCAATTGAGTTTTTATGAGAAATCTATTGCTTTTGGTACAGTTGATATAGAGTATAGGTATATGAAGCTTGTGGTTAATACATTCAGAGTGATCATTGAGAACTTGGGAAGGATCACACTACTATTTGGGTTAAAAAATTCGTTTTCCATCATATTTCTTTTATCAAATTTTTATAACATTAATTATAACTTCGACTTCTAAATCGAGCTTTGAAATATTATTATTTTTTTTCCAAAAGTTCTTAGTTGTAGATAGTTTGGAGTTGATAGCGTTACATACCTGTGTCTCAGGAATCATTTTAAGACATCGGTATGGGTCATTATCTTAAAAATGTGTTTAAAAAATCACTCTAGACTGCAAATCCATATTGTAGCAGCGAGTCAACTCAATTCCCACCCCTTTTTCTATACTAAAAAGGGACCCTGACCCAAATAGATAATTAAAAATACGGTCGAATTGAGAATATCTTCCTTTTTTTGAAGTCAGTTAAAATAGTCTGATAAAAACGATGTAAATGATGGTACACAAAACAAACACTTTTATTTATGTTTTTCTTATTCTTGATAATTTTTTACCAAGCGTTCTTTATATAGGGCAAAAGTAGAGTGGCCCACAAAAACACTCTTTATTTTTTTAAAGTGAAACTTTAGCCGCGCGGGAATTGTTAATTAAAAGGGAAAAATTGTTTGAGGTCGGTGAGGAAAAAATTTAAAAAGCGCGTGTAAAACGGTCTGACCTGACCTTCAGTTTAGGTACAAGCCTACGTTTATTATGTAAGGGGTGCCTCAAGGGTGGTTGTTGGCACCATATAAATTTAGCCAAATGACACTAGGATTAAAGATTTATGTAAAATTAGCGTCGTCCCAAAGGAAGTTATTTTTTTTAACTTCCTTAATTAGTGCAAATAACTCAAACTTAAATTCGTTTAATTTAACTAGGCTTAACTAGGCTTAGGTTACAAGCACACCATGTCAAAAGTATTATATTATTTAAAGAAAATTATGATAATTTAATGTTGGTTTTTTTATCGCTATTAAAGTGGGCAAACGAGCATGCGGGTCACCTGATGAAAATGATACTCAGGCAACATTGTCACTTAACATCAGGTGATATCACCGTAAGACTTGTGCGTCTCGGGCCGCTTTTGAGAAGTAATAACTTAAATTGCGACTATAGCTGTGGGTTATAGTGAGAGTAGAGTAGTCTGTCTACCGCTGCCGTTTGCTGTAAAGAACGGTAAGCCAGACAGACTGGCACCGTAATGCGTTATGCGACTAACGTAGTGACGTAAGCTCGGTTAAGATAACCGCCCGGTTTTCGTCCTTAACCGGCGTACAAGTTGTCGTGAACAGTAAATTTTACGTTTAGCTTATGTTAACCGTTGGTTATGATAACCGAAGTCTTGGTGCACACAGGCCTAAGTGGTAAAATTGTCACTTTAAAAATGTTGGGGGTATACGCTTGAGTTTCGATGCTACAAGGATATTCTCTCATATATGTCATAAGTTGATCTAAATGTGTGTCACAGTTGGATCAACTTATCTGGAACATATGATAGACACCTTCAGTGATTGAGCACTGAATCCATTATCCTGCTAATACCAGCACGCTAATAGGATGATGAGTATTGAGAGTGATTGATTGACGTCCGTGTTTGAACGGTCCTTCCGATGATTTATGTCTACACCAGTATTACCAGTTGTTATATGCATTAACTAGCCGATGTCTGTGATTTCATTTACAATTTTCTATGTACAAAGGACATAAGGCTAAATCACCCTGCTTGGCTATACGTTTATTATATTTCAGAGTTTAGGCAAAAGACCTCACAAAATAAACATTTTTCATAACGCCAATGGAATCTATATTTGGGATAGGTTAAGGATATTTATGATCGATAAATTAAAGATCTTGAGATAATTGCCTATTTACTAGTACGATGTTTTTTCATCAACTAGGTCGCAGGAAGCTGTGGGATGCAGGCGGTTTTAGACTGTTGTATTTAAGAGAATAAAGACTTTTTATGGCCGATTATATAATTTAAGCTGAGAAATTAATGTACAACGCATAGTTACGGCTTAATATGGGCCATTCGTCCCTCCTTACAGAAGAGAGGATATGGAGGGTAGGATCGAGGAGGACCTCGTGATCGAAACCACGTGGCCTAACCACTAGACCTTTAAGGCAACCTTTTTATTAACGTACTAAAATGTATCGCTTGAATGGTACAAGATAAGTAAACTCCATATCATCGCATCAAGCATGATTTGCGTCCTATATTTCATTAGAGCACTTTATCGAATCGACACGTCCAGTGAACTCTGAATCGCGTATTATGAGCAACGTTTCATTTATTTCCGGCACATGCATGCGTATTGTACAGGCCGGCGCATGTAACTCGTTGTTCAAATCAATTTCCATGCTTTATTAAATGTTATCCTTCGAATGCTGATGAATTTGTGCATCCTGTTGAAAATTTATATGACGGCTTTATAATCTATAGGTATGTTCAAAATTTATGTCCATCGATAGTTTTTATAAATACAATGTTTTAGGTAAATTGTATAACATTCCGAAACATATCGATACATTTCGATTTTAGTAACACAATTCTGTCAAAACTTTTAATACTAACATACCCACGACGACGACCTCCGTGGCGCATTGGTATGCGCGGTGGATTTATAAGACGGAGATCCTGGGTTCGATTCCCGGCGGGGCAGATAGAGATTTTTCTTAATTTGCCTTGGTCTGGCTGGTGGGAGGCTTTCTCCGTGGCTAGTTACCACCCTACTGTAACGTAGGAGGTTTAGGTAGAAAGGAAACCGCCTTAGTTAACACAAAAGAAATTATATTCATAAAAAAATTATGGGCCGTGGGTGTAAGGCCCGCCTAATTTAAGCCTCGCGGAGTCCGGTACTTCCCTGGAGCCGGGCGCGACTCGGCGACAGCTGATGGCCGGTCACGGGATGGGACGGCCGAATGATGCCACGACGCCGGTGATGAAACGACCACGGTGACGTCACGGGTACGGCGGCAGTTGTTGATTGTACCGGGATCGTAGATGGTAGCTTGGGACCCAATATGTGGGAATTACAATAAGGAACACGAGCACGTCGTATTTGTATTTGTAAGCACTAAGTGCAGCTTAAATTTGTTAATTAATAAAATAAAAATATATTGTTATAATAACTATAACAAGTAGTGACGGCGACTAGGTCGTTGATCGTGAATGAACTGTCACCGTCCTGGTTGTCCGATCAAAAGCGCCCGTTTAAAAAAACAATTAGCACGGCCGGTTAATACGAACCTTCCGTATTTGGGAGTATTATAAAGAGTTTACGAGAAACTAATGTTTCTACGTCACACTACCGACAAAGATGTACCGCCAAGCGATTTAGCGTTCCGGTACGGTGTCGTGTAGAAACCGAAAGGGGTGTGAATTTTCGTCACACTCCTAATAAGTTAGCCCGCTTCCATCTTAGACTGCATCATCACTTAACATCAGGTGTGATAGCAGTCAAGGGCCAACTTGTAGTCAATAAAAATACCCAAAAAGGATTGACGCCTTGTAGATTTAATACTTAATTCTTGTCTACATATCTCCCTCAGGATTCTACCTAAGAAGTTTATTTTTTCCTAGGCATTTTCTCTTTCTCCCTAACTCCAGGTTGACGACTTGATAGGGTATTTACCCCATACGTTGTGTAGTAGACAGTTAAATACTGCTTTCTTAGATGTGGCACACTTAATGAGCCTGTGTATACGCAGTAAATGTTAGTGAGGCTCTACGTACGATATTATTGTTTTGCTTTGTAGTGTAATACATTACCTTTGAAGTCGGTTGAAGTCTTCCTATTTGGAAACGACCGTCATTTGTGATTTTTAATTTAAAAAAATATAGGTGTCCTTTTTGAAGGTTATTGATATGAAAATCAAGAACTGGTAATGCATATTATAAAGGGAAAATTGGATCGGGTCACGGAATAATCCTGTTTTTTTTATTCTTCTACGAAATTTTCAGTACATTCCAAGCCCGGAGTCAGAAAGTTGGTGGTGTTGCCCCGGAGAGTACGTTAAGGCGTTGGTCACGGCGCAGCAGCGTGGTAGGTGTACGCTTCATATCCCTTCTATATGAAGCGAGGCCTGGCCCTCTAGTGGGGCGTTAGTAGGCTGATGACAATGGTGATGATGATGATGATGATTGGTATACCTGCGTTTTCAGAATAAAGTAGACATTATCTTAGAAGTAAAGATGCCTCATCGCCGAGATTACTCATAAAAAAGACACAAATGCTTCAAAGAAAACGTAAAAGCATGATTCGTATAAAACATACAAGGCAAGGCTCTATCGATATCAAGAACTCAAGAAGGTATCCGAGATAACTACGTTTTGGTCTGGAAATAAAATTATAGAGTACCTTTTCGCAGGGGGCGCACAACAAGCGTACGTGGACGGCATGCCGAACGGTTGTGGAAACCTAGCCGTTATTTGAAAATTTAACAGAACATCCACGTTACATTTATATAGATACCTGATGTTTCCTGCTTATTGCTTTCATCCAAGGTAGCACAAGTATTTTTGTATTTTTCGGGTAATTTTAACATTAACATAGTATAAAATTTTTTAAATAAAAATAGAACCGACTCAAAACGCACTAAAAAGTAAAAAATAACTGTCATTTAGTTGCTTTAAATTACTTAAGCATATCTATGAAGTCGGTGCCAGCCAAATTTAAGGAACCTTTATTTTACGTAGTAAAGTATTTTGTGGGTCCTAGTTAACGTCCTTAAAGTAGAAATCTTGGCTGGCACCGACTCCTAGATATACTTAAGTAATTTTAAGCAACTAAATGACATGATTTGAGTCGGCTCTATTTTTATTTAAAAAATTTTATTTCTTACTTTTTAGTGACTTATCGCCACGTATCGTAGTCGTTCTATACTGTCATAGTATATTATACGGCACTAGTAGCCAAAAAGCTACCGATACCGAGACAAAAACCGAAACCGCTGTAAGCGTACCTCCAAAATTTGAAGGGTTCCTTCAATTTCCCCAGGATATCCTCATCAGATCCTAACATGATGACCATGGGACCACCTTGGAAGTATGCCCTTTCTAATAAAAAAAGAATCATCAAAATCGGACAACTCTGTAAAAAGTTATGCGTCATACATAAAAAAAATATATATATACGTGTTGAATTGAGAACCTCCTCCGTTTTTTTTCGTCGGTTAAAAAGTAGACCTACATATTTACTACATAACATCACGCCTCATTCCCTTAAGGGTAGGCAGAGACCACATCCCTCAACATACCACGGTCCTTGCATACCTACTTGCATAGCTGCTTACACTCTCATTAATCCTTTCAATCAAGTTCGTCGGTTTAGGTAAAAAATATTTATTTAGAAGTAGACCTGTATGTTAAATGAAGACTCAATTGGCATATTTGAAGCAAGCGCGTTCCTTTGTTAGCTGTGTTATAACTAACCATCAAATATTTTTGTAGTGAAGTGGCGTATATCATATAAAAAAAAACGGTCTCTGATGGTTCTGGGTTTTATACTCGGCTAGGGACTATTCAGAAAATTATAACTTCGAAATGATCACAGGTAGGTTATACCGTACTCGTTAAATTCTTTATAAACTTCTGATGTGATGCTGTTAAAAAATCAGGCAGAAACATCTACAGGTTGAAACCTTGGTATCTTTGATTGAGTGGGTAGGTATTATGAAATTAATACCAGCCAAGCACTAGCAGCACAGTAAGCGTCTGCTCAGCGAAGCTAAAAATAAATTATCCACTCGATGGAAAATGTAATAAAACCGCGAGCCTCAGACCACTTACAGTCAAAAGTGTTCGAACAACGACGCACCTGATTGAGTGGGCGAGAGTCAAAAAGAGCAAAGGTAAATCTCGAGGCCAAACACTCGAGGATGTCCACTTCGAATCTCGGGCTTGAGCACAAAGGGACTTTAGGGCTGGAACTCACTAGCAACGAGTTCGAAAAATGGGGGATAGGTATCCGTGGGCTGGGTCGTTTATGGTTTTTGTGTAAAATAAGGTAATGTTGGAAAGATCAAGGTAAGAATATTGAAAAAGAGAAAAGTACTAGGCAACATAATAAACAATAGATTAACTAGCTTTAGTCGAATAAAAATAAAAAAGCTCGATGTGGGGAAAAGCCCGCAAAAACGTATTAGTACCTTTTGATTAGAGTTTTGATTAAAAAGATTAATACCACTTTTACTAGAACGATAATATCATGATAGACATAGATTTTTAGTTTTTTTTTGTTGGGGTGTCTCAATTTTTTTTGCGTTTGATAAGTTCTTCTTACGAATTGTGCTAGGTAAACTGTTGAGATTATTTTTTTAACTACTTCTGTAGAAGATAATATGCCGCCCGCTTTTCTGCTCTGTTAAGAGTGTCACGACGTAAAAGAAGAAGAAGAATAAGAAAATAGGAAGGTATAGTATACATGAGATCCCAGTCAAAGTCTAACTTAGCTGGAAGGGTCGCAACGCAGCGTCCACGTTAGTCTGTTTCAAGCCTAAAGCTTTGGCTAAAATAAATAAATGGATTCCTTTTACGGTCTCTAAGAAGGATTTAGTTAAAGACATAGTAAGGGAGATAAGCAGATTTACTCAAGTATGAAATGAAGGTACACTTATTAAGGGCCGAGCTTTTCTGAGAACGTTTGATTCTCTAGGAATCTTTACTATTGGTGAAACTAATGTTTTTGTTATACTACTCTACAGATTATTTTAAGTAATCTAGAAGTTCTATCTAAAAAATGTCTGTTCATTCTTAAATTGAGGATAGCCACGCTCTAGGCATTAAAAAAGGAAACTGGGAGGGCATTTTATATCTTTGTCATACCTACAGTCTGAAGACTCTCTCATACAATATACAGTGCACTTAAGTTTCCAGTCCAGTTAGGGCCTGATTATACTAAAATAAAAATGCCTATAAATTAAAAACCAAAGATATTTTTTCCTTCCTTCCTTTTATTAACCACTGTACCTACTTTACCTAGGCAAAGTGTTGAGATAGGTGCATGCAACTAGTAGGTATAAATAAATGAATCTCAAACACTTTTTAAAGGTAAATGTGCTTATAGAGCGGGTGTTATTGAAGACCGACGTTTGCTTCCAACATCGCTCGCAGTTCAGCTTCAATTGAAGTTTGTGTAACGACCATTTTACTTAGAAAACATCGTAAATCTTTTACTGTTCGAGAAATTTGGAGAAATCTAGTAGCTAGGTGTTATGCTTGCAAATTGTTTAATATTAGAATACTTTAAGTGTAGTAGGTAGGGCTCTTGGGAAGAGCTCCTTCAAATAAATACTACCAATATGCTTGCAAATCAGCATTGTTTTGTTCACTTTGAAAGATATATAATAGTTGATGAAATTACAGGTACTTGAATCTTAATATTACAGACAAGACGAACCGCCATGGCGTTGCGCTATGTCGTGTGGCAACCGAGAGGTGTGTGGATATTATCGTAAAACGAACAAGTTCGTCCGCTTCTATCTTAGATTGCATCATCAATTATCATCAGGAAAAATTGCAGTCAAGTGATAACTTATATTACTAAAGAAGCAGAAGGTTGGCAAAAACTATGTTCAAATACCTACGATGGGCGTATCTTGATTCAACTTTTGTTTGGCAAGTTTGTCTTTCATGATTCATCGAAGGTTAAAAAGTGATTATGATTAAGGTTGTAGGATTAGATCCACACAAAGACACAGGGCACGTTAGATAAATGCTTGAAAATTGCCTGCTATCGCTTTTGTATTGCATGAAATATTGGAAGGAAATGTCAAAGAAAAACGTCAGGGGAGAGCAGTCGAAGACCAACTACTCATCGAAAAAAAATTAATCAAAGGAAAATGTTTGTAATTTCAAAAGAAATACAGCTTTTTCTAAAAAGGCATCTCCTAAAACGTTGAAAGGCAACAACAAAATTCTGATTTGATTTCTGATATTCAGACACATTTCGGCAGTTGAATATGGCGATGCAACGGAAATAAAGTGTGAAACATGTCCGAAGAGCCGGACGTACATCGGACACTCGCAGGACATGTTTACTTTGGCCATGGAAATTCGCAGGAGAGAAACTCGCATATGGCGAATTATTCTGTTCAAACAAAAGTCCAAAAGATGTATTTAGAATTTATTTGAGCGTGGGAGATGACCTCGGAACCGTTGAAGTATACCCACTGAGTATTAGCCCAAGTATTTTGCTTACAGTTACTAATTTTTTTATATTGATACTAGAGGACGCCCGCGGTTTCACCCGCGTAGTTCTCGTTCCCGTGGGAATTTCGGTATAAAATGTAGCCTATGTGTTATTCTGATGTATAAGCTATATTGTGGTAAAGTTTCATTCAAATCCATTCAGTAGTTTTTACGTGAAAGAGTAACAAACATCCATACATCCATACAAACTTTCGCCTTTATAATAGTAATAGGATATACTTCACTCAATATGCTGATGGCCCACCTTAGGCAAAGTTTTTGGGCTTATGATTTGAAGAATCTGTTACACAGAATTGGGACAAGACAGTACATGACTATGCTGAAAACTCCGCATAAATAGTCGCCTTATCTATTGTTCTCGTGGCCAGCACGTGCATACCGAAATGCTTACTGTGTACAAAATTTGAACGTTATACAAATATCACGAAGTCGTCTTCACTTTTTCTTTTCTTTACTATTATAATTTCAAAACTGGTGAAGTAATGTAATAATATTGAATATTATATTTTTACATTTGGAGGTCTTAATAGTTGTGAACAATCAGATAAGTACCCAAATCTCAACCAATAAAATTTATCACAGAGGTAATTTACCCACTTATTCAATGCCCTACGTCCATCAACCTAAAGCATGGTAAAGCTCTACGTTCCTGAATTTTCCTAGATTCCTAGATATCCTATAATGATTATAATTCCAATCAGAAATTGCTAATCTTTTGAATTTTGGCTGAAAAGACGAATCATATTTTTTGTGTAATATAAATGAGCAATTGCCGACGAGTACATTTGCCTTCTGAAGCTTTATATTCAACGTTATTACAATTTGTAGAACTGTCAGTTTGTATGAAAATAGAAAATACTTGCAATTTTGAAATTATTATTACTTTTCAGTCGGCGGGTGCAGACGTTGCACCTGGGCACGCATTTCGGCCTGAATTCTTATTGGATGGGATGTTTTATGACGGAGATTACGTTTTCTGTATTTTCAATGATTTTCCTTAGCTTGGCATGCACGCCTTTCTGTTTTCTTTGTTGACAGCTTGTCAGAATAAAGGTGGGAGATTCCGGTGGGGTACAGCTTGTAATATTGTTAGAATACCCGTTCCACATTTAATTTTCTAGATTCAATGTTTCCTTTTAACCTACATATGAAACGGTTCCAAATATAACAACAATCTATAAGCGTTAATAGCTCCCCGGGTAGGGTGGGTAATGCCAGGGCTCAATACCGAGAGCTATTATATATATATTATGATACTATTGTCAATAATACAACAATCTTAAATTATCTATAGCTTTCTTATTTGGGAGGTGTTCAAGAGTCCAGAAAGATATAGAACATTTTCTATATCTTTCTCATGGGAGATTATTTGCTATGAATAATTTTGCTATTTTTTAACTTATGTTCTATGCTCATGAGGAGGGGTCGCCTGAGCTTATACACGCCTAAGATTAAGAAGTATTACAAATATTGATTTAACATTGGTCTCGCTCCGCTCAAGCTAGACGTCTGTAAGGTGTTAAACTTGTAGAGGCACCATTATTTCTATAGTATAGTTTTTTATAGTTAACTGTAATAAATTTCAAAATTTTTTATATGCGATTAAATAATTGCGATTTAATATTATATTATAGTTGAAATTAAATCGCAATTAAAATCCTGGGATGGACTCGTAATGGAGTCGTAAAGAAAGGCGATTTTTCAACGGACCTTGTTTAACAAAGCAAGGTCCGTAATTAATCAAGTGCACAAGGGTTGACCTTTTTCCGAAGGGCTTAGGGCCCGCATTGAAAGGGCCCACTCATTAGTCCGGCTCTCGCAATGATTAGGAGGGGCTATGGACTTAAGTGATGGACAGGGAATTTGTCTCGATGTATGACCACTGAAAATATGGTGGAAATTATCTTTACATGCATATGGACATTACATTATGGATATCGTGGTGCGGTATTAGGTGCAATTAATTACTAGACGGCCCCGCACAGTCTTACTTTGTATGTATGGATATTTGTTACACTTTTACGAATAAACTACTAAATGGATTTTGATGAGACTTCGCAACAATATAACTTACATCAGAATATCACATAGGCCACACTTTACACCAAAATTACCACGGAAACGAGACCAACGTGGGTGAAACGGTGGGCATCCGTGGTCTTCAATAGTTGCACAATTAAAATATAAAAGAAAAACTATTTTTTTAAATGCCTACAAGTTGGCCCTTGACTGCTATCACACCTGATGTTAATTGATGATGCAATGTAAGATGGAAACAGGCTAACTTGTTAGGAGTAGGATGAAAATCCACACCCCTATCGGTTTCTACACGACATCGTACCGGAACGCTAAATCGCTTGGCGGTACGTCTTTGTCGGTAGGGTGGTAACTAGCCACGGCGAAAGCCTTCCACCAGCCAGACCAAGACAAATTAAGAAAAATCTCAATCTGCCCCGCCGGGAATCGAACCCAGGACATCCGCCTTATAAATCCACCGCGCATACCACTGAGCCACGGAGGTCGTCAAAACTAATTTGAATTGGTAAGGATAAAACATGTGTAGGTATATATTGATCTAAAGCTTATAACATCTCACTGGTTAAGGTAGTTACTAGATAGCTATTGGACGTCTCCCCTCTGGCTGAAGAGCCTGAGTATGAATACCAAGTGGTCACAATATAATTCGTCTAATAGGAATCTAAATAAAGCCAATCTATACGAGGGGGAGTCGAGAAGCTATTTTGAGAATTTTCGTTACCATTATCATTCAAGTGGGTAAGGTATTCCTAAGTGGGCCGTGCATTTATTCATTTTATTATTTTAATGGTCAATAGTCATATCGTGTCACTATTGTCAGCCTAATAACGGCTCACTACAGGGCTACTACTCTCCTTGTGGGATATGGAATGTAGATCCACCACGCTGTTACAATGCGGGTTGGCGGGTGATAATGTTTAATTAATTCACGATTTATCGATCACTGTCAGATGTTGATGACAGTGATGGGAACTTAAAGCTTAACGTGCTCTTCAATGTTATCTACGCCCAAATCGACAGAATAAACGTGTAATTCAAAAAGATAAGTGACAGTGGTTAACGGAATTCGTTGACTTGAAATTTACAATCAATATGTGTAAATTAACCAAAACATTACTGCAGTACTTATTCCTGTAAAAAGTTAACAGGTATTTATGTGGAGAATCATTACAATACTGTGTAAATATGAGTAAAACAGTGACGTAATAGTGACTATTGTATTTAGTTAACCCTCAGAAATAACTTGATAAATGTGAAAATTATAACGAAAACATTATAACAGTATTTATTTCCCACTATTAAATAATATATTTATGAGAAAAACCATTATGAAACTGTGAAAATATGACCAAGATAATGACAAAAGGTGCCTAATTTTAGTGAATACTTAGTGTTTGCGGGTTGTCAAACAAATTACACAGCGGTAGTAAAAGACATTGATGCGTTATATAACGCTGTATGTTTGCACTTACAATTTGGACGATACATTTTGAATATATATAATGCACAAACGACATCATTACGAAATTATATATATATATTTTAGTTTATGTGTATAAGTTTTATAAAAAATATGTAACATAAAGTAATAGACGGAAGAAAAAGTTATGACATTATTTGCCACTATTGACAGTTTCAAATCTCACATGACCTACTTATTTTATTGTTTTCTTCTTTTTGTTAATTATTTTAGTAGTGTAAAAATGTATGTACATATTTTTTAGATTGTAAGAATAAATTATGTATAACGAATAAACTATGTGAACAGATTGTGTAAAAAACAACACGAAAAAGTTTTAAGAGATGATCTAGAACTGTACAGTACAAATCTCACCTGATCTTTTAATTGAATTCTATTTCTTTTTTTTCTTGTTATTGTATATTTAGTTTGTATAAATACTTAAAAAATTGTAATTTTTTTTTTCATATTTGCCATTGATATATAACTATCATCATAGACATATAGATAATCAAGAAATGGAGCACATAACTACTCGTAAACGGCGCAAAGCTAAATCTGACCTTGATTTATCAATATTGTCTGGCCAATCACCTACGTCGTCGTCGTCAATCTTCCTAGATACCTCGTCCAAAAGTCTTCCGGACATTGGACATGTTAATAATGCATCTCAAGATTTTAATCTACAACAGCAAATTGATATGTTACAAGTTGAGTTAAATAATGCCCATCAAGATATATGTAGTCTAAAGTCAGAACTCAACACTTTAAAGACTAAGAATGAGAACAATGAGATTAAAATTAATGAATTAACAAAATTGATTAACGGTAATTCTACAAAAACAATACAATCATCGCCACTGACTACAAAATCACTCACTGCACCAAATGAAACACAAATTGGAATTGAAAGTAAAATAAACCCTAGTGTAAATATAAAGCATAGACATAAGTTAAGTGAAATAGAAAATTTAAGTAACGGGGATGGCAATGCTACATATGACAATGAAAATCCAGATATCGGTTGCCGTAACAGAAAATCGAATAAAATAATTATACTTGGAGACGAATTAGTAAGAGGCGTATCGGGTGAACTACTCAAGAAGCGTCAAAACCAATGGAACGATGTGTATACTATATCTTCATTTGTAAAACCACATGCAACTGCAGCACAAGTGCTAAGCAGTTGTGATGATGTACTTAAAACATTAAATAAAAATGACATTATTATTTTAGGAGTAGGATCTAACGAAAAGAACCCCTATGCTTTGTTATCAGAATTAAGTAATGCCTTATGTAAACTTAAAAAATATCAAGTATTTGTATTAAATATTTACGAGAACCCTTATTTAAATGTCAATTTATTAAATAGTAGCATCCAACTGTTATGCAATGTACATAGTAATTGTAAGTTTCTCAATAAAATGGCTATCCGTCCGTATGACACTCCAATACAAATTTTACAAAAAATGTGCTTTAAAATTAATGTTGAGATAGACAGCTTGATGTATGAAGAGTATTATATCATTAAACCAAAAGCAAAATTGCCCATGCTATTACTTAATAATGATATTAAATATAAGAAAGATAGTTCATATAACCATTACTCATTAAAAAAAGGTACAATACCTTTTTATTTTAAAAATCAACCAAGTGCAAATATTCAAAATACTAAAGTCAGACTTATACAAAAAACAATTCCATACTTTTTTAGTAAAATGAAAAACAAAGAAACTGTATTTAGTACTGATATTACTGAAAATGTTAAAAATAAGTTTTTTCTTGAATAGCTTAAACTCAAAGATTACGTTATTGCATCAAAATATAGCAGGGGCCCTAAGTAAGCAAGAAATATTTGAAATAACATTAGAGGATCTTGTCAAAAGTGTAGGAGACATTGATATAATTTGCTTGACAGAGACTTTTATGAAGCGTGGTTCCGAATCGAACTTAAATATTAAAAATTACAAATTGGTAGCATCTTACTCAAGGACTTCGCAGCGAAGAGGTGGAAGTTGTATATTGGTTAAGAATCATTTGGAGTTTAAACCTATTTCGCCTCCAGTCACAGCAATATCTTACATATTTGAGTGCTGCGCAACTGAAATACCCTTATTTAACGCTATTATTGTTTGCATATATCGTATACCAAATTCTAATGTTAATATTTTTTTGCAAAACTTAACAGATTTAACATTATCATTGCTCAAAAAGAATAAAAAGAACATTATTTTGTGTGGCGATTGGAATATAGACTTTTTAAATAAGAGCCCATCAGTGCAAGAACTCCAATCAATTTTAAAAAACTGCAATTTAACTAATCACATTATGAGTCCTACTAGGAAAAAATCCTGTATAGATGTTATTGTTAGTAATATGCCCGATGTGAGAGCTGAATTACATTATGTCGGCTTATCAGATCATGAGACCTGTCAAACTATCACTTTTAAAATACCAAATAATAACAATAGTAAAATCAAATATCCATATTGGTTTGAATTAAGACGAGACTTCAATAAAGATAACATTAAAAAATTTCGTGAGTGTATGTCATCGCTGTCTTTTAATGAAATACTAACCAATGATAATACTAATAGTGCTTTTGAATCATTCCATGATACGCTTATATTGTTTTATAAGTTATGTTTTCCGTTAATTAAAATAAGAATTAATCCAAACAATACGGCAAAATCATGGATCACCAAAGGTATAAGAAAGTGTTGCATTCATAAAAGAGTTTTGTATTTATCGTACCGTTTATCAGCTGGTAATAAAAAAAATAATAAAGACAAATATAAGAAATATAATAAATTATTTAAAAAATGTATAACACAGGCGCAGAATTTGGCGAACTCTAAGTACATTTTACAATCAAATAATAAATGTAGGGCTTCCTGGGATATAATAAAAAAATATACTGAACCTAAAATAGACTATAAAATTCAGGAAATTAGTAGAATAAAATGTGACAATATTGAATATACAGATGCACATGACATAGCGGAAATATTTAATAACTTTTTTATTAATTTAACCAATAAAAAATGCCATCCATCCTCATTAATAAATAACATTAGTAATAATAAAGACAGCATTTTTATTTACCCTACTGACGAATATGAAATATACAAAACTATTATGACACTTAATAATACAAATGCTACAGGGTATGATGAAATTAATACGAAGGTAATTAAAGCCTGTGCTAAACACTTAGCATTACCTCTGACTCACATAATTAACACTTCAATTTTAGAGGGCAAATTTCCATCCCGACTTAAATACTCAGTCATTAAGCCAGTACATAAAAAAGGTTCCTTAACAGAACTCAATAACTATAGACCTATAACTCTTATACCCATCATTGCCAAAATTTTTGAAAAAGTGATGCATAAAAGAATATATGAATTCAGTTCAAAACAAAAACTGCTAAATTCTCAACAATTCGGTTTTTTGAAAAATAGTTCAACGTCACTAGCTTGCTTTACCCTTACGAAATTAATTACTGAAAGTCTTAATAGTAAAATTCCTATTGCTTGTATTTTCTTAGATATGTCAAAAGCGTTTGATCTTGTCTGTCACAAGACGTTGTTAAATAAACTGTCTATGTATGGAATAAGAGGCAATGCACACAATTGGCTTCAAAGCTATTTAAGTAATAGACAACAGTGTGTGCAGATATACAAAATATGTGGCAATACGAGAAAACCTTATGCATCAACTTATCAGACAAATTATTATGGTGTACCACAGGGAAGTATCCTAGGACCACTCTTATTTCTTTTATATGTAAACGATCTGTCTCACGCGGTGGGCTGTAAATTTGTCCAGTTTGCAGACGATACAACTCTAATATTACAATGTAAAAATAAAGATACATTTGAACACGAAGTCAATGAAAGTTTAAATAATGTTGCTAATTGGTTGAGTCAAAATAACCTTTCATTAAACATTAATAAAACTAAATATATGCAATTTCTGACATATAACAGTTCTCCTATAAAAATAAATATCAAATGTAATAATATAAACATTGAACAGGTTGATCACACTATGTTTCTAGGAGTAGTGTTAGACAAATTCTGTAATTGGAAACAGCACGTTGATTATTTATGTAATAAATTGGATAGATTCGTGTATGTTCTCTATAAACTTAAAAGGGTAATTTCAAAAGAGGCAGCACTCAGTGCTTATCACGGATACGTCTCCTCTCTCTTACGCTACGGTCTTATCTTGTGGGGTAATTCCGTTGATTTCATAAGAGTATTCAGAATACAAAAAAAATGTATACGGTGCATATGTGGTGCAGCTGATCCTCTGCAGTCCTGTAAACCATTGTTTAAAAGTGAGAACATTCTTCCTTTGCCATGCCTTTATATTCTTGAGCTATCCGTTTTTGTCCATAACCATAGAGACAAATTTTTTAACGTGGAAGATATATTGACACGACCAAATAGATTTAAAAATAAGCTTGTAATACCAAGACAAAGAATCAATATCTATAAAAATAACGCTTATTGTATGGCCATACGTATTTATAACCATATACCGGAGAGTCTAAAAAAGTTCAATGCGGCTCAATTCAAAAGAAGAATGTTCAAAATACTTTTGGATAAAGGATATTATTCTATTGACGAGTTCCTTAAGGATAAATATTTTGTTATTGACATAATTTAATTTATTAACTGACATTTATATAATAATCATGAAATTAAATTATTGTAAATTCTTTAAAAATAATGATAATTGTATTATGATGATTGTTTGCATGCCTATCTGGCAGAATGTGCTAAGCCTCTTTAATTGTATGAACATCTTTGTATTACCACATTCTCGCAATAAATGAATTTGAATTTGAATTTGAATTTGAATTTGAATTTGAATTCAAGACACGGGGGTGGGTGCAAAAACACTAACTTCCCGATTACGGGCTTGGAATTTAGTGTAAAATCCTTAGAAAAAAAAACCTCAGAATCATTGTACAACCCGATCCAAGATTCGAACTCAGGACCTCATGATCGTAGTCACATAGGCTAACCACTACATCAGTCTATCAACCAGCCAATCATGGCCACTGGGAAAAGCCCCTGCTGGAAGTAAAAGTGAACATTTTTCCAAAATTTCTTTGTGGTAAGCCAATAGAACGGAAATTATAAAGCTGTCTAAAATTGTTTTTACTTACATTTATTTATGCTTAAAGTTTGTATAAATTAAAAAAAAATACATTTATACTTACAATAAACTTCACCCTAATATTAAACATGGTTTTGATTTGACCATTTTACGAGTATTTGATTCCATGTATTCGTAGTATTCGGGTATATAGAACAAGTATAATTTGCTTCCGAATTCTCCGTACAAAAGTATTGCAGCCGCGGGCCAAGAACATTCGCGGAATTCGCAGTAATATCTTTATTTTTGTTTGGCTTGCCAAGATATGTCTTGGAATTTTAAGATATTAGATGCCTCGTAATGTATGCGCCCCTGCTGCCTATTTCGTTGAAGGAGGCCATTTGTATTCGCAGGGGGGATGCATTTGTTGCATACAAGACACGGAATCTTGCGCGACGTATTTTTCTACCAATATTTTCATATCGCGTTGTTGGGGTGCGAGTCGAGTCGAGTCACTTATTGATTTTTCTGTTTGTTACACAAAAGAATACTCAATTAGATACTTTGAGGAATACGAACGATTTTGATTTTGTATGGTTTTTTATTTAGTCAGTTAGGAATTGCTTGTTTTCTGTCCTGTAGAATTGGAGATGTTTTGTTTTTATTTCATTTTGTAAATAATATAGGATACGTTTTTAGCAGGAAAATGTTATTGATGATGAGAAAAATAACTAGCTTACACGAGAGCGAAGTTTTAGGCATCCATACAAATAAATAAAATTTGAGCGTCTGATTGTAATTTCGAATCAATTCAAAAATCAATTTTTGAAATTTTGGTTTTTTTGTTTTTCCGGCTTATCTTTTTTATGGTAGACAGGTGTGCGCTTGACTACTATCACGCCTGATGGAATTCAGTGAAGGTCTAAGTTGGGGCGCGCTTACCTAGAAGAAGCCTTGTCACTCTTGCCCTGAAGATATTCAGATTGTAGGTGGTGGTATCTGTGAAACTACCAGTGGATTGTGAGAATTCTTTTTGTATATGATAGCCAAACATGAGTAGTGACAGAGGCTAATTTGCATCGTTATATCGCCATAAGAACGGAATTACGTGGATGAAACAGCGAGTATTTAATATATCGTATGAGATATACGGATTGAGCAGTAAATCTTAATGCTATATGATTTTCTTTCCATGTAGTTGTAAAGCATCCAGGGAAAGCTTTTCTAGAGCGCCAGTAACGCGTAGCCTGAATAACTCCACCACTAACGAGAGTGGGGCGCGCGGTTTATTACGTTCTTTTACTGTTATTTTCTTACTGTACGCGTATATATTTATTTATTTATTGTTTTGCTTGCATTCTTTTACTTACTAAAGAACCTCATCTAAATACTAAGAATTGCTCAGTTGCTTGGAGTATCGAATTAGAAATGGAAAGGTCCACACAAGAACCAAAGTCACCTATATACCTAGCTTGGCGACTCGGACAGCTGGCGATGGGCAGGGCACATAGTACGAAGAGCCAATAACCACTGGGGTCCCAAAGTAGTGAAATGTGGTGGAATAGCGACCCCTTACCGGGAAGCGCAATGTTGGTCGTCCCATCACTAGGTGGCTTGACGACATCAAACGTATTGTAGGGAGCCGCTGAATGCTGGTGGCTCAAAGGCCGTGGTGTGTTGAAGTGTGTACAAGAGGTTTATGTCCAGCAATGATAATGATGAAAAAAATAATCTTGGTACAACCTAAAACCAAAAATAGCAAAATAAATCCGAATCTGAAATGAATTGACAATAACATTTGTAAAATCCTTTTTGAAGTCGTTACAAATATACGCGTTCTACTTAATGATCAAGCAATAAGACAAATTCTTCGGAATATCTTAGTCTCGATTTGTACGTGGGCGACGCTGAAAGGGAAAGCTGGTACATTATAAGATTTTCATAAACTCCCTCACATACGATTAACCTAAACAGCCCACGCTATCCTGTCGAGTGGGTGTCGGGTGTATTGCTCTGAGTCTTTTGAGATTCTCGTCGGTTATTATTATTGTGTGTTAAAAGCTGAAATTGTTATACCTACGTATTGTTTGACATGGCCTATACCGTTAATAAATAAATATTATAGGACAATTACACACATATATAGCCCCAAAGTAAGCTTAGGTAGCTTGTGTTATGGGTATGATGAATATTTTTATATATATTTACATAAATACTTTTAATATGTAAATAAACACCCAGACACTGGAAAACATCCATGCTCATCACACAAACATTTTCCAGATGTGGGAATCGAACACACAGCCTAGGACTCAGAAGCAGGGTCACTACCCACTGCGCTACTCGGCCGTCTTGTATAATAAATTAATGAGAAAAAAAAATATTTACATTTACTAATGTGACAGGCTGTAGGTACTGTAACGTTAGGTTGTAACGAAACTTCTTCCATTTGCCACGGTCCTTGCATATTTCCTTAGCTTCTTCCACTATCATTAATCCTTTCATACAAGTTTGCTTTTAGGATACTCTTGACATGGCCATTTTCTAAAATGTCCTGAATTTGGTCCAGGAACATTCGCCTAGGCCTTCCCCTTCTATCATTTCCATTTACTCTCACCTCATAAATCTCTTTTTTTAATCTGCTTTCATCCATTCTCTTGACATACCCAAACTATCTAAGCTAATCTAAAATATGATATCTGTCTAATTAAAGTGTTTACAGC
This sequence comes from Mycalesis mineus, assembly GCA_034621355.1. Lineage (NCBI taxonomy): Eukaryota > Metazoa > Arthropoda > Insecta > Lepidoptera > Nymphalidae > Mycalesis > Mycalesis mineus. The sequence continues at coordinate 1,366,001 of CM067893.1, forward strand.
GTCCAAACAATATTATTTAATAAAACTAATTCTTGACCTTAAACTTATAGGACAAATATATATATTTTTTATAACAAAATAAGTGATAAAATATTAGTTTATTCTTGTAGAGTACTTACCTATACGATATTAAAATTTAAAGACCGAGACGAGCGTAAAAGTCTAAAATTTAATATTATTTAAACTTCGCTTGAAATACTCTTAAATCTTAATAGATTTAACATTACAGTAACTTTGGAGGGCGTTACGAGAGCTTAATTGTTCAAGTAGGTAACTCCGTCTCAAGATGCTTGCTTGTAACTCCTCAATTAAAACTCTCAAACAAAAGAAACAACAATACTTAATTAACAATAACGCTCAATTGGGCAAAGTTGCTTACAAAATCCAATGAGAGTTCCCAACTTTCTAATTGGCACGTTAAATACATTGTCACGTTCGTGGAACTCTGCTGGAATTTGTTGAGAAAATAACGTTTTTAAGGTTTCCCTTTTGAAGCAGTTATGCAAGTGTTGCATAGTTACCTGTCAGGGATCTATTAAACTTACAACTAAAAATAAATTGTAAAATGCAGAAGTAGGTATACACCTCAACACTTCTTAAACTTCTTATATTACCTACAAGCGTTTATAAGATTTTTTGTAATGGCAGGGTTACCATTACAAAAAATCTATACTGGCTATGACTATAAAAAGGCTTATCAGACTAGAATACATAGTAATGCAGCTTAGTGGCAGAAATAAGCAACACTTCTCATGAACTAAGGTTTGTTTTAGCGCATACCATTAGTAGTTCGTGTTATCGCTTGATTTCCTTCGGGTCTTAAATTATTCAGATCGCTGTGTCCGAGCCTGGTTTTAGCCAAATAAAGTTACAAATAGTGTAATATAACATATAGTGTTGGTTGTAGTGGGATTTTAAAATAATATTCTGATGTCTTCAAAATCGTTTTATTCTTTCATAATCTTTTATCTACCGCCGCATCGGAAAGTCCGTGACGAGAAAAGACGCGCCCAGAAAAACTCGACACATGCTCTTTTTAAATGAATTACAAAACCACTCAATTATAGTGCCTGCGCTCTAACATGGTGCCTGTGACATATGTCATTAACTTTCCGTTTCACTCTTGAAAGTTGAAGCGATTTACAAATTATGACTTAGTATTTCAGCTGTTCCAAATTCGTAATATATTATATCGTTAATAGCTGTAGTAACTTAAATTTAAAACCGTTAAACCCAGCCAGAATGTTCTAGTCTACAAATAAAATCAAATTGAAAGAAAAATTAAGCAAAGTGTTGTAACGTATAACGTAAAGCCATAGACGTGTCTAGTGATGGGACGTACTTCTACGATGAATAGTCGATATTTTTTTTAATAATAAATGTATATTGTAGTACAATTTTTATTTTTAAAAAGTCTATAATTTTATACAACAACAGAACATCAGGGAAAGTTTACTCAAAAGGTTGCAAAGAAGAAATATATTTTATTCGTCTAAACTATGACGAATATTATTAACAACTAGCGGTCTCCTTGTATTTCACCCGCGTAGTTCCTGGTCCCGTGGTAATATCTGGATACAAATTACCTTATGTCACCCCTCATGAGTCGAGCTATCATATACAAAAGGTTTTTTTATAATCCGACTGATGACTGATGTAGTTTCAGAAACAGACAGACAGACAATAATTGAAAAAAAAATGTTATTTTGGTGTATGTGCGGTATGCATATATGCACAAACAGACACTGCAATTTTATTAATATGTATAGATGAATTAATTATGTTGTTAATATGGACGTCACGATCCCAATCAGACATAATATCCCTTTTTGTTTTATTCACGGCTTTCGACCAGCCTTCAGGTTAATCTTTGTTGATGGCCTCTTGTAACAGTGCCAACATGTTATTTGCCGTTAATGGCGGTGAAGTAGGTATTAATTTTTGCGGCGTGACTGAAAATTAAATGGGAATATGGAAAAAAAGTATTTAAAATCAATCAATCAAATCATTCAATCAAATAATCAATTATTTCATAGGTAATGCTGCGTTCGCAACGCTGATGTTATAAATGCTGATTTTATAAAGCTTCAAAATAGGAATTGAAATTAAAAGCATATATGTTATTTGGGCCCAATAACATTATATCTAAGAACCAAGGTCAGACCTATTGTCATCTCTTCTAGAGCATAGGTAGGAGTTGGTGCCTTTTGACGCCGGACTAAGGCAATAAGCTCCAACTTTAAAATTTTTATATCTACTCCGTTTTCCACTTCATCAACTCGCTATTGCGGTTGGATTGGTTTGGGGTTTATTAATCTGTACCAAATGGTAAAGCGGGGCAGATTGAGATTTTCTTAATTTGTCTTGGTCTGGCTGGAGGAAGGCTATCGCCGTGGCTAGTTACCACCCTACCGACAAAGACGTACCGCCAAGCGATTTAGTGTTCCGGTACGATGTTGTTTCATTCTACACCTAACAAGTTAGCCCGCATCCATCTTAGACTGCATCACACATCAGGTGTGAGAGCAGTCAATTGCCAACTTTCAGTTGTTAAAAAAATTATCGCAGAGACTATAGTCAATAAAAGTTTAATCCCTAGAAACTATGCATTAGTATAACCGCGATAACAAAGGCTCCTCATAAATAACGATCAAATAATAATTTGCCTTTTAAGCTAATTTTTTTACAACATTAAAAAGAGAGATAGATTTATGCTGCGAGTATCGTCAACGATAAACATGAATTTCTAAGCGTCATCCCTGGTCACTGACGTCAACGTCATACTGACAACTGTCAGCCGCACTTTCTTACAGCAATTCGAGTATACAATAATTAATATTACACTAAAAATATGCATACTTTGTAACAACCAAAAGAACAGTGCCATACACTATTCGACTATTCTAACATGTCAATTCTTGTCTTTTATTTTATGGCCTGGAATCAAGTCATTTCGAATCATTTGTCAGTCGACAGAAGATTACCTTTCGTTACCATAGACGATAGCATATAGTATTGTCTATGGTAACATATTCCAATATTTTAAAATGCTAACAGTAGTATAACTAATCCGACTTTTTATATACAAGATTAAATCAAAATGAAATTTTTTTCGTAGATTTGAAACTAAGTGTATAATAATGTTTGACTCGTCAAGCCCTTTCATTCGTTATCCATAATGAGAGAATTATGAAGAAATATGTAATCCATCTTTGTACGGGCAGCCATTTTGGACATAATATTTTCAAGCTCTATCCGTTTGAGCGCTACAACGCCACTTATAGGCACAGTCATCGACGTCAAAATTATAATTCCCGCCTTTTTAACTGATTTCAAAAAAAGAAGGTTACCAATTCGACCTGTAAGGTGAGAACCTTGGATGGCAGTTGGCACCGACTTCATAGATACGATTAAGTAAATTAAAGCAACTAAATTATATAATTATTTTTTGTTTTTTAGTCCGTTTTGAAGTCGGTTTAATTTTTATTAATTTGTTTTTTGAATTCGGGGTTAAAACAGCAATGCGTTGCCAGGCTAACAATTGGTTTGGCAAACTGCTTCTTTTACTGTGAAATCAAACAAAATGACAAACCATCTTGGTCGCAAATCCAATTTCGTTTATTTCAAGTACCTAGGCTGTCAAATTCATCTGTTTGTAGTGACTCTACATCGGCTTGGAAGGCTTTCATCTTCTGTTTAATATATTTTAGCCCTTTTTTTATCAATTTTAGCCCTTGACTGCAGTCACACCAGGTAAGTGATGATGCAATCTAAGATGAAAGCGGGCTAACTTGTTAGGAGTAGGATGGAACACTTTCTGTTTCTATATGACATCGTACCGATAATCTCTTGTTGGTAGGGTAGTATATAGCTGCAGCCAAGAATCTGCCGAGGAGATTCGAAAAAACTCAACAGTTGCCCTTTTTTAAAATACATTGTCATGGTTAATAGGGACTATCATTTGAATTAAAATTTCTTTAACATTATTTGTGAAGGTTGGCAGTTAGCTCATCTCTGTCAATCTCATGATTACGTTCAAATATTTCACTAAACCCAGTTCCAGGTTGAAGTTGTAGCTAAAGTTTGATCTTGTGATTTCCCCGGGGCGTTTAACAATTCACGTCGTCTCCTCGTTCGCTAATATCACCTTCACCTTAGTTACGGGACAAATGATTCATTTACACGATGAAGCTACTTCACAGGAACGTCTCAGTGCTCCACTTTTGTGTTTTTAATGTGGGTTGGCTGGTTAGACGGATAGAGAGGTGTTCTAATATTGAACTGCTTTAATATTATTATATTTATACCAAAGGCATATTTTAAGTTATGTATTTCCAAATTGTAGTTTTTTTAACATAAATTCAACATACAAGTGGCTTGATTTATCTTTGATTGATGATATAAGATAAAACGTGTTGTGCTGAAAAATGTATAAAAAAACTTTTAAGTATTTGATGAGTCATTTTATGATATTCAGACTAACAGACGCCGTGTTTTCAGCTGCACTTAAAAAAGATTTTTCCAATTATATGGCCAATATACTCGCATTGTATATCAATTGTTTTTTGATATTACTAATTGTAGCGTATTGTAGGGTTATAAGTATAAAGTTTATAACCTGTAATAATTTGACACGCATCACAGCACAGTGCTGTAGTACGTAACAAAATGCGTACAACCTACTTGTAAAGGCCGCATAAACTTAAAATCAGGCGAACATACACTCCGTCTCGGCGCATTGATCACAAAACAAATTACGGTCAGATAGAAGGCGCGGGTCATTGTAATTGTTACATAAGTACACCATTAAAGGCCATTAACTCAACAAAAAACAAGTCATAAATTACCAGACCGCGGCCATGCGTCTTCCGGCCCCCACTAAATTTTGGCAAACGAGAGCTTTTGTACGGCACAGTATTATGTCGAGTTTGATACACTGTAAACCACATTTTTATACTAACGGCCCTAAATAATTGGCCATTTTGTAAATGTACCCGCTTTATGTTTGTTGAGCGAGGTTAAACCTGGACCCAATAAATTTTTGCTGCTGAATTATAAATTTCGATGCGTCGGTATCAAATTAGGTTAATTAATGTTGGGGATAATTAAAGTAAATCTCCCTCGCTTATATGATGATAAATAAACCCTGATACCTAAAGAGAAACATTCAATAATACATTAATGTAGTACTAATGGTGAAATTTAAGATATTTAAAAATATTTTTTACCTTAAAATGTGTTTATATCTAGCTACGAATCATGCGTTAAAAATAGAATAATGTGAATTTAAGGTAATACTTTTATTTCATTTTTATTTTGTTCTATCTGAGTTTAAGTTAAAAATTTTGTATCTACTTTATTGGTCGATTGGTCGCTTACTATGGTACTATACATAAGAAAGTACGAAGTAAACGGACGAAGGAGTAAGCAATGCTCGTAGCGGTTATCTCTACGTAGGTAATTGAATCAGGTAAGTAGAAAATCCGCAGAAAAACCAATTTTAACGACATAGCTCAGCGACTAGAGTGGAGTTTGGAGATATTATAAACGAAAAAGAAAAATTACATTGAAATAACTCAATGCAAATAAATGGTAGCAGAAGGATATTTTGCTTTGACATTATTAAATATTTAGAAAATACGTGCACGATAATGTCCTAACGGTCTGCCGTACGTCCAATTTAAGCGGTACCCTACTTTAACCAATGTAAACCACATTTCATACATATTACATAGCACACTCGTAAAATCTGCTCGTTACAACTAGGGGCTACAAGGACACGACCCAACAACTGCGAATATTTTCTCCTCTCGTTAGCCCATTTCTAGACCTCGAAGATCTGCGCAACTGAGCGGGAAAATTTAATATCTCGTAGCCTAGTAAACGGCTACAAACGATTTAAGACTTTAAACTAGTAGCATAAAGTTGATATTCCTCTGAGATATCTTGTCGGGAGTACGTACGAGATGAGGTAGCAAAGTCCTTAACGTTGCATACATAAGGATCGTATGAAGGTATACGTGTCTTTGGGGCATGTCACCATGTTGCCACGTAATTGAGGTTTGTAATACAAGTAATGTAGATGTTGGTCTTATGAATTTTAACTGTAAGTACTATGAATAACTTTGTTTGTCTATTAGGGCAGTTTATTTTACGCTGTGAAACGATTTTGAAAAATTGGTAAATGCAGTTTTTGATAAACAGATTTTTAGGAGATATTAAGTTGCTTTTGTTTCCATGTACCTGGTTTTGAATTCCGAAATTTGTGAGGAAAATTTATGGTTTTCTATCTATTCTATCTTCACCATTAAAAGTGTGTGTGATAGACAGCGTTTGTGACAGTAGATCCTATGCAGGTGTGATTTTCAAATTGGTTTATACAAAACATTTTTTAAGTCAATTCTGTCAGTTTTTTGTAGTGACTCTACTACTAGAGTCACTACAAAAACCAAAATTTGATTAAGGCTGGCACGGTTTTACTGTTTCACATCTAAAAATATTTAAATTTATTTATTTTATCTTATCTACCTTATTTTACAGGGACAGACTTGTCCCTATATAGTGACTCTGTTACTAGTTGGTTTACTGAGAAGATCAAGTTTATATTAGTATTTTATAGATAATATTACCTTTGAAGTATATTTAGCATCACCTGTTAATAATTATTTGCTCAAAAATATTTGATCATTTGTTTTAAAGCTTTTTAGATTCTTTTGTATTAAAAGTCCGTAATTAAAAGCGATTTTTCAACGACTGCTTAACAAAGCACGCCAGCGATTAATCAACTGAGAGGGTTGATTTTTTTTACCCGAAAGGGCTCGGATTGAAATGGCCCACTAATTAGAGCCGGTATGGACTTTTGGAACAATTTATTTGAGATATTAGATACTAAATACCTACAGCAATGGTCGTCTAATGTTGGGTTTTTTCTCATTTATTTTAATTTAGGTACATTTTTTTAACAATTTTATACAATACAAAAATATACATGTCGAAAATACAGCCGTGTGATTAGAGGATTAAGGATCTATGATGTTGGCCAGCCAAGTGAAAGCTTGTTAAGATGTTGGTCGAAGCTTTTCGCAGGTTGGGTTAATTATCGATGGCGGGTACGTTTTCTTCAAAAGTCATTGTTAGTAAAAAACTGCCCCGAAGCCACGGCCAAACTGTCCCACCAGCACAACTAGACCAATTAAGAAAATCTCAATCGGTTCAACCAGGAATTGAACCCAGAACCTTCTTATAAATCTACCGCGCATACTGCTGCGCTGTCAACTAACAAAAAGTAAAAATATAATTTTATTTGTTGGTGTTGCATACAACTATACTATCCTACATACTATACAATCCAATGTAAATAAATAAATAAATAAATATTATAGGACAATTGCACACATCGCTAAATAGCCCCAAAGTAGCTTGTGTTATGGGTGCATGATAACAGATGAGATAAACACCCAGACACTAGAAAACATCCATGCTCATCACACAAACAATTTTCCAGATGTGCTCACCATGCTATGCCGATGAAGGTTGGCGGGCTAAACTAAACTGACACCTGCTTATAAATTTTACTTTTTAAAGCATTGTACCTCTTTCTGCTTTTGCATCAGAAATAGATATATTAACATTATCAATATAAAGGTAAATGCATAATATAATGTTTGATGTGAAAATAAAATTATAGAGTGCCTTTTCTCGCAGAGGGGGCGTAATACACTTCGTACGTGTTCCGCATAGAGAAGAATTGTATTCGTTGAGAAAAGCTACAGGTATCGATTTCTGGAAAATTTACCGCAAACCATACTACGAGTACGTAGTACAAGGAAATGTTGTGTAGGTATAGCGTTCATTTATATATCTCCACATTATGTTACAAAATTCAATGTGTTAGGCTTATATTTATTTGACAATATAATAATGTGGGGACTGGTGCTTGCTCTGGGTAAAATCCTCTGTTGCAAGACACAAGGGTTATATCCTATCCCCGCACATTATGGGTTATTGTTAATCCTAACAATGTGTGACTGTAAAATGGACCGTTATTTATGCCTATAAAATTATCAAACGCCTTAAAGCTTTCGCTAAAACCACAGAAAAATCCTATTAATATTATAAACGCGAAAGTTTGTAAGCATTGACATATTAATCATCATCATCATCAATCATCATTACAGGGCCAGACCTCCCTTCTAATAGGAGAGGGGATATGGAGCGTAGACCCACCGCGCTGCTCCAATGCCGGTTGGCGGGCTTAGGGTGATAATGTTTCATTTATTAATGATGAACGGGAACTATGTGGGTGAAATCACGAGCGACCTCAAGAAATAAAATTAAAGTTTTTTACAAAGATTGACAGAAGCAGAGTTTCTTGCAAGATCTTAAAAATCTATCAAATAGGTAGAGTCAAAAACAAAAAAGCTGACTGACTGCAATAGTGTATTTAAGTTACTTCTACTTAAAAACAATAAGAAACTAGATTTTTTTAAATAGTTAAACATTGACTCTTGGCTCTTTCTCTATTCCTATTTAAAAATCATAAGTCTTCTTGTGTATTTTGACGGCCTCCATGGCGCAGTGGTATGCGCGGTGGATTTATAAGAAGAAGGTCCTGAGTTCGATTCCTGGCGGGACAGATTGAGATTTTTCTTAATTTGTCTTGGACTGGCTGGTGGGAGACTTTTGCCGTGGCTAGTTACCACCCTACCGACAAAGGCGTACCGCCAAGCGATTTAGCGTTCCGGTACGATGTCGTGTAGAAACCGAAAGGTATGTGGATTTCATCCTACTCCTAACAAGTTAGTCCGCTTCCATCTTAGATTGTATCATCACTTAACATCAGGTGTGATAGCAGTCAAGGGCCAACTTGTAGCAGATAAAAAAAAAGCTGCTGCTTGTTCCAGTTTTTAACGCCCGACGTAAAAAGAGGGGTGTTATAAGTTAAGTGTGGCTGAATGTGTGCGTGTGTGTGTGTGTGTGTATGTGTGTGTGTTATATTCCTGCGGTTTTTAAAATTTGAATTTCAGTTTCCTGGTGGTGGTCGTTAGCTATGTTTGATGAAGACATTTTGTCGGGGGTTTTAAATTTTTTGACGTGACAACGTCTTGTAATTCGATAGAGCCGCCTGCAAGCACAAAAAAATATGACGTCATGCGTCGTTACCTCGTTTTGAGGCGTTCCATGTAAGGCTTGAAGTGCTAGCGAGAGCGCGGAACGATCTTTGCGTTCGGCAGCGTTCGACATCCGTCTATTAAATATAATTATTAAATATATTAATTTTAAATTAAAAATTAATATATTTTTTATAAATTTAAAATATAAATTTATAAAATCAAAATCAATTATTTTATTAATTTAAATTAATATTTATAAAAATATACTTAAATTAAAAATTTAATAACCAATTAAATGCTACCTTACCATTATTAACCAATTTAATAACCAATTAATTAAGACATTGTCACGTTCAACTATCGTCAGTAAACTTTACAGACAACCAATTTTTTTTTATTTAATTTTGAATGTATACTCCAGCCTGTACTTACTAGAAATATATATTTCTAAATTGTGTAGCTTTGCGCAAACTTTTCAGCAATGGCTCACCGCAGAAAAAAATACAGCTGAAGTGGTTAACTTGATATACCTGTGTATTGAAATCGATATATTGTCCCACTGAGAACTCCCAGGGGAGGAAAGGCATCGCTATCATAAAAACGTGCCGGACGCACCACGAAAACCGTTAACCGAGGGATCGTCGGTGAAACTATAAAAAGGCAAAAAAAGGCAAAAAAGGGTAAAGTGAAGTCCCGTGTCCGTGCGACGTGATGCTACTCTGAATACAAACGATATGTTACGAAAAATGATGATGACAGCGGCTGATAAGGAAGGACGAAACTTAGACGGAACCTTTTTAAAAATTGGACAAGTTTGTCGCAATATATCTGAAATAGTCGGTCAGATAGCCAGTTGGTAGAAAGAAAACCAAGATAATAATATAGTCATCATTATTCATCATCATCATCATCATTATCATCATCATCATCATCATCATCATCATCATCATCATCATCATTATCGGTTTATCACCGCAAGTCATCATTTTCGTTTTTGCTTCAGGTGCTTCCCAATTAACGATCTCTTGGTTTTATCTTATTTTTAACCGACTCTAAAAAAAGGAGGTTATCAATTCGCCTCGTATGTATGTAATATTTCAAGAACTGCCCATTTTTTCATATGTTAGTTTACATAAAAATTCCCTATCTCAAAAACTACTGAACTAATTTTGATGAAATTTTCAGTATTCCCAAGTTGAACAAAAAAAGAATTACTTAAATCAGACTTGTAGTTCTGGAGATTTGCAAAAAACACAACATGAAAAGGCACATTTGTTCAACTTCATAGATATGCTTAAGTAAATTACAGCAACTAAATGATACAATTATTTTTTACATTTTAGTGTATTTTGAAGTCTGTTTATTTTTTATTAAATTTTTTTTGTAGCCATGGTTTCATAACCTACAAACAGCTTCTAATTTTTATTGGATGTGTAAGCCAAATGACAATTTCAGTTATATGAGTGTTCTAATATTTTTCTAACCCTAAGAAGAAATCGTTGTTTAGCGAAAAGGCCGCCTTTTGTACCAGTTTTACTTCAAGCATTTTATGTCTCTGTTATATTATGTTCTTCTTCGTTGTGGTGTACAACTAAAGAGCAAATAATAGAAAAAATAGAACCGACTCAAAACGCACTAAAAAGTAAAAAATAACTATGTCAATTAGTTGCTTTCATTTACTTAAGCATATCTATGAATTCGATGCCAGCAAGTTTAAGGAACATTTATTTAATAGTAGTAGTAAGGCAGTTTGTGAGTTCTAGGTAACTGGCACCGACTCCTAGATATGCTTAAGTAAATTAAAGCAACTAAAAGACTAGAGATATTTATTTTTTACTTTTTAGTGCATTTTGAGTCGCTTCTATTATTTGTTATAATTTTTTAATTCTTGCTTTTAAGTGATTTGTCGCCACGTAACATACTCGTACTATACTGTCATAGTATATTACACGGCACTTGTAGCCAAAAGCTACCATTACACAAAAACCAAATTTGTGCCTGACAATTTGATGAGTTACTTCAATTTTCCACAGGATATCATCATCAGATCCTAACATGATGACAATGGGCCTTTGTGTCCTTTCTTAAAAAAGAATTATTCAAAATCGGACAACACTGTAAAAAGTTATGTGCATACAAAAAGAAAATATAGTGAATAAAATAGAGTGTGTGGTTAATTTCAAATTATACCAAAAGACGTTCTTGTCAGTGCACACAACTTTAATAAATTAAAAGCCTATTTATATTCAATTCAAGTTAACCTTAGATTGCAATCACGTCTGATGGTGAAGAAATTTAATGTGGAAGCGGGCTTACTTGTTAGTAGCAGGATGAAATTTTTTCTTCTTTCTTCTGCGCGACATCGCTGGACCAATTAAAAAAAATTTTAACCGATACAATGCATGCCACATGCGGTATGGAGGCCATCAGCCTTGCTTATAACAAGAAACAGTTGGCTCCCTATATAATGTAATGTAATGTAATGGAATTTATCGCCTTTCATTATGCTCAAACAGTCATGGTGCACGCACGCACTGTGTTGCGGCATGGTTGTAGTAGCACGGATAATTTGATTGACATTGTCAGACGTCACATCGAGTGGCAATAAATCAATGAACTGAACATCAAATGCACTTGTAGGTAAGATGTAGCTTTGTATGTACGTAGGTTCTAATGGTATGGACGGTTTTTGACGGCCTCCGATTTATAAGACGTATGTCGTGGGTTCGATTCCCGGCTGGGCCCATTATTATTTTCTAAATTGCTTCAGGACTGGCTGGCTGATGCGAGGCTTCACCGTGGTTAGTTACCACTGTAACGACATAGACGTATCGGCAAGCCATTGAACGTTCCAGTACGATGTCGTGTAGAAATCGAAAAGGGTTTCTACACGACAACGTACTTAAACTCTAAAGTACTTGGTAGTGTGGCAACTAGCAACGGCCGAAGCATTCTACCAGCCAGAACCAGATCTTTGCAATTGTGGATTTCATCGTACTCCTAACAAGATAAACCACTTCACTACACCACAAATACCTAAGATAGCTAGACACTTTATAAATATCAATAAGAACAATTAATTTGTAAGTATTCATAGTACAAATATCAATAACAATTGACACTTTTCTATTCATATTAAAAGCTCTCAAGTTATTTTTTTCATTTCAAACTAAAATTCACGTTGAAAAGACGTCTTGGAATAATTTAATCAGGAACAAATTTAAACGGAAACTTAGAACTGTAACTGGAATATATAGTTAAGATAGTTGGACTCTAAATGAAAGACCATTCGCAATTTTGCATTACTTAAAGTCGCCGGTGAGTCCATTAAGAATATGAAATGGAAGCAGAACGAATGTTAAAAAACTTGAACACTTTTCCCGTTTGTGAGATGGAACTCCGCACTTTTTAACTTAACTTCTTTGAGATTCGCTTGCTTCAGTGATGTTCGGGCTATTTTGTATTTTTCTTTACATAGTTTGTAGTACTGCTACATTATGTCGAGGAAAAGGTTCAAACCTTCCAAGAACATAGAAAATAACATGTACTTTTTCCTAAATAGTGAATTTTTGTTACATCTTAAAGGAAAGGCAGAATTTTCAATTGAAGATCTCTGACAGCGCGGCACCTTTAACAATAATCGTCATATTTGAGCCAGTTTAAACGACACCTTAACAAGTTATATACTAAAACCTTCCTTAGAGATTACTCTATTTGATGGTCATACCCACATGAAAATCTGATCGTGAACAAACAAAAGAGGCGGGTGACTTTGTTTTACAATATATGGTGATATTTTTTATAATCTTTTAACTTTAAATGACCAATCTTGTATGTATCTTTATAACCAGGAACAGATAACCATAATGACTTATGAGCATTGTTGGAGTCTTGTGCCAGTAAAACCATAGGATTCAAGGTAAAAGACGGCTTATTTCGGGAAAGTAGCTGATGACGCTTCAGCGGTTGGCTTCGGAGTCGTTTCTTTCAAATATTTTTCAATTGGGTTTGACATCTGCCAAAGCTGTCACCAGCTACGTTCCTTTTTCGCCCTTTATTGGTTACAAATAAATATAATTACAATATTTTAACGTTCGCGTGGCGTACAAGCATCAATACAATAGATATTTATCGAAGTACAGCTACGAAGGCACAGTAAAGCCCCATAAAGGAGGAATACCTGCCGAAACCCATTCGGGGTGTGTTATATTTAACTTTAATGGACTTGTTACTGCTGTTACAGTTTACAGGGCTGCAAACTGCCTCATAACGACGGGCATAGTTCGTGGGCCCTAAGGGAATGTGTGAAATACGATCAATTAGATACGAAACTTGGAAAGGCACACTACAACTCTGGGGAAATTATCATATGTTTCGCATTGTTAATGTGATGAACCCAGTTTTGATATCTAATAACTTTTAATTATTGGATAACAAAAAGGAAACAATCTATCTATAAGTAGGTACATCTATATCTACGAATAAGTAATAACGAAAAAGTATTTTTAATCGACGAAAAAAGGCTGAGGTTCTCAATTTGACGCGTAATTTTTGTGTGTTGTCACTCGTATTCGGTAATAAGTTTTTACAGAGTTGTACAATTTTAATAATTATTGTTCCATTAGTACTACTATATATACTTCTCAGGTGGTACTATATATCTCGGTCAAATTAGCTTCAAAAATAGGGGTACGGTTACATTAATTACAGTTTGAATACCTATTATGAGGAACATAACATTTTCAACTGTAAATGTACTGTAACTGTAAATAATAAATACGGAGAAATAGTGATGTAAACATCACTATTTCTCCGTATTAATTAATGTAATCTTCAATGTCTATTTGGACCGGGCTATATAGTCATAATGTTAGGATATAATACTTTAATTGACTTAAGCATATCTATGTCGGTGCCACAAAAGATTTCTGCTTTAAGGACGGTACCTAAAACCCACAAAGTTTTTTAAACTTAAATGACACTGACTTTATAGATCTGTTTCAGTGATAACTAAATGATTAAATTAAAAATGACTTTTTAGTACTTTTTGAAGTCGATTATATTTTACATTAAAAATTTTGTACAGCTTTGCTGAAAAAAGTTTATATTCAAACAAACAATTTTTAATTATTTATTCTATCTGTCTGTCGGTCTCTTTCGCCGTTTACAATTACGAACTTCGAGTCATTTTTATTGAAAAGACGCTCCATTATATGTTTTACATGCTAATGAAATCATCTACAAGCACTTTTAAAATAATCGACAAATTTTATTTTTTTCAATTCAAATTTTATTTTAAGCCTTTGACTGCATACATATATTTACTGCCAATTTTAACTAAGGGGTATTTAAGGGGCGAATAAACAAATTCCCCAAAGGCCGGCAACGCACTAGCAGTGTCTCTGGTGTTGCCAATGTACATGGGCGGTGGTAGTCTCTTAACATAAGGTGACCCGCATACTTGTTTGCCCGCTTTGGTAAAAAAATCTGATGGTAGTGATGACACAATATGAAATGATAGTGTTAGTCTTAGTGAATGATTTTCAAAAATGATTCACAGTAGGAGTAAGCTTAACTTAGGTAGCGTATCAATTGATCTGTCACCCGCACTCGCCGCTAGACTGCGACGTTCCTCGCCGCACGCTGCCCATGACAGCACTAATTGCAATCAAATGATCCATTATTGCACATGATTTACCATCCAAATTATCTGATTTACAATCATAGATGATCTATAGTAAATAATATTGAGAATATTATTGCGTGATTGCACATAGTTAACCGTGAAGCTATTGAATTATCATATTGAATTCATCTTTCTGGAAAATTACCTTAGCCTATACCCAATAATATTTCCAAAATATTGTCAATAAAGTAGAATAAAGACAAGAGGAAGTAAAAACGTTGGTATCTATTCGTATCAAGAAATCTAAACAATATACACTCGATTTATTAGTAGCACAGTTACTACTCATTTTGCGATGTGGACACTTACTAAGAACGGATTTGTTGATACTCCTACGACACCAGAATCTATGCGGATGAAATTGCTGGGAACAGTTCGTATATTTGTATAGCTCTAACTAAGGCTTTAACGTCATGTCTTGGTGTTTTCCTCATCATTGAAATACAAAGTTGTACAAAAATGGAATTGAAAGACGCGCACCGTCGTATGTTTCTCTTTTTCATTGGTACTTAATGATTTGAAAATATAGATGAATATTATAATTTGTAGCTGATGAACTCGATACATCATTTCGCTTTGTTGATATTGAGCCTTATTTTCCTTGGTTCATTGGTTATGGTTTTCATGAAACAATAAAAGTTCCTTGTAATAAATAGGAATCGATTCCTGAAAGTTCTGAACTCATATCAACTTAATTACCCCACAGTCAACCGTAGCGTAAATATTGGCGTGGAATTCGCTTTAATTTAAATTTTCGTTTCGCTAGTATTAAAATTGTTTATTATACCCAATGTGCTGTAATTAAAAGGAAATAATTTACGATCGGCTTCAGTAATGTTAATTATAACCAAAGTACGGAAATTTGCTATTTATTTATTTGCGTATTTTGAACTGTAGCGTTATTCTGTAATGATTTTTAACAACTCGAAAGTTCGAGTTTCGAATTCATCTCTATCTATAGTATAGTGTAAGACAGAGAGATAGATATTAATTCTAGACTCCAGTCATCGTTGTCGGACAGCGAGACATTGTGGTTTCACCTGTGGGTGACTGAAGGTGTCCCGTCTCCACTGAGACGGTGAAAGGTGCGGTGAAACTAACCATTGAGTTTAACTATACTGATAAATATAATACATAAACGAAATAATATAAATCCTTACTCTATCTTCTAGAATCTTCTAGGAGAAGATATGGAGCATATTGATCCACCACGCTGCTCCAATGCAGGTTGGCGGGCTACGATTCTACAGGGATGCGTAGTTGTAATTACGTATAATGCAAATCATTGCTATAAGTCACACGTAAACACTAAAACGGAGATCGGCGCAATATTCCTGTAACTAAGGACGTGCCTTATCTCGTGAGCTGCGAGGACGCACTGGCTTACGACTTTTTACGACATTACTTTGCGGTTTATAGGTGTACTGGCAACACGATATTAGTGTTACGTTTTTAATTAGTGTAAGTCGATAAGTAATTTACAAAAAAAAAACTGTTAAAATTCGCTCAGTATTAGTTAAACTTCTTTCAGAAAAATCATTCAGTAAGTTAGTGCTTTAATGGGTATTCAAAAACTTACACACATTAACACCATTATGACTCATTGTTAAAGGAGTAGGAAGAGACCATGTCCTTCCACTTACCACTCACTTCTTTCAATTTCATTAAGTGTTTCATACAAGTACGTCGGTTTAGGGTGTTTGACCTTATTCAGAAACGTTCGCCTCGGTCTTCCCCTTCAAATATTTACAGTCACTCTCGACTTATAAATCCCTTTGGTAATTTTCCTTTTAATTCATTACCTCTACATGACCAAATCATCTCAGCATACCTTACCTCAAAAACTTTACTAGCTTAATTTACCTATTGATTGTAGATTGATTGTGTTTGGCCAACTAGTAATATAATTATGTGAATTTAAAATCACTTTGCATGGATCATTCGGAAAACACATTTGAAAGAACTTAGATCGAGTTTCCTTCTTTTTTATTTCAGTTTATTTGTTATTTAATGTAGATTTTGTAAAAGCTTTTGAGTTTAATATTTTATTCTATTGTCCCTTCAATTTCCGATAACAACAATTACATATTAAGAGATATTTTATAGACGTAGAATGGTTTAGATTATAGTTGCGCTTTAAGTTCCAAATCCACTCTTTTTGAAACGAGATTTTTCCATTAATTGACTCAAATCGCATGTGTGTAGTGTCTACACCAATGTAAGTGTGCGTACGCATTATTTTGTTTGAAAGTTCAACCATAATTCAAAATATGTTTACCGCTAGTACACACTCATTACAGCCCATGATAAGGCCCTAAGTTTGCGAAATGTTTAATTATGTTTAGAACTAGTTAGGAATTTTGGTGGGAAAATTATTGCGCGGCCGACATTAAAACTTTTCATGCGAGCTAAAGCTGATTTTGGTGTTAGGAACTTTTTGTTGGGCACTAAATTACTTATTTAAGGCGTGTAGAGAGTCACATATAACTTTTTATTCATTTTTCGTTCTTTTTGTGCAATTTAAGAATCAACTTTACTTATTCCTGCTCAGTTTTAATGATAAAATGTCGCTTCGGTATATTCTGGTATTAGCAACTAATTACTATTATAAATGAAATATTTAAAAATGATTCTTCATTTGTTTGTTTTAATTAATTAGAATAATACACACCTAAGAACTGTTTTAAGTTCCATAGATTGTTATTACAATGATTTAAAAACCATTATTTTATGTTGGCATCATAAAGTGTACCATGTGTTCAATGTATTGCTTTTTCTTCTTCATCAAGTGCCTCTCCATTACTCCCTTATGTTTCTTAGCCAGGATATCTTCCTTGCTTCCCCCACCTCTTCTCCCTGAGATTTTTCCCATCATGATAGTCTGCAGCAAGCGGTACCTATCAACTACTATAATATATAAATTGACCCCGAAAATAAAAAAAAATTAAAAGTCACTTTGCGTAGTTATAGTAATCCTGCAATTGAACATGATCGAGTAAGCATCTCCTCAAAATGTCCTGTATGTCAATTCTTGAAAAAAATGACAGTTTTGAAGCCGATGTACATAACAATGTCTAATTACATTTTTCCATACTGGACTGACAGTCGAACTGAAGTTGGGATGATCGACGAGATGTTTGTACGATGTATTTTTTTCAAGAATCGACGTACCGCTATCAGAATGTAACATCCATTTCGTATGCTCTCAAATATTTATGTGACGTCGTCGCATTTATTAAATCGCGGAAAACGGCAAAATGAATTTATTTTAAAACTAAAAAAATAAGAGCCGAAAATGGAAATTGAAAAAGAGAGAAAGAACCGTTGTAACTACACCCGTCATAAATAGAGCTTTAAAATGTTGAGACGGAACACATTTAACGAGTAATGTGTATAAACGTTAACATTTGCATGGAAAAATTCGCAGCGAAGCGCCGGCCGAGTGTGCGTGCAGCGTGAACTGTATGTGGGGACCTTTATAACCTCAGGCTATTTGAATATGACATTTGCTTATATATTAATTAAAAATATCTTATTAAATATGACCAATATTCTCACTCAAGTCCAATTTTCCTAAAGACTATGCTTAGAGTGGCTAAAGCAATTATAGTCTAAGGGACAGGGGATAGAACCTAATAGTAGTAACACAATACTTTTTTGCCTGGTGGAAGGCTTCTGCTGTGGTTTGTTACCACCCTGGCGAAAAAGACGTACCGCCAAGCAATTTAGCGTTCTGGGACGATGCCGTGCAGAAACCGAAAGAGCTTTGGATTTCATCCTACTCCTAACAAGTTCGACAAGCCCGTCTTCCATCTTAGATTGCATCATTACTTATCGCCAGTAGAGTTCTTTGTGACAGGCTTTTTTTACTAAGTTCTATTCACTACTGCGGCTGCTAAATGGCAGCGTCTACAGCTCCACCGTAAAGGGGATGAATTTATTTTTAAATCTATTAAACACGCCAGAAAAATATTTTTGACTCACGTTTTACTCGACACCGAAAGATTGACTGGAACTATAAACATAATAGTGTAGAAACTAGATAACTACATTACAGGATACGATATGACGACGACGTCTTTGCGATTTGTCTGTAGATGTAAATGAATGGAAAGTTCAAGCGAAACTAACTCTACAAATTTCTCTGTGCCCGTAATTACTCGGCAAAAAATAAACAGAACTTGATTTCTGCTTTTTAAGTAACTCGCTGGCAGGGTAGGTATTCGGGTTGTTTTTCTGCCCCTTTTGGCTACGTACCTACATTTTATTTTACATTTATTTTCGTTCTAAAATCAGCGTTTGAGAGTGTTCTCTTGACTCCATTTACTATAAGTACTTGCTTATGTTTACATACTGCTTCTACCTGAATAATATGCTGGCTGATATATTATGATTAAGTTTTATTCTAAATTAGATTCTCTTACCGATATTCGAAGAACATTTCTGAATAAAATAAAAACGCCTTTATTACTAGTTCTAGTTGAGACGAATATTTTAGCATTCCATGGATTCACCGTGCGGGTGCCGGGTCCATCGCGTGGCTGAGAGAAAAACTCCGAACAGAGCCCGAGACTTGTGACACGGGTGTAGGTTTAAGGGTACCCTTAGTGACGCGCATCAACACTCACCTCCTCTGTTCAAGTTATTCTCCCTGCCTAGCCAAATTCGGAAGGACCCTACTAGAGCAGCTTTGGACACTCGTTCCAATATGGAGCTTATTGCACTCCTAGTAAGGCCAAGGACTTTTAGCAGGTTGTAGAGAGACTTCGCTGGTATGCCCCTCGCACCCACTTCTACCGCGTATAAACTAACCACATAGCCATTTTTGGTTAGTTCATTAGTAAGGTCATAATATTTATTCACTTTGAATACATGGTCTTTAGGGATGTTTGTTTCCCACGGGACTGTAAGCTCAACAAGTACTATACGTTTGATTTGTTTGGAAAAAAGAAATATGTCCGGTCTAGATGTCGTAATAGCTAGTCTTCCGGGATTTTATAGTGCTTTTCATACGTATCCATTAATATAGTCCAATCAGGAGCAGAGCCCATAATTGAATAAGGCTTTCTTGTGGAATTTGTACTTGAGCCTGCTTTAACGAAGTTAGTTTGTCTTTTATTCGTCGTCAACCCTTTTTGAGCTCTAGCTACTGAAAGGCTTATAGCTTCACGTATGATTTCTAGTACTCTGTCGTGGCGACGTGAGTAGAGACCCCTGTCCAGGAGCACCTTGCATCCTACCAATAAGTGCCTTGCAATGCCCACTGCCTCACCACAGATATAGCAAGGTTTTTCCGAGGCTTTTCCCCATCTTACTAAGTTACTCTGATCTGGGAGAGTCAGTTGAAAGGCATTAAGATAAAATTTTAATAAGGCAGGAGACCAATCGGCGCGCCACTTCAGAGCCAGAGGGATGCAGAACTCGCCTAAGTTTAACCACTCATTTTGCATTTCTAGGTTCATGGCATGCACTTTGTAGTTGTCGTCCTCATCTTACTATATTTTTAGTACTTCCTTAAAAACTATGAATTTTAAAAACATTAAATTTAAATTAAATATAAGTCACCTCTTTGTCGTGGGCCTCCCCCAAATCTTTCCAAATTTTCCTGTTACGCGCTGTGCGCATCCAGTCCAGCATCCGTTTACTTGTGAGAAGATGTCTCTCCATCTCTTTCTTCGACGTCCCCTTTTTCTTTTATGGTCTCTAGGTATCCATTCTGTAACTCTTTTAGTCCATCGTTCCTT
Source organism: Mycalesis mineus (assembly GCA_034621355.1). Classification (NCBI taxonomy): domain Eukaryota; kingdom Metazoa; phylum Arthropoda; class Insecta; order Lepidoptera; family Nymphalidae; genus Mycalesis; species Mycalesis mineus. The sequence goes on from CM067893.1 coordinate 1,386,544, forward strand.
TTCTAGTCTACAAATATGACTAGCCCATTTCCATTTTAACAATCTTTCCTTTTAATTACATCTGTTGGTTTGGTTCTTTTCCTTATACTTTTATTGCTTACCCGATCTTTTAATTCAGTAATAAACGTTATCATTATGTTGATTATATTTCAGGAATTTTTCTTGTAGGTATAATTTGTAAATTGTCTTAGCTTATTAAATTTTCGAGTAGGTATCATTAAGTACATTGATAAAATTAAAATCGAACCCTAGAGACCTTATATGATATTTGGAGGCTGCACGCTTTAAATGACGTCATTGTCGATGAAACGTCGCTAGATGTAATAACATTCAATTTTGAGTCAATCTCAATGGCAATGGAGCATTAAAAATATTGCTTTACACTTAAGACATCTCTATACTGAATGCGTTAAAATAGTGTCGTTGTCAATGCGACACATATTATATTGAAGTCTTGGTGTAAGCTGATATATCCGTCTTTTTACGTCACCCGGATGTGAAACCTAACGACAGCCACGGCCATGATTAGGCACTCATTTAGATTCATTGACAAGCACGAAGAAACGTCTTCGTTCGTCGTATTAGAAACGTCTAATAAGAACAGCTAAGATGTGGCATATCTATCCTGCACCAGTGTTCTATGATACGTAACTCTTATTATTGTAAAGTTTTATCAAAATCCATTTAATAGTTTTTGCTTGAAAGAGTAACTTTATAATATTACTAAGGATATAAGTTCACAAACCCCAATGTGGATTTATTGTTTCTAAGCTCAAAAGATGAATATTGTTCGACACGCCGTAAAACCGCATTTCAGTTTGTAAACGCACTAACGTCTCTATACAAAACTGGCGGAGCATACAAAAAGCTGTTCACACTAGGCTTACTTACGGCATGTTTGGTTCTAAAAGCACCAACTAAGGTTCATTATAACCTCTAAAAGGCGCTTTGAAACTAACCTGTAATGCCGTGATTATATCATGTGAGAAAATTTGAGAGAAAATGTTTGAAAAAAGAATTTTAAAACTACGACGCGATACAGAAGCTCTTTGAGTATCCTATTTTAATGACGTCATCAATGTTGGATGGTAGGGAGATAAAATGTTGTTCTTAAATGTTTATAATTTAAGGGAGAGACTGTATAGCTCAATAGTTAATACTAGTGGACGACCGCTTGTATTAACCCGACAAAATCAGTCACCTATTTAAGAAATTCGCCGGAAAAAAACAAGTTCAGTCCTGAAGTTTAGAAAGTAATTAATTGCAGCAGTCAGGACCCTTGAATCATCATCATCATCATAATTATCAGCCTATTAACGGCCCACTACAGCGCCAGGCCTCCCTCCTTATAGGAGAGGGGATATGGAGCGTAGACCTACTGCGCTGCTCCAGTGCGGGTTGGCGGGCTTAGGGTGACAATGTTTCATTTATTAACGATCACTATTAGATGTTGGTGACGGTGATCGGGACCGACGGCTTAACGTGCTCTCCGAGGCACGGGGGTGTAATACCGCCAACTTCCCGATTCCGGGCTTGGAATGTACTGAGAATTTCATAGAAGAATGAATACTCAGAATTATTCCATGACCCGACCCAGGCATCGAACCCAGGATCTTGTGATTGAAGCCAGATAGGCTAACCACTAGACCAACGAGGCAGTCAGACCTTTGAATATTAATATAATATTATGTACTTAGAATAACACTAGTCTAGATATTTATTATTGAATGAGTGGAAATAACATATTTTAAGGACAGTGAAAGACTATTTTAAAGAAAGCCCATTTCGCTGCTATAGGGCGACGTATGTCTATTTAGTTTTTACCCGACTGCGTCAGAAGGTGGGTTTTGTTTTTCGAGCGTATGTATGTATGTATGTATGTATGTATGTATGTCCATTTCTTCGGCACGCGCTACAGCCTAAACGGCTGACATGTGAGGTGTCGTTAAATTTGTAAAAATCGTGGTAGTGACATAGGCTATATAAATTTTTAAAATGGCGGCTGTAAATGGGGGAAAAAAGGGGGATGTGTGTATTTTTTTCTCTTATCTTAGCAATATGGATATCAATTGAAAGGTCATAAAAAGATCATTTCAAAAATATAAATATCATATCATGTTGATATTGCCGTTTTAACAAAAAATGGTAAAAAGTGTACCAAGTGTACAGTCTGATTTCTATATCATAAGCTAAAACTAAAGGGTCTCAAATAAAATTATTAGTATAAAAACAAAAAACCTGACTGCTTAGAAGTTATGAACTGTAAAGAGAAAAACAAGGATCACTATATCTATATAAAATTTTATAATAATAATTTTATTTAATTTGTTTTGCGGCCTGGAATTCAGGTCTTTATTGCCTCGTTTCTCTTTTTGTCTACTAGATCTACAGTTTAAACATTAATGTACATACCACTTAAATTATTTAATGAAGAACCTCCTTTTTCAGTCAAACAATTTAATATGAATGAACTTAAAACAGAAAGGGATCAATTAGTTTGACCTGCACCGTGGAACTATGCCGATTGCTATTGGAATTGGGAACAGTTAAATTAACGAAGTTTTGATGGGTTTGAGGGGTATGGGAGTTATTTGTACGAACTATCACACTATCACTCAACTATTCGTTCAGTGGCACTCGGACTTTTGGCAAAAGTAGCTACGTTATTGTCGAGGCTGAAAATTATTTCAATTAGGCGTGACTAAAAGTAAAAAGAATAAAAAAGTTATTTAAATAAACTTATGATTTGAAATTATTTTTATTCATTTACTCATCGATATAATTGATTTTCAAGCTGTAGAAATACGCCACATTGGATTAATAGGAGTAAAAGAAAGAAAAAAAATATCTTTATTGATGTAATTACGCCACACATCATAACTTGCTTACTAGCCGCCAGGAAAATACCCTGCGATATGTGGGATCATCAAATCTACGAGCGACTCCTACTCGTAGGTTTGATGACTTCCAGCCTCCCGAACAAGCCGGTTTCCGATAAGGCTTTAGTACCATAGACCACATCCATACGCTGCGGCAGGTTATACAAAAGACCGAAGAGTATAACCGGCCACTTTACTTGGCGTTTGTGGACTATGAGAAAGCCTTTGATTCGGTGGAAACCTGGGCTGTGTTAAGGTCATTGCTGAGGTGCCGAATCGACTACCGGTACATCCAAGCGTTGCAGTGCCTGTACGAAAACGCCACCATGTCTGTCCGTATACAGGATGAGACTACGAGGCCAATCCAATTGCAGCGAGGAGTGCGACAGGGAGATGTTATCTCCCCGAAGCTATTTACCGCCGCATTGGAAGACGTCTTTAAGCTCTTGGACTGGAACGGACTTGGCATCCACATCAATGGCGAGTACCTCACTCAACTGCGGTTTGCCGACGATGTAGTGATAATGGCAGAATCTCTAGATGACCTTAATAATATGCTCAATGACCTCAGCAGAGTTTCTCAACAGGTGGGCCTTAAAATGAACATGAGCAAGACAAAGATCATGTGTAATGCTCATGTTTCGCTCCACCCAGTTATTGAAAATTCTGCACTCGAAATTGTAGACGAGTATATATACCTAGGGCATATGGTCCAGTTAGGTAGGTCCGATTTCGAGAAAGAGGTGAACCGCCGAATCCAACTCGGTTGGGCAGCGTTCGGGAAACTGCGTGACATCTTTTCGTCCAAAATTCCTCAGTGCCTGAAGACGAAGGTCTTCGAACAGTGCGTGTTGCCAGTGATGACATACGGATCCGAGACTTGGTCGCTAACTGCGGGCTTCATAAAAAGGCTCAGAGTCACTCAGCGGGCGATGGAAAGAGCAATGCTCGGAGTATCTCTGCGTGATCGAATCAGAAATGAGGAGATCCGCAGAAGAACCAAAATAACCGACATAGCTCAGCGAGTCGCAGAACTGAAGTGGCAATGGGCGGGGCACGTGGTTCGAACAGCTGAAAGACGTTGGGGGCCGAGGGTGCTAGAATGACGACCCCGCACCGGAAAGCGCAGAGTTGGTCGACCCCCCACCAGGTGGACTGATGACATCAAACGGGTCGCAGGGAGCCGCTGGGCTCATGCGGCTCAGGATCGTTGTGTTTGAAAGTCCCTAAAAAAGGCCTATGTCCAGCAGTGGACGTCTATTGGCTGATAATGATGATGATGATGATGATGTGGGATCTCCCTGAAAAAGGACCCAGCTCAGCATATAGCTGCCCTTTGCCTTCAAAAAAGAGCACGCAGTACTGATTCTCAGCTCTGCCCTAATCAAGGTGTCGCTACGAATACAGACAAAACAACCTTGTTGCCTTAAATGTCACATTATTGGAATGTTAGGTAAATAGTATAAGATACCGAAACATACTGCTATATTTCGATTTTGTTCTATAAAATAATTATTTTAATTAATATGATTATTTTATACACATATATAGATGAATTGCATGACCCTATTTGACTACTTACAAACATAAGACTACCAGGGCGTTAGCCCGGTAAGTAACCTTCTTGTATAGAAGGCCGACAAAGGACCGCGCGTGTAGTGTACTTAGTTACCTACTGTATGAATTCATAATTTTTGGAGACACCTGGTCTTGAAGTTCTGGTCATATCTCTCTAGCAAGCTCTCTTTTTCTAGACATGTATTCGCTCTCCCTAATTTCTGGTTGACGGTTTGATAGGGTATTTACATATCACGTTGTATTTCGACTTATTTTTAGCAAGCCCTCTAATTTGAATCCCATACTATAAGCAGGGAATTGAAAATATGTAATTATACCGCTATCTTGGGTATGTCGCCATATTGCCATACATTGTCATCCAAACTAAACGTGTTCACAAAATTTAAGCTCAATAGGTTAAAGATATCTGCTTCAAAATTGAGATTTCACCCGAACATATACACATACTTAGGTTTTTTTATTATATAAAAATTATGCCTGTAAAAGTGCGCTCTTAAATGCAATGTTCTGCAGGCAAGCCGTTTGCTTCCGGCTTCATGGTCCGTTAGTTGTAAAAGGCACATTACTGTTACTTTTATTAATAAAATACATGTTGTGCAGTTAAATGGTATAACTTTCAGTAAAGTTATTTTTGTTAAAACTGTTATGTTTTATTTGTTATTAGTTTACTAGGAGACTAACATACTACATATTTTAATTTAATGACTATAAAATTAATAATACTCTAAAGTAAAACTCTGTTCCATCACCTCAATTTTATTTGTTCATCTATTACAACCAGCCGCGAAGAAGGTAGAGGCGCTTTGCAGTGGAATCAAGGCTAATATGGTGACGCCCATTGCTCGCATTATATTTAAAAAAAAATTCACTACTATCGTAGTTTCGTGACTTTTAAATCGGTATTTGTCATTCATCTTAAAATAGATAAAGCTTTTTTTAATCTAAGTATGTCTAAGCTTTTAACAAAAATGAAACCCGCCTCGTACTGAAATCGTGTCACGTCCCCGAAGCTACGGCGTGACGTACGTACACGATAGCCGTAGGGTCTCGTTAGGCTTACGAGATTACAGCGAACATCTTGAGTCTCGACCTATTTCAACGGTTAACATCTTAAACTCTATATGGTGTAATAGATCGAATTAAATAAGCTAAGAGTTTTCTTATTACGTAACTGATCAAATATTTGTAAGCTTGAGTCGCTGACTATTGGTTTACCAGTTTTTAATTTATTTGACTAAGTATCATTAGTTTCTGTCTTGGTTGAGCTACAAAGATTGTTGACTCCTGTAATTGAGAGATATTTCATTATTACCTGTCTATTAATGTCTCACTACAGGGCAAATGCTCAATCTTTATTGGAATCTCCTTTCCTATAAAGAGGGAGCATTTGCCATGACTGGAGCGTAGACCCACCACGCTGCTCCAATGTGGGTTAGCGGACTCAATATTTGATTTATTAACGATCACTATCAGATCTTGATGTTAGTGACCAGAACCAACGTCTTAATTAATCCTCTGAGGCACGGGGGTGTAGCATCACTAACTTCCCAACACGTTTACAAAGATTAATGCTTAGGATTCAAGCTTATGATTTAAAAGTTGAATATAAGCCTGGTACTAAAATGTACATAGCAGATACACTATCACGAGCAGCTTTACCGGAGTCTAGTGAGGATGAGTTGGATGAAGATGTCATGATACATGTCAACATGCTTGTTAAAAACTTGCCTATTTCAGCTGAGCGTCTAGAATGGCTTACTGAGGCTACAGAAAATGATGAATGTCTACAACTACTGAAGAAATATTATGAGGAAGGATGGCCTGAGAAAAGGTCAGAAGTCAACAAATTAGTCTTACCTTATTGGAACTGTCGTCATGAAATTCATTCAGTCAGAAATTTATTGTTAAAAGGTAATAGTCTCATTATACCTACTAAATTAAGGCCAGAAATATTGAAAATAATACATAGTGGTCATCAAGGCATAGAAAAGTCAAAAAACTTTGCAAGAGGAGTTGTGTATTGGCCTTTAATGTCACATGATATAAAAGTGTGTGTGGAAAATTGTGAAATATGTCTGTCACACAGGAGTGCCAATTCACCAGAACCATTAATGTCACACAAAATTAGTTCATTTCCATGGGAAAAGGTTGGAATAGATTTTTTAAAATTTAAAAATCAAACCATACTGGTTTTAGAAATTGCTAATAGTTCAACGGGTGCAAAAGCACTTATTAATGCATTAAAATCTATATTTAGCCGTCATGGAATTCCTTTAACCATAATATCAGACAATGGACCACCACATAATTCACAAGAATTTAAACAATTTTTGAAATCTTGGAATATCAATCATACTACTTCGAGTCCATACCTGTCACGTTCTAATGGTCTAGTTGAGTCAGGAGTGAAAATAGTAAAACGTATACTCACTAAATGTGCAGATTCTGGAGATGATCCATATCTTGCATTATTACAGTATAGAACAACACCTAGAAACAATTTACCGTCACCTGCGGAATTGTTAATGTCCCGTCGTCTTAGAACACTTATACCTACTGTTGTAAAACATCTTCAACCTAAAGTCATGAGTCATAATATGTATAAAAAAACAAAACAACAAAATAATAGTAAACAAAAGTTTTATTATGATAAAAAGTCAAAAAATTTATCTAAAGTAAAGAAAGGAGATAAAATTATGTTCAAAAAGTCACCAGAGTTGAAGTGGCAACCTGCAAAAGTCATTAAGGAATGTGAAGAGCCGAGATCATACATTGTCGAAGCACCTGATGGTTCTACATATAGAAGAAATCGTCAACATCTGTTACCTTGTCATTATTCGAGTCCCATAAAAGAAAGTGTACAATGTAAGAAAGAATTTAGTCCAAATGTCAGTCCAAAAGTCAGTCCAAAGTTTAGTCCAAAGAAGGAAATGAGAATGGAAGAAAATATTCCTCATGATGGAATAAAAAGAACAATTAGTGGTAGACAGGTCAAGCCTCCAGTCAGATTTCAAGATTGTATGTAAAACTAAACTTAGTTATAAATAGATTTAAAGTTTTAGATTGTAAGTCTGTCTATGTTTTTTTTAAAATATGTAAACCAAGTTATAAATAGATTTAAAGTTTTCTATTGTAAGTCTGTCTGTTAAATTGTACACATGTCTTTAAAATATCAACTTGTCATTTATCAGTCGGTATGTTTAAACCAGTCTAAAGTTTCAATATTGTCAGTCCGTATATCTTTGTAAAATTATTATTTGTCTTGTCAAACAGTCTGTCGTTTTAAAAAAAAATGAAAAGGGAGATGTTATGAGTATAATCTGTACTTCCTTCCTGTCACACTGACAAGTCTTACCTAATACACGTTATGGTCATGGGAACGTCTTTAATTATTTATATTATAAAAGCCCTTAAAACACCTCTTAAATCATACACCCGACTTCAGGCGAAGGAAGTAACACTGTTATTTTGCTAGGGTATGATTTACTCCGTTGTACAAGGTTGTCTACATTATAACATATTGACATTGCAATATAACTGCCGTGCTACGGCGTAGAACATTCGTAGCAAGATCGTAGGTTTTGACTGCGATTCCGTTTTTCCTACCGCCTACAATATGGGTATCCAATAGCAATACGGCTCGCGTTGAGTGTTGATCGGTCGTTACAAAACTTTTCGATGTTTTCCTACACCTCATAATACTACCTTACTTACTTACCACATAATACAATAAATTATCATAGTTTATAAAATTATATTATTTTACATAAGTATGCAAGCTACATTTTTTAAAATTTTTTCTTTATTATATTATATTATTGTATCCATTTATTTTTATACGATAGGAATTTTAAATACCTATATGTACAGTTAAATATTTATAATAACATAAAAATACTTAACAACTACAATAACCTAAAATATATATAATATAAAACAATTAAAAAAACAGTAAAAAACTTAGGCGTCTTAATCCCTCCGAATCGGTCTCGAGTGGTAAAGTGCCCAGAAGTTTAGCAGCATTGCCACGTTGAATGGCAATGCTGATCCTCGGACATAAAAGGAGGCCAGCCCTCTGGTCACCCGAGGCGTCGATAAATCGCTTTGCGATTTCTTTATTTGTTAAATTATTATCAATATTATTAGAAACATCATCAGAAGGGGTCAAAAGGCAAAAGAAGAAAAAGAACATTAATCATAACATCAAGACATTTTTATTACAAAACTTCCTTAAATCAAATCAAAATGAAACAATATGACGGAAATCACATAATTTACTTTATTACGCTTTAACTTTTAACAAAATTAACTGGCAGCATAAATGCACACAAAGAGAACACACAAAATAATAATTACTTCACCATTAGGGCTTTGCTTATATAACTGCCCGTAACCGTTACTTTTTGCTACAGTCTACCATAACGACACAAAACCGGCACCTCTATAGTCTATGGTTCGCAATGCTGCCAACAATATTGTACCCTTAAATGTGTTAAGATGTGTATTGTACCTAATAGCCTGTAAAAGTGAATTTTCTTTGCGAAACAATGAACGTTTGAAAACCCAAGAGTGAATAGTCATCTAGACGGACAAAAAAACTATAAATGATTTTTGGTGTTAGTACTATTTATACTTTGATATGTATTTACAATTTAAAAACGAACGCTTCAATTTGATTGCTCACTTGGTCCATACTTCATTACAAATAGTTATATGTTTAATACTGGATACTGATCGTTTCACAACTCTTGCATTAATAATGTCACGAGTGTGTGTGATGTGATTGTGTATTGAATGCCAGCAAGAGACGTCAATTTCGACCGACAATTTCCCCAGAGATCTCAACCATTGACCGTATAGCGCCTAAAACTCATAGCGAGCGGCCATCGCGCGTAAATTAACCCTATTTAAATTGATCGTATTTTACTATTCACATACGCAGTACTGTGTGCCGCCTGTTTAAAGGTACCATCACAAGTGATCTTTGTTTGTTATTATGTAGAAAATTCAAAATATTTCACAGTTGAAGGCGCTTGTGATTTTACCCGCGTATTTCTTATTCCCGTGATAATTTCGGGATAAAATGTGGCCTATGTGTTATTCTGATAAGTAAGCTATATTATTGTGAAGTTTCATCAAAATCGATTCAGTAATTTTTGCGTGAAACAAATATCCATACATACAATCTTTCGTCTTTATAATATGGGTAAGTAAAAATGCCTCTTAAAATAGCAGTGTCGTGTTTTCCGTACAACTGAAGTATAAAAGTCTAAACTCATCAAAACAGACTATCACAACCATTCCGGTGCAGTGTAGTGTGACCTTTATGGGGTGAGGTGGGTCAATAATTAACGTGCTACAGCGAATGTCGAATTTGTTTTCGACAGATTATATCGGGGGTGAGAATTATTAGTTTCAGTCTGATTTAGTGCGTGTATTTCTGAGTCAATTTCCATAATAATCTTTTTAGTTTTAAGCCTTTTTTTAAAAAAGTACCAAATCTTTTATGTTTCTGATTCGAGAAAACAGTCTATGTCTATGCTTTATTGCCATCAGGTATTATTGTAGTCACTTTTCGCTCAGAGTGCCTAGTGTGAGCTTTCGCCAAAACAAACCGAAAACTTCACATTCGCGTAAAGGCAAATTTTATATGGAATTGAAGCAGCACCCCTGGTAGTATCGGGAGAAGATCAAATGGGTGAGTGTCAGTGTCATATAAAATTTGCGTTTACCGTTCTCGATATCGACGAAAATCTTACACTAGCCACACTGCTCACTCTCTCTGTTCAGCCCAACGTGCTGCTCTAATGCGGGTTGACAAGCTTAGGGTAATAATAAAAACTCAAATGTTAATGTTAATTCCGAGAACAATGGCTTAACGTGTTCTTAGAGATACGGAGAGTAACACCATCAACTTCCTAACTGTGGTCAAAGAATTTTTATTGAAAATATCTTAGAAGAAAAAGATTGATATTTCATAGCCTGACCTAAGACTTAAACCTAGTACCTCGTGTAACGTATCCGATAGAGTAACTACGGACCGAAAACCATCAATAATAATAATTTAACATATGATCCAAGATCTGCGAATCACCAGATATATGCTGGTCTTAAATGGTAAAAATACGGAATATTTAGAGAGTAACTCCAACACACTACGAAGCAAGGCCATACAATAAATTCAGTACGATACTCTGCACAGCTCTATGTTGATGTAAGGTGCATGTGAATCAATTCATTGCATCCTTACTCTAATATACGACTTGCATGTATACGTATTTTATAGAGCACTTTACATTATACGATGCGAGACACATCAGCATACTGCTATGTTTAAAAGGCTTTATTTACCGTTTTAACATGCCTGTAGTGTGACCAGACTACTGCAATCTTTCAAAATAAAGAGAATTCAGGAATTATCTTGAATTAACTATGAATGGCGATCCTGCACTGGCAAGCGCAGTGTTGGTCCTCTCCCCAAAACAACCCAAAAGAGCTCAGGATCGTTGTGTTTGGACGTTGCTAAAAAAAATTGGTTGTCTGTAAAGTCGGTTTACTGACGATAGTTGAACGTGACAATGTCTTAAGAAAATACTGATGGAATGGTAGCATTTAATTGGTTATTAAAATTTTTAATTTAAGTATATTTTTATAAATATTAATTTAAATTAATAAAATAATTGATTTTGATTTTATAAATTTATATTTTAAATTTATAATAAATATATTAATTTTTAATTTAAAATTAATATATTTAATTATTATATTTAATAGACGGATGTCGAACGCTGCCGAACGCAAATCTTGTGGCGCTTTTTCAAAGTATTTATATTATACATTAGTTTTAAAACATGGTTTTTAGTGAATGCATTGCTTTAGTCACCTGATTAGTTAGTACAGCCTAGTTAAGATCTGCATGATATTCAGCACAGAGAAATGTTATAGTTTGGAACAGTCAGTTCGGAGAGAATAGCTATTTAAATAATACAAATCAACTATTTTCCATTTTTTTTAAATCTTGATCACCTTCTATTCACAATATTTAAGCGACTGGCGCTAGTCATCAGGTAATAGTTAATGTCAGATTAAAATCCCTACAGATGTTTTTCTCGTATAAAGTTAAAATATCCATTCAATATTCCCTTCCCTTGTTCAATAAATATAAAAAATAAAACCTTCGTACTCGTATTAAAACTGGATATTTTTATTTAAAAAAATCTATACGTTCTTTTTGATTTCGAAGCGGATTATCGTCCGAGTAAATATGCGCGCAAAATAAGACTAGGGGCAGGTTTACATGGACGGATAGAGTAATAAAATATATTTTTTTATTGATTACAAGTTCGCCCTTGACTGCTATCACACCTTATTTTAATTGATGATGCAATCTAAGATGGAAGCGGGCTAATTTGTTAGGAGTAGGATGAAAATCCACACCCCTTTCGGTTTCTACAAGACATCGTACCGGAACGCTTAATCGCTTGGCGGTACGTCTTTGTCGGTAGGGTGGTAACTAGCCACGGCAAAAGCCTCCTATCAGCCAGACCAAATATGGTAAAAACCAGTGATGCTAACACAGTTTAAGCAGACACAGAGGAAATTGTAATGATCGGATACCTAGGATGATTGATAGAAGATGAACAAACGTAAAGTAGTAAATCTCAGTAATGGCAATTGGACATAATTTAAGATGAGCAACAGTCAGTCAACTGTCACAGTTTGTAGAAAAAAAGTCGAGAATAATATTACTTTTTGTTTCATAATTTTAAGAACGTCCTTGTATTTTCACTCGCAAAAAATCAGTGATGTATTGCAAAACTGAAAAATGTTGAATTGTGAGACAGTTCTACTCGCTATCTCAGCAATATAAAGTAAAGAGTGTAAGTTTTACCTGATTATTGCAACGAAGGTATAGGCAGAAGTTAAAGGGCAAGAAAATGTTTATCAACATGCCGCCAATGTGAACCAAAGCTATTACAAATAAACAGAGCAGAGTTCATTCGATGGAATCGGCACGGGATAAATTCCACGCTGTACGGCTTTAAGTTGATCTAATGTATGTGCGAATCAATTAATTGCAGCCCCATTGTAACTTACGATGTGCAATGGTGCAAAGTACTTAGACTTTGCGATACGATTCACTTTTATGTTGGAAATCGAATAATTAGACTTTGCGATACGATTTTTGATAGCATAAAGTAAATGTAGAGCTGATCATTTACTTTAATATAAACTCCGTATATAATATAATACAAGAAAGCATAACAAATTGAACGTGTACCGTCAAGTACTGTGAGATATAAGACAAATGTGTAACGTAACGAAAGATATAAAACGAGGTGAAAAAAGGAAAAAAAAACATTTTAGTGTATTTGAGAGAGACGAATATCTTAGCATTCCATGGATCACCGTGCGGATGCCGGGTCCATCGCGTGGTTGAGAGGAAAACTCCGAACAGAGCCCGGGACTTGTGACACCGGTGTAGGTTTATAAGAGATTTTTTAGTCAAATTCGCCCAGCCAAATTCGGAAGGACCCTACTAGAGCAGCGTTGGATACTCGTTTCGCAGCGTGTCTCGAGACTTCGCTGGTATACCTCTCGCACCCACTTCTACCACGTATAAACTAACCACATAGCCATTTTTAGTTAGTTCATTAGTAACGTCATAATATTTCATTATCATCATCATCATTACTAGCCGGTAGACGACGTCAACGGTCCACTGTTGGATATAGGCCATTTTTAGGGACTTCCAAACACAACGGTCCCGAGCCGCTTGTATATATCATAATATTTATTCACGTTAAATACATGATCTTTAGGGATGTTTGTTTCCCACTGCACTGTAAGCTCAACAAGTACTATACGTTTGATTTGTTTAGAAAAAAGAAATATGTCCGGTCTAGATGTCGAAATAGCTTAATCTTCCGTGATTTTATAGTGCTTTTCATACGTGTCAATTAATATAGTCCAATCAGGTGCAGAGCCCAGAATTGAATAAGGCTTGTTGGTGGAAATTGTACTCGAACTTGCTTTATTTATTTATTTAAAAGAACGCTAACAATATAGCTTTAACGAAGTTAGTTTGTCTTTTATTTGTCTTCAACCCTTTTTGAGCTCTAGCTACTGAAAGGCTTATAGCTTCACGTATGATTTCTAGTACTCTATCGTGACGGTGTGAGTAAAGACCCCTGTCCAGGTGCACCTTGCATCCTACCAATAAGTGCCTTGCAGTACCCACTGACTCACCACAGGTATAGCAAGATTTTTCCGAGGCTTTTCCCCATCTTACTAAGTTACTCTGACCTGATAGAGTCAGTCAAAAGGCATTAAGATAAAATTTCAATAAAGCAGGAGACCAATTGTACAGCAAGGCGCGCCACTTCAGAGCCAGAGAGATGCAGAACTCACCTAAGTTTAACCACTCATTTTCCATTTCTAAGTTCAATATTTGGTATTAATTGTAATTTATATATCAACTAGAGGACGCCCAAGATTTCACCCGCGTAGTTATATACCCGTGGAAATGTCAGCTAACTCCATACCAAATTTTATTAAAATCGCTTCAGCCGTTCACTAGTTAAGCATTAACAAACATAGACGCTCACAATCTTTCACCTTTGTACTAGTAGTATGATACTTTTGATTGTGGTTATATAATGTAACTAAATTATAACCTCAAAATGCATTTACAAAATTAAACGAAACACAAAATACCTAAAATTTTACAAACAAAAGAATTTCGGCCGAATCCCGCTCGCCTGGATAATGTAAAAATAACCGAAAAAAGTAATGAATATATTCAGAACCAACACGATTCCTTTTGCAAATGTAATTAAGTAAGGGCTTTAACGATCTGTAATGTAATGTTCGTGTACAATGTTCGTAAATACGAAATCTCTTTCAATTCATGTGCAGCCAATGGAAATAATCGCCTTTACGGCTTACGATGACGACACGATTTTAAAATTTTAGGTAACGTTAGGTGTTTTTCATCATGTGCCGAAGCGATAAAGTTTTCATTGGAAATTTTATCATGACTGATCAGCTTTGAAACCGATTTCTATATCAAATCGCCAATTTAAAAACAAATTTAAACGAAAACGTAAAAATCAAACGAAAACCTATAATGAGGGATGTAAATTTTCATGCGTATATGTGGCATCGTAGCATCTAAGCGATTACACCGGTTATGATGCAATCTAAGATAAGAAAGATCGAAGGTTTTCTATTATGATTTCTAAAACAAAAGTGGTTATTTTAGATTAAAAGACGTAATAGTCGTATTTCATCATAGACATCTAATAGTGATCGTTAATAAATGAGACATTATCACACTAAGCCACCCACATCCACCACATTCACACTACAGCACACCAATCTACAGCAGCTTGGTAGGTCTACGGTCTATGTGGAGATATCCGATCTCCTACAAGGTGGGAGGCCTGGCCCTGTAATGGCCCGTTATTAGGCTGATAATGATGATAATTATGATGAGTCGTTATTCTAGTTAGTCAGGTAATTTTTGTCACGGCAGCGTAATATTTTTAAACGTGTAGTCGTTTAAATTATCGTCAGATGGTCGTGAAGTTGTCGTTTACTGTAATAAAGTTCATATACGAGTAGGCTTTTCCCGTCTTAACCGTCGAAAATATTTAGGCACGTTACTCTGAATTAAACTTCGACGAGAATTAATTTCCACTCACACAACTTAATTAGAATAATAATATTCCGCCATTTTGGAAGAGAAGTTTCTTAGCTTCAAGCTTTTGTCTATTGTTTAGTTTCTTGGCGTAATCTTTGTAACGGAAACTTTGATTAATTATTATTTTCATGTCAAGATAATTAGAATAGTATCCTTATAATGTAGATAGTTTCTTTGTTTAGCAAAGAAGAGTTATTAGTAGAGTTATTTGAGATAGATTGTTTATTTATGCCTTCAAGGAGCATCGCAGTATCTGATTTAAATCATTGACTTCTAAGGTATAGCTGGAGAGCTAGTGAACCCTGGAAGTAACGGTCTTCCTGTAAGGTTAGAAATTTGTATACTTACGATTTATGACATGCTAAGAGCAATAGCCATGACCTGGCAGGCGTCAGCCCTGCACGTCATCAGCCCCTTTATTTTTTGGACTGTTCAGTAAATTGAGTTTCAAAACTTGTTTCTGTAAATTTGAAAATTTAATAGGATAAAGTTTATTTATTGTACATCTTAAAAAAAAATTGACAGGCGATTACAATAAGCAGAAGTATATGACAGATCAATTAGAAAACGTACTGTTGATGAGGTAAAATAAACTTTATCCTGTATACTTAAAATTTTTATATGTTTTCAAGTAAACGTCTCAGAGTAAATATGTACAATGCCAGGCGGTTTTGAACAGCATAAGACCTTGACAGGCGAGGGGACAGCTGCTAAGGGCGTGCGAGTGAGAGGTGTTGCCAACAGATCTAGTACTTGAACAAACTATTAATGCCGACGCGGGAAAAAGATTAACTGGTGTAATCCAGTTCACACATTCTATTTCCGCTCGTCAGCGATGGGCTAGAAGTCACGACATAAGAACAACAGTCATATCTCACACTCTGGACATTACTGGTTTACGCTGAAAAAATTATGTATCAGCAGACCTGGAAGAACATGCAATAAAAAGAGATTGTGGAAGTTCATAAATACCTTTGAGAAATTTCTAAATCCATTTATGTTGAATCTAAACAAAGATTGTCTGTATAACATCGGTAATGGTACAGTAGCTTCGATCGCAGTACAGGATTACTTATTGAATTTTATAGAATCAGGAGAAAGATTGAAAGAGAATTTTATAACTGAATGTTCACAGAATGGAAAAAGATTTGAAGAAAGAATTGCACAAGTGAACATTATGAATTTTGCCTGTGAAAAAAAAAAGAAAAAAATCAAAGTCGGTGATAAGGTTCATGAAATCCGTGTGCAACGTGATTTCTTTGGTCGCCTGTTAGCTCTGTCAATACAACATAACATCGATTTGGAAAAGACGTTATCATACCCCATTACAACTGTTCCATTGTCATTGTGTCATGAAGATGGTACAATACATAAAACTCAGAAATCAGCAATGGTTGAAATTTTAAAGGCAAACGTCAACTGTACTGTACCATTACCGATGTTATACAGACAATCTTTGTTTAGATTCAACATAAATGGATTTAGAAATTTCTCAAAGGTATTTATGAACTTCCACAATCTCTTTTTATTGCATGTTCTTCCAGGTCTGCTGATACATAATTTTTTCTTCGTAAACCAGTAATGTCCAGAGTGTGAGATATGACTGTTGTTCTTATGTCGTGACTTCTAGCCCATCGCTGACGAGCGGAAATAGAATGTGTGAACTGGATTACACCAGTTAATCTTTTTCCCGCGTCGGCATTAATAGTTTGTTCAAGTACTAGATCTGTTGGCAACACCTCTCACTCGCACGCCCTTAGCAGCTGTCCCCTCGCCTGTCAAGGTCTTATGCTGTTCAAAACCGCCTGGCATTGTACATATTTACTCTGAGACGTTTACTTGAAAACATATAAAAATTTTAAGTATACAGGATAAAGTTTATTTTACCTCATCAACAGTACGTTTTCTAATTGATCTGTCATATACTTCTGCTTATTGTAATCGCCTGTCAATTTTTTTTTAAGATGTACAATAAATAAACTTTATCCTATTAAATTTTCAAATTTACAGAAACAAGTTTTGAAACTCAATTTACTGAACAGTCCAAAAAATAAAGGGGCTGATGACGTGCAGGGCTGACGCCTGCCAGGTCATGGCTATTGCTCTTAGCATGTCATAAATCGTAAGTATACAAATTTCTAAACTTACAGGAAGACCGTTACTCCCAGGGTTCACTAGCTCTTGGACTAGTAACATATTGATACAAGTACGATCATTTATATCGCATTTTTGATCCTCCAGCTTTGTGGCTTGGCAGGTGAGAGCCTTAGGTCGTGGCTAGTTACCAACCTGCCCGCAAAGACGTACCGCCAAGCGATTTAGCAGGGTGCTGATAACAAAAAAGTATGTTTATTTTCATTCTACTCCTAACAAGTTTACCCGCTTCCATCTTTGACTTCATCATCACTTACCATCAGGTGTGATTGTAGTAAAGGAATGAATAAAAAAAAACAGATTGTCTATTTCTGCCTTCAAGCAGAATCCCAGCATTCAGATCTGATTAAAAAATTTACTTTGAATCAAATACGATTATGTACTAAAGCCATCTCTTGTTCATTATTTTGTAGATCCATTATTCGGTCGATAAAATAAAGAGTCTAAAAAAACAGAAGTATCCTAATGCATGTGAGCTGTAAATGTTGATCTAGTACAGTTTAGTATCACGGATGTAATGATGATTTTCCTATGTACGTTGCGCCGCTTATTATGTAATATTAGAGAGAAATTATCAAGCTAACAAAGCTAATAGCCTCCTCGTAATTACCGTCAGCTCGTTATTAAATAACCTTCTCAGCGACAAAATAAACAGATTACCTGTACGTGTGAATAGCGGCCCGTGATAGATCACGTTCACTTTACTGCGATACGACTACTAAATAATAATAAAATATTTTATTTAGCTGAAAGTAGTACAACATATAACTTTAAAATAGACTAAAAAACTAAAGATAAATCTAAAACATCATTAAAATAAAGCTAAATTAAATGACTAATACATATTTTACATCTCAGCTAAAAAGGTAACTGCATCAGCATGTTGCTACAATGTTCGGCACTGCAGCGCTGGTTTTCAGGCATAACCTTAGGTGGCGTCACATGACACGATAGGGACAGTTTGAAATAAGAAATTACAAAGTACTTAAGCAAAAAAGGGGAAAAAAAAAGAAAGCATAACTGATTACATAGACTACAAAACATAAAACATATAATAAACATAAATAACTACATCATTTGGTTCCTTAACTTTACAAGTAGCGGCACGAAACTCTAGCGCTGACCGTTATTGCGCAGAAGTAAAAATTTAGCTATCATGGGGGAGCTTGAGGAATGAAGGGCGGGCGTGCGTAGCGGTGACTGGCTCCCCAGTCGCATTCCGTCCCCCGCACCGAAACGACGCACCGCGGACTTCCAGCGTACAGTGTCGCTCTGAGTTGCATTGTTATTATTGTTAATTTTCAGTTAGTTTGTTAAATATAATTATATATTTTGTTGTTTTTTTTACGTTTGTTTATGAATTTAAAGGGAATAATATACCTAGAAGAAATACTGTTTTGCGACGCCAGGCGTATTACCATTGCCTGATTCAGATTAGACTAGTCTTATATCTAAAATAAAAATTGACAATATAATGTTTTATTTTTGTACTCCCCGTAAGCTTTTCAAAATTTATTTATTCATTTATGGTAACTATCTATACTATATAATTATGTCCTAAGTAATACGAAATCTTTGGAAATTAGAACTATAAACTATAACATATATAAGCACAAACACGCACGTAACGTACACAAACACATACACACACACACACACAGATTAAAACGATGTCGTAACATGATTTGGCTATTAATTAGGTAATTAAAATAAATATTGTATTGCGTACGCGACGGTACCGATGCGCAGCCATCCCTACTACGTTTCGTTCAGCGCTAGACTTACATGCCGCTAGTTATACTATTATTATTGAACCATTAGAGATATCAAGCCCTAGTTTCTTTTTTTTTTATTTTGTTTTGTTTATTTTGTTTTCGGCCTTTATTGGAAAATTTTTTGTTGTTGTTGAATGAAAAAACAGAGTTTAGTGTACGTAGCGTGGGAGGAAGATCGTTCCATATTTTACAGGCCGAAAACTTAAAGGAACCCCGAAACGATGCACTTCTGTGTTGCGGCATTGAAATACGAGGGGCTCCTCTTGCCTCGTATTTTTTACTCTCATGGGCCCATT
The DNA here is from genome assembly GCA_034621355.1 of Mycalesis mineus. NCBI lineage: Eukaryota > Metazoa > Arthropoda > Insecta > Lepidoptera > Nymphalidae > Mycalesis > Mycalesis mineus. The sequence continues at coordinate 1,405,931 of CM067893.1, forward strand.
GTATCTTTAAACGCAAATAGGCTGGTTTTCCTGTGACTATTACTCCAAATAGCAGTGTAGCTAAATGAAGTTTGCGGCGCGATTCCATGTTAAGCGTATTTGCGTTATTAATAAATGGACTGACATGAGAGCGAGGTGGTATAACGAAACAGAATCTGGCACACGCATTTTGGACCCTCTGAATCAGTTTTGCTGACCTTGCTAGGAGGCATGGCCCGTAAAGCGTGTCCGCGTAGTTTAATTTAGAGAGTATCAACGCTTCACATAGTCGAATCCTAACATCGGTGCTAAGGTAAGGACGCATCTTATATAAAACTTTTAACCTATAGAAGCAATTTCGGACAACGTTTTTAATATGTGTCTCAAAATTTAAATTTGCGTCGAAAATTAACCCTAAATTTCGCGCTTCATAAACTCGGTCTACCGCCTCGTTTCCAATTTTTATTACCGGTTAAAAAGATTCTATTTTGCGTAACGTACTTTTAGTTCCTAGTATTAGAAGTTTAGTTTTGTGGGGATTCAAATGCAGTAAGTTTAAGTTCGACCACTTGGCAATACATTCAAGATCCTCCGAAATTTTCTTTACCGCCTCCAGTGTGTCCGTTGTGCGAAATGAGTAGTAGAGCTGCACGTCATCAGCATAAAGGTGGTATTTGCAATGCGTGATAGAGCGCGATATGTCTGTCGTGTACAGCGCAAATAATAAGGGACTTAAGATGGAACCTTGCGGTACCCCCCTAGGGACTGGTGCGACTGAAGAGTTCCATTGGTTACCATTCATCTCTACTATTTTGACGAATTGTTCCCGGTTTTCAAAATAGCTATCGAACCATCTTATTGTGTTGTTGTCGAAGCCGTAATATGACAGTTTAGAGAGGAGCAGATGGGTATTTATAGAATCGAACGCCCTTGAGAAATCTAGCAGAAGGAGCATTGTGCCCATACCTTGATCCTGTGCTGTGAGGATATTGTCAACTACATCTACTGTTGCAGTAGCTGTGCTATGATGTTTTCTAAAGCCGGATTGATAAATAGGTAATATACTATTTTCTTCGATATAACTGGCCATTTGGTTATATATTACCTTTTCTACCTAGTAAAAACGCTCTACGATATGTCGTATGCTTTAATTTATCGCTATCATTTTTTAATCTACTGAAGGCTAAGCTTTTTTGGAACGAAGATCCTTATCGCGCATTGTGAAAGGGGGCTAGACGGAAAAAATTCGTACGAAAACTTGTCACGACACTTTTTGATCAAAGGATCTTGCCGCCGCCTTTGATGTGTGTGCGCGTGAGCGGCGGGGGGCGCCCGCGCTGTATGCTGTCTCGCGCTCTCGTGGCGCCCTCTGGTGTTTCGGTGTACAACAACAAATATTATTATTACTTAAAAAAAATAAAATTTTATTACAATTCCTTCACTAATTAATCGAAAGGAACTTCGTTCCATCCGGGTGTCCCTTGACACCTCTCAACTTTTCTTTACTTTCAATGGCTCAAATATACCTATACAGTCAATTATATAATGTAAGCTATTCTTTTGATTGTTGGAGGTGCTAGTTGGTACTAGAACTTTCAACTGAAACTTAGGCTTAAACTTATACTACATCTTCTTTATCTGACTAGCAGGCTGATATGCCAATTTGCCCTTTACTTGATTACCCGAGCGAGTTGTAGAGATAGATCCACAATAATAATCTTACCAAAACATTTTCATGTAAAGCAATACCAAAACGAGTTATCAGATGTCATGGATATGCCGTGATATGCGCGATGGATTTATAAAACGGAGGTCCCGGGTTCGATTCTCGGCCCATTAAGATTTTCTAAATTGTTTGATTAGCTGGTTGTGAGTTGGCAGGCTTCGGCCAAAGCCAAGCGATTTAGCGTTCCAGTAGAATGTCGTGCAGAAACCCAAGGAATGTGGATATTGTACTCCTAATGAGTTAGCCCACTTCCGTCTAAGATTGCATCATCACGCACACATCATCAGGTTATTTTTGCAGTCAAGATCTAACTTGTAATGTATAAAAAAGAACAATACTCCTACGTCTATTCGCACTCACCTCTATCACAGCGTTAAATATTCTACGTGAACACTTGTCTTTTCTTGAGGTCTCTACAAACACTACACCTAAGTCAAAATATATGGATTGGTTTTCGTTTTGTAACTCATTAAACCCAATGTGTGTTCAGCATAAGTTGACCCGCTCCGAATAAGGGTGAATACTGATTAATAAGAAATGAGAAATCGTGATGTCGCAATATAAACGTAGTCTTGTTAATAACAGCGGTGGGAATTTATTTTATATAACATTGTATGTATAATAACAATTTTGTTGATGCAGTTAACGATGTTGACTGGACGCCATTTTGTTTTCTTCCAACAATGTACTGACATGTTTTTGGTGTTCAACCAGGCACGAATTAGTGTTGGAAAATTGTTTTCACACTTATTTTCTTTGACAGTAAAATTGTTCAAACAGGCCTAAGTAACTAAAATCTAGTTAAAGCTTTGAAAATTATATAATTTTATTCATATGAACTCTTTTTATCAAATATTAGTATTAGTACAGTCATTCAGTATTTTTACTTGGAAAGTTTTCCGGGAGTTTTGAAAATTGACAATTTTATAGATTTTGATATGCTCTTTCCAAATTTCAACTTTGCCACCTCGTATGTTTGCCGCTCGCGCCGCCATATTAAAAAAATGGCATCCAAAAGCAGTTTTTTGATAATACCTCCTTTCCGACGCATTTTACAGGAAAAACATATCAACACAAAATAGTTCCCGGAGAACTTTCCAGGTAAACTGTATTTTTTCGACCAAATTACTGTATTATATCACTTTGCGCGAAATATAACGTTTTTTATTATGGTGGTTATAAAAAGAGATAAGACGTGTCCATAACGTCTTTATGTGGGTAGTATGTTTGATCGTGGATAGTTAACAAACATTTCAAATCAAATGAGAAAGCACTTAAAGGGTTTTATTATCATCATCAGGTGCCTTCTTCAAAATGAAGTTTGGCAGTCAGGTGGAGAAAAATTTTCCGATCCTACGAAACAGTTTAAAGCTTCGTGTAGCTTAATTCACTCCTTTATATCATCAATACATTTTCTCTGTTGTCTCCCAGGTGCGCATTTTCCAGGTACCTTGCCTTCTAACATCAACCTTGGTTGTTCATAGAGGGATACTCTTTGTAGATGCCTGAAAAATGCAACCTTTTTTTACATTATTGCTATCATCAGCTCGCGTTTGCACTTAGCTCGTCCAAGAACTTTCGCATTTGAGACGAAGGGGTTTATATGCCAAGGTAACTCCCCTAAATTTACAAAACACAGCATTCACACCGGCTACAATATGAAAACACCAAACAGATAATGTTTTGAACAAACTTTCAGATCTGGTTTTCACTGAACGCAAACAGGGGGTAAGTCGACCGACCGAAACCCTTGACCTTCGCTTCGTAGCAATACCGATATGAATTGTATCGAGAGCGGAGGTCTATCGGGCTGGTTTCACTTGTGCAAACTTTATAATTGGCCACCAATATGTAGCCCCTTGCTACGGGGCGAGTAATTAACTCCTCGATTGTACTTGTCACATCGAGCGACAATAACCAGCAACTAATATACAACACTGAAAGTGCTGTAAATTATAAATAATTATGATTAAATTTATATTTCGCACTTCTGATATCAATTTCAATTTTAAAGTGGAATGTGAGCTTTGAAAAGTAAAGACGATGATGTCGACTACCCCCGTGGTACAGTGGGGTGTGCAGTGCATTTATAAGACGGAGGTCCTGGGTTGAATTCCCGGCGAGGCTGAGTGAGATTTTCTTGATTGGTCTTGGCCTGGCTGGTAGGAGGCTTTGGCAGTAACTAGTTGCTACCCTGCCGGCAAAGAAGTACTGCCAAGAAATTTAGCGTTCCGGTACAATGTTGTGCAGATAGGAGAGTTGATTTTCATTCTACTCCTAACAAGTTAGCCTGCTTCTATCTTAGATTGCATCCTCACTTACCATCAGGTGTGAATACAGTCTAGGTATGTAATTAATAATTGTAATGAATAATAAAATTAAGAAAAGTAATACATCTAATGACCTCTCATTTCATTCATTATTAATTTTAAATTTTTAACAATGTTCCAATTATTTAAATATTTTTGAAATATTACAACAACTACAGTGGGTAGCGACCCTGCATCCGCGTCCTAGGCTGTGGGTTCGATTCCCATGCCTGAATAATATTTGTGTGATGAGCATGGATATTTTTGGATATTTTCCAGTGGCTGGGAATTTATCTATATATTATAGGTATTTATGTACAAAATATATATATATATATATTCAAATTCAAAATCGTTTATTTCAAGTACGCTTATTACAAGCACTTTTGAAACATCAAATTGGACTATTTGTAGTGACTCTACCACCGGCTCGGCAGGTAGGCCCTGTTGAGAAGAGCCGGTAAGAAACTCAACAGTTGCTCTTTTTATAATATTATCAATTTTACAATATTAAGTGTGTTGTTACATAAAGTTATTTATTTTACTTCCTGTGTGAAGTTGAAAGCCGATCCAATTGCTTTGAACATCTTTGTCATTTAAAAATTCATCGATAGTATAATAACCCTGACTCAGTAAGTGAGTTTTAATACATTGTTTAAACTTATGCAATGGCAGATCTAAAACTGAATTGGGCATCTTGTTGTAGAAGAGTACACCCAATCCTACTAAAGATTTTTGTACTTTTCGGAGGCGATAAGCTGATATGACTAACTTATGTCCATTTCTAGGAAGACGATAGTATAAATATATTCATCTGTTATCATAGTACCCATAACACAAGGTACCTACGCTTACTTTGCGGCTATATGGCGATGTGTGTAATTTTCCTATAATATTTATTTATTTTGTCGGAACTTCCATATACAAGGAGCTACCTGTATTGAGCGACTCCCTGCAATAATGACTGACCGCTTAACATGCTATCTAAAGCAGTGCGTTCTAATACCACTGACTTCATTTCCGGGTTATTTCTTGAAAGAAAGAATTAATGTTCTATAAATTTATTACACTCCGACCTAGAAAATTAACTCAAAACCTTGTGCTCCTAATCTGCACAGTCTAACAACTTGACTACTAAGGATACAGCTACCATAAATACTAAGTATTAAGTCCGTGGCTACGCAAGGTACAACTTCCTATGTGAATATTCAGATTGTAACGCAGAGCCGCAGACAGGCTTTTGTCCCAACCCTTAATTAATGCCCTTGCATCCGCAAGTATGGGCTCTCGTTTGCCGTAGTTTAGACGCGGCGGGCCTCGGGCGGTCTGAATGCCCTTTAATTTGCCAGTCTCGACGCTGCCACATCTTAGCGGAAGTAATTGGTTGAATGAATTATTGATTAGTACTCCACGGCTATTACTGGTAGGGTGCAAAACGATTCAACGATATCAATTATTTGATGCTATTCGGACGCTTGGAATTCTCTTTTGTCATGTTTGTTTTCAACCCTCTATTTAACTTCGTAAGATTAGAATTGTCCATCTTGTATATTTACTCTATTTTCAAAAGACGGTTTGGATTTTTTTGTAGAACAGTGACAGCACAAATGCGTTTGTATGTGTAAACTAAAAAAGCGGCACAGCAGAAACGTAAGTATTGTTAAATCAGTTAGAGTGATACAAGAGGAGGTTTGTGATATCGAAACCAGTTTAAAAAAATCTTTGCTACTAACAAAGATTGTTCCTAGATTAACAAATGAGTCATTTAAATAAATAGAAAATAATTGAAATATTAAAAACATTAAATAATTCATTACAAAACATCCAAACGTATTTACTTAGTGAAGGAACCTGTACGTCAATTCTTGAAAAAAAATTCACTTTTGAAGCCGATGCACCAAAGCGGGTGTAACAGAAATCGGTATTCTTGAATGACATTTTGCCATATTGAACTGACAGTCGAACTGAAGGTGGGACGTTCGACGAGATGTAGGCGAGATGTTCGTACGATGTATTTTTTTTAAGAATCGACATACTGTACACAAGTGATATAAAACATTGGAATAACGAAGATGAGAACTCGTTCTTCGTGCGGTTTTAACTATCATTTTACACACATGTTCGTATGATTTTTACTGGATTATTTTAGTTATTAATTTACACACCGACAAGAGCTTTTGAGCACGAAGAATGTAATTTCAGCCTGTAATAAAATAATAATACCTAAGTAAATAAATGATAATTAAATTGTATATATGTGTTTGCTCTTCCCTGCGTTTTTTTTCCTGTCATGGCCAGAGCGCGCCCGAGCGGCCAGGGCCCTGGTCGCGCTAACTAAAAAGAACGCGGGTTTTTATCCCGTCGGTTTTGCAATTTTTGATATTATGTTTATTTTCAAATAGTGTGATCAAACGTTGGTATCTAATGTTTGTAAAAATTTTATAACAGCAGTGTATCAGCACCATTAGGCTACATTGTAAGAAACTCTTTTGCAAATGCTTATCATATGAATCACTATATTTCAGGGAAATTTTCTTATAATCAAACGTGAGCTAGTTACGTATCGTGACTTAACCGGATTACGTTGGGCTTCCTCCTTGTTTTCCGACTAGTCCGCGCTAATTTAAAACCTGAATCTCAAACCCTTGACAGCTTGACGGCTACATAGCGTGTTTGTCTTTAACTTTTGTACGGAAGTCGGAACAATGGAAACGGTACCATGCTTTTCTGTCTAAATGAATTTAATGAAAATTTTAACTAATATTGAATTTAGATAAAGTTATAGTTTTGTTTGTTAACGGACGATGGGCGTTATGAGTTGTTTTTATTGGATTTAACAGTTATACTTAAAATGAGCTGTAGGTATAGCTTTAGAGTTAAATAGTGTCGTGTGTTTAGTTAGTCTAGTATACTTTAGGTATTTCTAAGTATATTAAAAGGTTATAGCTATGAGTATATTTATATAGAATATGATGATAGACTGTGGGCTTTCTTTATCTATCAGTTAATTTATCTTTGTCGAAGTTTGATTGCCCCTATATTTACACATGAGGCCTAACACCTTAATGTCCTTTGAAAGGTTCGACCAACACTGCAACCAATTGTTACACCTTACGCCATAGACCAAGTCATCGGGGTTGGCAGTGGAATCTCACTAGGGGGACTGACGACATCAAATGTGTCGCAGGGAGCCGCTGGCCACTAGCCGCTCAGAATCGTTGTACTGTACGTCCATCAGCTGTTAATGATGATGACGATTATGATGAAAGGTTGCCTTTTAGAGGCGATAGTTTTTACTTACTATCAGGTGGGCCACTATAAATTTTATTAGTGTCACTTTAAGAAAGTTTATATCTAAGTTCCAAGCCCCAGACTAGACTGCCGGCTCCGCGTGACCGTACTGAAATTTCCTTACACGAAAGCTCTTTGCAGTTGACAGTGGCAGTGGCCGGGGTGGGGCCGCCATTTTGTTTCCGTTCACAAATATTGTGCACCCAAATTAAAGTTTTCAACTCCAGCCGTTTTAACTTGTTAGCGTGTAATTTGGATTTTCTAAAATGACCCTTTCGTTTATTAGCTAAATTTGTGTTTCTTCTGTCCTGTCGAGTGTTTAGTGCGAATAGCTTTTAATTATTATTATAATTGTGTGACAATGAGCTGTTCAGACAAATATAAGAGCTTTGTGTAAAGGACAGAGCAATAAATTGTGGTCACATCTAATTATATGAAGGGAATTGAATTGTGTTATAAATAATGATTATTTTCTGTATTGCTGTTCTTAATATGTTAAGAGTTTACACTGTATTAATATATTAAGTATTATGACCTTATAGATAAATCGTTTTGTACCTGTGAAATGACCTATTTGGAATTATATACGGAATTAATAGTATATATAAGTATAAAATAAAAATAAAATTATAGAAAGTAGTAAGTATATTTATAGTTATAATATTCGACGTTATTTCATATTATTTTTACCCAGTTAAAAATATATACCTACATTTTTATTACGACCTAGATTGAACTTTCCGATAAAACCATTAAGACAACACAAATTTCTAAATAAAGGTTTTATTTAAAAACAGAAGTTACCTTTTCAGTGGTTTAAAAATATGACATTCACACGAAATGCTCAATTAATTATGCCGCAGTAAACTTTAATGGGTACGGTTGGCTGTAAAGTTATAAATAATAATAAGGCATCGTGCACACTTAACGTAAAATTAGTCGACTTTCGGTTTTACGTTTGTTTTATTAGATTACAAGTTAGCCCATAACTGCATTCTCAGATAATCGTGAGTGATGTTGCAATCTAAGATAGAAGAGGGCTAACTTGTTTGGAGTAGGATAAAATGCACACCTCTCTCCCCTCAGTTTCTGCGCGACATCGTAACGGAACGCTAAATCCGAAGTACTTCAAGAGAATTTTACCATCCAATAATTCTTTATTTAGGTAAGATTTTGCAATAGTAAATATTTAAGTAATCACCATCATTCCCACCGAATGTCCAAAAATTTTTTGAATGACAATACAATATGGTTAGCTAAAAGTTGTCGTTTTAATTGAAATATGGCGGATTCGTAAATATGGCAGACTACAGTACGCCCGCGGTTTTACCCGTGTAGCTCTTGTTCCGGTTGGAATTTCGAGATAAAATGTGGACTATGTGTTATTCTGATATATTGTTGTGAAGTTTCTTCGAAATCCGTTTAGTAGTTTTTGCACGAAAGAGTAACAAACATCCGTCCATCCAAATATCCGAAATTTCGCCTTTATAATATCAGTAAAGATCTACCACGTCATGTGTTTGAGTACTTCTAAACTTAGAATTGTTGTTTTCATTGTAGTTGAAAAAATAATCTAAGCTAGCCTAAAAGATCTAATGAAATCCCTTTGATGTTTAATTTTTAAGCGACTTCCTAAATGAAACCCGGTTTATGTGAGACTCTTGCAGCAATTTCGGTTTTTACTAAAAAGTAAAAAATAACTGTGTCATTTTTTTGCGTTTTGAGTCAGTTCTATTTTTGTTAAAATTTTTTTTGAGTGTTTGGTCTATACTTGTTCTCTGTGGCATATTCTAGTAACGTTATAAAATAAAAGTTTTGCCGTTCGCGTTTTTTGCTTATCAATGGAAATATGTACATTAATTATTTAAGTTACGTACATGACGTCGGTGTGCTCGTGTTGAAAGCTTTATTCTTGATAAATAAAGTCATAAAATTAAAAAGGTCACAGGAATTACACGTGAATCATATTAGACTGAAATTGATGTTACTAGAATTTAAATGTGAATAGAATTTAGATATGAATATTGTAATAAATTGTAGGAAACCAGCTTGAAGTGTTGGGTGTGGGTGTTAAAACGTTTCAGCATATATTTGGGACACGCTTGACCTACTTGTATATACGTAGGTATGACAATAACAGGATTATATTGAAATTGCTTTCATAAAAACTGAAAAGATTTTCCTAAACGATCATAGTGAAAAAAGTATTTTGTGTAGACTTTGCGTTGTCTATACGTTTTTAAAAGAGTTAAAAATAGCTAGTCATTTACTTTCATTTAATATTTATCGGTTCTATATATACTCTCTACGAAACTCTCGATAACTGATCCACTCGCCTAAATAAATGGACGGTAATACAATTTTGGCCTGCCTAACACACATACAAGTTATATATGTTACTTGCTTCTTCTTTGGATATTATATTATTATTTATATCCATTTATAGTCGATATAAATCAATGATTTTTTACAGTAACAAGTAGAGAGAAACTTACCTGGGATGTCCTATAATAAACTGCAGTAAAAGCAGTTAATTATATAATGTCATATTCTGATACAAACTCTTACATGCTGTAGCAGCGGTGCCCCTCGGAATATTACAAAACACTGCAGTTAATTATATAATGTCATATTCTGATACAAACTTTTACATGCTGTAGCAGTGGAGCCCCTCGAAATATTACAAAACAGTGCAGTTAATTATATGATGTCATATTCTGATACAAACTTTTACATGCTGTAGCAGCGGCGCCCCTCAGAATATTACAAAACAGTGCAGTTAATTATATGATGTCATATTCTGATACAAACTTTTACATGTTGTAGCAGCGGCGCCCTTCAGAGTATTACAAAATAGTGCAGTTAATTATATAATGTCATATTCTGATACAAACTCTTACATGCTGTAGCAGCGGTGCCCCTCGGAATATTACAGAACAGTGCAGTTAATTAAGGCGCAAAGCCGACGGCCGCGAGCGAAATGGGAAATAGCTAATTATGAACTTGCGTAGTAGCTTAAACCTAGCAGATGCGGACGTAAGATATAAGCGATAGCGGGAGAACTTACAGTTATTAACTTACATACATACATAACATCACGCCTTATTCCCGTAGGGGTAGGCAGAGATCACCCTCCATTTGCCACGGTCCTTGCATACTTCCTTAGTTTCTTCCACTCTCATTAATCCTTTCATATAAGTTCGTTGGTTTAGGGTACTCTTGACCTGGCAATTATTTAAAATGTCCTGAATTTGGTCCAGGAACATTCGCCTAGGCCTTCTTCTTCCAACATTTCCATTCACCCTCGCCTTGAAAATCTCTTTTGTTAATCTTCTTTCATCCATCCTCTCTACATGTCCAAACCATCTAAGCATCCCTTTCTCAATTTTAGTCACTACATCTTCTTTTACACCACACTTTTCTCTTATGATACTATTTTTAACTCTGTCACACAGTTTTAACCCGCACATACTCCTCAATGTTCTCATCTTTACCGCATTTATTTTACTTTTGTGCTTCTTCTGACATACCCAACTTTCACTACCATACATAAGTGTGGGTATCAACACACCTCTATGCACAGCCAGTCTTGCCTTTTGGGACACTTTCTGGCTATTCATAAATGCATGCAGAACACCATTCACCACGTTTCCAGCATTTACTCTTCTTTCAATATCACTCTCACACGTTCCATCTTTCGTAAATTTACTACCCAGGTATACATACTCTTTTATTTCTTCCACTTTTTCTCCATCTATCACAATATTACAATCTGTCACATATTCATCTCTTCCAGAAATCATTACTTTCGTTTTGCTAACATTCACTTTCATTCCATTCCTTTTCAAAGCTACATTCATAATAGTTACCATTTTCTGTAACTCACTAGCAGACGATGCAAGTAATACTTGATGGTCGGCGTCGTCGTCATCGTCGTCGTTATTAACTTTGCTACGAATTATCTCTCTATCCTCTAAGTCCGAAATCTTTATTTTATGATTATTGTATATTATTTCATTCATTTCAATGTACATCCATCCATCCCAAAGAAACAAATCAGAAAATAAAAAGTTAATGATATATTGTCGTTACAATAAAGCATTAACAAATGCTATGTTGCAAATAACGTTTTATTTCACATCATATTTTGATATGTGGACCGTTAAGAAGAAAACCGTTCAAATTAAATTTTTTGCAATACCATCTACATCGAAATAATTTGTTATGTTGAGTTAAACATTCCTCTCGACACTCTAGGGATAGGTGTAGGTTTAAACTGTGTTATATCTTTTTTATAAGTAACAATTAAGAATAGCATAAACGAAGAAGATATTATACCGCTATATTCTCCAACTCATACCGTAAACCAAAATCTCCGGCTTCACGATACTACGTGAAATTAAAATATGGGTTTAGTTCATTCGAGCTTATTAATAAAACTATCGCGCCAGTGCCAAACAATGAGTGCCAACCGATGCGCCGCTCTGGCGTCTTGTTTTACGGAACTCGGCTCTTAAATTTGAGTTGGAGCTTCTTTATGAGATTTTATTTTGCAATTTGTTTAGCTCAGTTGGGAATGCCTTGTTTTTATATTGAGTAGTGAGTTCGATTTGCAGTTCATTTAGGAATTTTTATTTCTAAAGGCATGGGGCAAGCATTTTTTCTTATTGGAACTTTATCTATAATAAAGCTTTAATGCTTTGGGTCTTATATTCACAACGGAGCCTCAATGTATATTTACAGACTCAGAGCTAATTAATTTTTTTATAACAGTCACTTACAACAGTTAGTGATAATAACTGGAACTGGCGCAATTAGATAATAATAACTGGAATTGGCGCAATTAGATGCGTATTAAGATACGAGGGTGTAGTTACTTCTCAACTCCGGACTCTAAATTTTTTAATTGTAAGAAAAGTGATAGTTCCTATGCATAGGTACAAAGAGTTATAACTCGAGCGGGTGAGGTGATATTTTAAAGTACATTTCATCAACGCCTGCTGTCTGTCTGAAAACTCGACCTCTGACTTATCATTAATTGTTTAAAATATGTAAGTAAATTTTGTCCTTCTAGCGTGGTGGTTGTAGGCTCTATATCACCTCATACCAAAGTAGGAAAGTCAGACTTTGTTCAAAATCATTTTCTTATTTATCTATCGTCATATTATAATCGATATTATAATATTATAGAATTTCTGTTTCTAAATCAGTGAGCAAACTCACCATTTACCGAAGTTAAATTCGTAACGTTAAACTTTTATTAAATTGCTTGTTTTAACGGAAAAGTAAATAAAACTTTAAATTCAACAAATATTGACTGCTCTAACGAGATAAACTTTTTCAATTTGATTACTTATCTGGTTATTATTTATTCTACAAGTATTAATTACTATTTACTAAAAGACGCCCACAGCTTTGTCCGCGTGATAAACAGTGTGTTGCAACCTTCCAAAAACGACAATACGTAACCCTTTTAAAGAAAATTGGCTATGGCAAGTAATCTTCAAAGGATAGATATATGTCATGAGGGACTTTTTTGTAGGCCTAATAAAGAGAAAAATATCTTCCATACGTAATTTCGTTATATCTCAAATAGATAAAGCAGTGTTATCGATGAAAGTTCCCAGGCGGCTTAAAATTTTCCTACTTTTCGAAGAATTATATCCAATTTATATGAAACCTTAACAAATTATATACTTAAAATTTCCTTAGAAACACGAACATATGATAGTTTATCGCTAACAAATAGACAGACACAGCGGGATCTCTGCATACCTACCATCAACTATAATAGCAACTCAACTGTAGATCTGAACTGAATTGCAGTTTAGGTTATTATTACGCAATAACGTCAACTGAGTGCCTAGTGTGAGCTTTCACCAAAACAAATCGAAATCTTCACATTCGCGTAAAGGCAAATTTATATGAATAGGATTTATATGATTAGGATATGAAATTGAAGCAGCGCCCCTGTCAGTATCGAGAGAAATCTCAAATGGGTGAGCGTCATTGTCTTTTATAAAAATTGCGTTTACCGTTCTCGATATCGACGCGGTAAAATCTTACACTAGCCACGCTGGTCGGTTTTGGTCTACAGTTGAGTCGCTATTATAGTTGATGGTAGATATCCTGTTTTATAATATGTAGGGATTAATCATTTTTCAGTAAATATCTGTTTATGCAGTAGGTATATAAAAAAATGTAAATACTGTCGTTTCCACAGTAGTTACAATTTAGTGGATTGCCACATAAAAGTTATTCCAAAAGGCAGGCAAAAACACAACTCAGGTAAAATACAACTGGAAACGTCACTCGAGTTCTGACTGTTTAAAATTCGCTATGACGACACTTGAATTGTGTTATAGTTTGCAGTTTATCCAACTAAACGTGTAGGTACGCAAAATAGGTCACTAGGTAAATTAAACAGGACAACTGTTTTAAAACTGAGTTGCAATTTTTGATACACGCTAACAACAGTTGTTATATAAAAGCGTATAAAAAATCAGATGAATAACTAAAAGTAAATATCACGAAACAGCTATTTCCCACTGCTAAAATGGTTCGGTTATTTGTTCATTGCGAAAGCCTTGTACGAGATAAGTAATTTTGTTTTGTGAGCGGATTCTTTTGGCGCAGCCGGCTGAGCGTGAAATTGGGAACAAACGTGTTTATACTCGCATAGTTCCAAAGGAAAAAATATTTATTAGACAAATTGTTTTTCTAAGAGAAAAGTGTAGTGTTTGTGGCTTAAAAGCTACAACATCTTCATTATTATCTAAGATGATCTCAGATGTCTTCACTAGACACAGTCCTTTAGGGGAACAAGACAGCTCAATCTTCATTGATGATTTTTGATGCTGTCAGTCCACATAATGTGGAGGTAAACGTGTTTCCCAATCCTTGGCCTTTAGCTTTGAGACTCATTGAGACTATCCCAGTAATTTTGGTTCTTCTACGGATCATGTAGAAATGCTCTAGCTCACACCAACGTTTGACTGATTTTGACTTATCTTATGAGGCTTATATTTCACGACCTTTTCAATTCATAAATCATGATGATGATATAAGTACTCATAAGTTCGTTTTATTTCGTTCGACGACTTTAAACTTCAACCTCTGCGCGTTAATTGACGAATGACTTCTATCTATACTATGATGATAGACAGAGAGATACAGATAAATTCGAGACTTACAGTTCTGTCTATTGCGACAATATTTACTTAAATTATTACATTCAAGTAAACATATTATAATGATATGATAAACTCCTTGACTACATAATATCAGTTACTATAGCTTAGCAATATAACTAACTATTACGTAATGCCATGTGTAAAATTATAATACAATCAGGCTAGAAGCACATTACTATGATTCGCTGCAAGAAGAAAGTCCTTATTGCAAAGCGTTGATGTCAAAGGAGATTGCCTTTAAGACCTTTATAAGACGCGCCTTTGAAATGCAGTGCAGTGTAAATGTCACTCTATATGGTAATGCCGCATCTACGCTAAGTAAGATCCAGTGCAAGTGTAGTTATTTTTACGCCTCGCAGTAATAAAGTTAGCCGGGGAAGCAGTGCTATAACTTTCAAGCTAGTTCCTCTATTGCTTAACTGATGTTTTTTTATACATTGTGGAAAAAATATATGATGTAAAGAGCTTGTTATATAATCTAAAAAAGTGACCAGATGGGAATATTTATACTATTATAAAGGCGAAAGTTTGTATGGATGTTTGTTACTCTTTCACGTAAAAACTACTGAATGGATTTGGATGAAACTTTACCACAATATAGCTTATACATCAGAATAACACATAGGCTACATTTTATACCGAAATTCCCATTTTTTCTGAGGAAAATTTTAAAATAAACCAATAATAAGGTTAACATATCATCAAAGTTAATTTTATTGTAGAAAGGCGTAGAGTGCAATTTTGTAAGAGACGAGAGACGAATATCTTAGCATTCCACGGATTCACCGTGCGGGTGCAGAGTTCATCGCGTGGCTGAGAGAAAAACTCCGAACAGAGCCCGAGACTTGTGACACGGGTGTAGGTTTAAGAGTTCTTTTAGTGACGGCCGTCCACACTCACCTCCTCTGTTCAAGTTATTCTCCCTTCCCAGACAAATTTGGAAGGACCCTACTAGAGCAGCCTTGGACACTCGTTCCAATATGGTACTGCTTACTGCACTTCTAGTAAGGCCAAGGTCTTTTAGCAGGTTATAGAGAGACTTCGCTGGTATACCTCTCGCACCCACTTCTCCCGCGTATAAACTAACCATATAGCCATTTTAGCTAGTTCATTAGTAAGGTCTAAATATTTATTCATTTTGAATACATGGTCTTTAGGGATGTTTGTTTCCCACGACATTGTAAGCTCAACAAGTACTATGCGTTTGATTTGTTTGTAAAAAAAATATGTCCGGTCTAGATAGTTAAGTCTTCCGGGATTTTATAATGCTTTTCATACGTGTCGATTATTAGAGTCCAATCATGTGCAGAGCCCAGTATTGAATAAGGCTTGCTGGTGGAATTTGTACTTGAGCCTGCTATAACTGCATTTTATTTTAGTATTAATTATAAAATGAATAAAAGTATAGACAAGTAAAATACTCTTCACGCTTTTTATACTATAAGTTTAATTATTTTTAATAGGTAGTTGGTTTATTAGTAAGTATGTAAGTGCTTAAAGGATATATTGATAACTTGTTACTACTAACAGTTCTTCAAGGCCAAGGCCAAAGTTTTGGGTGAATTCTAGAAAATGTGTTATAATCTCACAAAATATAAAATATTCTATTTCAGAGGATGTCAAAAGTCCTAAATCAATCTCGAAAAGGACGGTTTACGACAGTTTTTACGTACAAGTTTGAGAAAACTCGATTTCTGAGACTGTAATCTTATTATAGTTTTGGGATGAAAACCAAGTTTTTCCAAACTGTATATATCTTAAGATACGGTAAAAAAAAAATAAAAACTGAGTGTCTGTGCTATAATCATAATTATCAGTTTATTTTAATGACATATTAGTTACCTGGCTCTTCTCATAAACGTAGACACACCGCACTGCACACTCCAATACTGGTTGGCAAGTTTACTAAAAATTTAAAACTCTGATTTTTAACGATTATTGCCAGATAGGAATCAATAATAATGATCTTCGAAGCACGGGGGCGTAGCTTCAGCAACTTCACAAGCTCCCCAAGCTATGCACGATTACAACTTCCCGGTTGTAATTTGGGAAGAAAAACTCATGCATGCTTACGACTCGTAGCCGCATGGCTTACCAACCAAACAGTTTTCATTTAATACAGAAACCGGGATATATCTCCAAGAGACATTTACTCAGCGATCCCTCAATGGATTTAGTTCTGTAACTTCACAGTATAAACAAAACTGTATTATTCACTTTGGGGGCGAGCTTCGAGTGAATTGGGATTTAATCCACGGTAAATTGCTTACCGACTGTTTGGTTGAACTGATTATCTCGCTGCCTTTAGCTCTGTTATTTAAGCTATTTACATTTGAGTCGCTTTGACATTCAATGCTCTTGAGTGTTGAGGAAAATACAACCTCCACTCGAATTCATCTATTAAAGTAAATATTTTGTACGTGACTAAATTGTTAACGTCTGATAGAATATCTTGGTGGGTTTCGCTTGAATAATATATTTTCATCTATTTTAGTTTGTGTAGGTAGTCTTTTTTTATTCCACGTGGACGCCTTCGACTTATTTTAGAACACTTTTGTGCGTCAAAAGTGTTCCAAAATCAAGTCGAGGGCGTACCTCTTTTGTTTTTTACAATTGATTGGATTCAAAACACAAACCAGTATCTAAAAATTTTAATTTGAGACCTATTTTTACTGGCCTATTGTGTCATATTATTTTACAGGTCTAGGTATATCAAGAACATGTGTAGCACTGCAGGACGTAACATAGAGATCGTCGGTGCGTAAAATTGAGAAGCAAAATAAAATCCTTTGTACAAAATGAATGGTACCGACGGCAAATTCAGTCGAAAGAATTGTTCTGGATAGTTGCGTTCTGATTCTAAAACTTATGTTTAATAGTGACTAGGCCCATTTTGAGTTAAATTAAGCCTGTGGTATTTGGAAGTCGTTTCAAGAGGCCTATGTCCAGCTGTGCATCGGCTGATGAAGGTGATGATGATGAAATGTCATATCTATAAACTGTAATTATGTATGCCAAATATAATTGTCACATATAATCTTTGACTCTATAAAGATAACGATAGAAATATGAGATACTAATATTTTCTAACGAGTACGGTGGCTTTCATTTTATGAAAGTGATCTAAGTGGCAAAATACAATAATGACAACAATGCAAAATTTTTTTAGTAGTAGAACAGTTTTTTTGACTGAGCTCGTCCAATGCTGTTTATTTCTATCGTCTAGCATTATTGCCGGAATCCGGAGTGATGGGTTGTCTGTATTTTTTGTTTATTTCTATCGTCTAGCATCATTGCTGGAATCCGGAGTGATGGGTTGCCTGTATTTTTTGACTGAGCTCGTCCAATGCTGTTGCCATGTTTATTTCTATCGTCTAGCATCATTGCTGGAATCCGGAGTGATGGGTTGCCTGTATTTTTTTATTATACAAGCTCGCCTTTAACTACGATTTCACTTAATGGTAAGTAAGTGTAGATGTGATCTATTGTGGGGCGTGCTTGCAGTTTGCTTAGAAAATGCCTATTTACTCTTGTTTTTAAGATACCCAAGTTGTAAGAAACAAGAATCGCGGGAACATCAACGAGGTGATGAAAACTCTACCGGTGTTTTGCAGGGCGATGATAATTTCAGGCACATAAGCCTGTATCTCAGTTTGATAGACACATGGTTGAACTTTAAAGGATGAGTTCCTTGAATGCCGTGGGTAGTGTTGTTCTATTTACGGACGATAATTTTTCATTTATAAATAGATAACGAGGTCGATGCATGAATATTAAAAAATGCTAGAAATCTGAACTCCCGACTCCGTTTTAAACTTCATTTTGCTAATTTAAGAACAACGCATATCTAATTTTACCAGAAAGGCAAGTACACAGACTCATTGCATAAAGAACAATATGCGCTCTTACAAACAGTTGAGATAACAACTTGTTATGTTTTAAGTTGCTCGTTAACAATACAAAAGCAACCATAACAATACTCATTTTACTTTAATAATGTCAGTACAAAGTCTTGGAAAATGTTCAACTTGCGGCTGAACAGAATGACCGCTGCACTAAAAATGCCGACAAACTTACTTTTGTATTTGTATTTCGGTATTTTAAACTTTGTATTTATAGCAATAAGGATGTTGTAGTTGTTAGACATGATGGTAATGTGAAATCCGAATGAAACGTTGACACTGAGCTACGGGTTAGAGAAAATTGTGAGATCAAATTAGGTCCAACTTTATGTCACAACAGAAGTAGCTTGGAACTGAATAGGAAGCCTTTGTTGAGGCGTTCTCATAAATTACTTTGTGATTTTTTTCTATTTATTTACATAAAATAATATTTATCGTACGCTTTTCACAATCAACGGAAATATTTGTGAACAATTGAACGTATATAAAAACATTTAGTATGTGGCGTCCTCTTACAAACCTTCTTACCCTTTCGAGATGGTTTAAGATCCTGCCTGGCAAGATGGACGATAAAATGTATATTTAAATTCAAATATGACGATTCATATTTGAATCCATATTCATATTTGAATTCAATTCATATTTGAATTGATTCATATTTGGATTTATAATCGCCGAACTAGAATTCCGTCTATTATTCGTTAATGTTATTAAATTCATTATTTTATTGTTTTAATACTGTTCGTATCTATGCAAACTCTAAAGGTACCTACTGCCGAACACAGAATCTCCTTCTGTTTCGGAATCAGTTAAACACGAACACAATAGAAAGGAATCGTAATATTTGTATATTAAAGTTTAATTATTTCCTAATTCCGCAACTCTTGTGCGGAATAAGTGGTTCTGTTCTGCATCTGGCGTGTTCTGTTGGCGGGTTTTGCTGAGCGTGAAATTAGACGCGGATATGCTCATGTGGTTCTTTCCGCCGGAGTTATCAGCCACACTGCGTTTTACTAATTTAATTTGGCTGTCACAAAGAGGCTGTCATTTCTATTTTTAGCTAGGTGTTTACGTGTGCCCGCGCTTGCTGTTGCAAAATAGGTTGGTTGTTTTAGGCCAAAACAACGTATTTACTGTCCTTATAATGAAACCAAAAATATGAATTTAAAAAATTATATTCAATTTCTATTCTAATGTAATGAAATTAAAAATTTTTCGCCGTTGCTAGTTACCACCCTACCGACAAAAACGGTCCGTCATGCGATTTAGCGTTCCGGTACGATGTCGTGTAGAAACCGAAAGGGGTGTGTAAAATCAGGTGTGATTACAGTCAAGGGCCAACTTGTAGTCAATATAAAAATATATATTAAATGCGTTTTCAGGATTTTCTTATAAAAAATAATTATGAATTTTTCTTTAATAATATCTATTATCTGGAAACCTAATACCGTAGCCAAAAATAATTAATATATAATTGGTAAAAGTATAGGTATTCACAAGGTAGTATGTTATTTGACATAAAATATTTATACTTTAAAAAATAATGCAGGAAAAATAAGGAACAGTGAATTTATTAAATTTCTCTCGTGACTGCATCCATTCATAATTACTTCGAAACACTGAAGCCAACAACTTATTACGCTTCAAAGTTACTTAGTAATAACACAAAAGCAGCATAACAATTCTCATTTTACTTTAATAACGACAGAACAAAGTCTTGGGGAGATTTTCAACTTGTTCCTGAACAGAATGATCGCTGCACTGAAATAAGTGACAATTTTGTTGATGCTATAAAAACAGAGAAATTACAACCCTATGAATTGGTATTAGAGGGGAGGTAGGGCGCAGTAGTTTGTGATATGAAATCAAAATGAAACGTTGACACTGAGCTCGCGGCGAGCGCACTAGAAAATTGTAAGATTAAATTAGGTCTGTTTTAAAGTAGCCACAGCTAGTTATGTACAAGTATCGATATTCTTGTAATTTAGTTATTAATTTTTAAAAATTTAGGCAAATATTTTTACATACAGTTCTATCTAGGTCTAATGGACCGAATGGAGAAAGAAAATCAGAGAACATTTTTCGAATTTTCTAATGTTATGGCGGTTTGTGTTGCAATAATATCGATTTAGGTCTAGTTTTTTTAGGTGTAGTTGTAGCTTTGGTTTAGTATCTCGAAATTGTTATAGTTTTAATTGTTGTAACTTTTTTATCGCAGTTATCAATTATCATTTAATAATTAAAAAGAACTTATGAACTGATGATAACATGAACAGATTGTCTAATTTAGTGGCCAAAGTAGGTAGATAGGTTTTGCCGTTAGAGTGAGGACAATTTATAAAAAGGGTTGTCAAGAAATAAAACTAATCAACTATTAAATCAATTTATCATTTAATATTTTTCGTGTATTTATTACAACAAATATTGTATCTCGATATTAAATTATAATTCAGTTGCAACATCACTAGCCACAATAAAAAAACTAAATGCGGTACGGGAGGGAAGATTTGTGGGACTTTTTAAAAAAGTTAATTACTAAATAGTAGTTTTTGTAACTGGGGGTAGCAATTTTGAGTTACAGACGAAGATGCAATTTAGAATTTTTCGGATTACACATTGTTTTAATTAAGAAACCCTTAAGTAAGGTTTCTAATTAAGCTTTAGTCAGCTTTCTTATTAGATGTTAGTGCATAAGACCGATGCTTAGGATCAGTGACCATCTAGTCTGGAGTTGATTATGCAGTACGGTGAGTCATAAAACAAAGATGAATGTGTCATTCCAAAAGTGCTTGTTAACTAAGCCTACCTGAAATTAACGCATTTGATTATATTAGATGTCCGGTTACTTTTCAGAATTTTGTAAATAAAAAGTGATTATTTTATTTCTCAAATCATACATATGTTTTTTTAAGTGGTAACACTGACGGAAATAGACCGAATGGCCACTCTCCAACACGATGTGTGGACCAGTTCAAAGAAAATAATAAGATGGACTTCTACACGATAACGAATATGGCCACCAACAGAAGCCGGTGGAAAAAATTGACTCCCGATCTTCAGAAATGAAGAAACGAAGTAGAGAGAGAGACATTTCTGTTAAAAACTAGCAAAATCAATCTTATTTGGTTGTAGGACGTAAGTAGTCTGACCCTAAGAGGCAACCTACTTGCTCGATTAGTTTGCTTTTATTACGTGCCTGAAGAAGACAAATCCAAGAAAACAAATATTCCTAAAATTGAATTTAAAAAAATTAAAATTCAATTTGTATTCTAAAATAAATCACGAAAAGAACAAGATAATATGAGAGCCGTCAAAAAATGAGCTCCCGTGGAAAGCGGATAAAATCCATTAGCAACGGTCCCGGTGGAGGCGCGGCCTTCCGAATCGGAAATTACATTAAAAAGCGATACTTCCAACAGCTGAAGATAGTTTCAAGGAAATGCAAAAAGTGCTGATTTCCTTTGAGAGCGGCAAATTTTTTAGTTCGTCTGCGATGAAATATTGAATAATTCGATTTATTGCGAATTTGAAAAGCATTTTTCTATACAGTTAAAGGCCCGGCTTTTACAGAATGGAAAAATATATCGTTTCTAATAGGTGTTTCTTTGGATGCTAGGAATCGCTAAGTTAGGAAAATTCCCGCCAGTGCTGATAATACTTCAAAATCTTAACCATTGCCGGAAGATTAATTCGATATTTTACAAAAAATGTCCCGAAGAATGTGTGCAGGACTTTCTAAGCCAGTAGTACCAACACCTTTTCTGGTACAAGTACGGTTCATTTCTATATTATTAGTAAGTACCCATAAAACTTAACCCGTGTTTTAATTTTTTTCAATAAGTAGGCATAAGTTCCTATTATTTCTCAAAATAGTTAATATGAAGAATTCATCATTACATTTTAAATTAAGGGTTTGAAATAATACCTATTGCTTCCTTCATCAAAACCATTTATTGCAGTAAACCACTATCCTTATAGGCTCGTTAAATTAAGAAGTAAGTTGATATAGAAAATTCATCGGTAAAAAATTATACCTATGTTTAAATCATATTTTCATATCTATGCTTTCTACAAAAAAGAAACTTTGTAGAGCAACAGTTTGTACTTGATAGAAAAAAGTCGATATAAAAGTGGTTACAAGTGACATAAAATCAATTTCACTTGAGTTCACTGTATTATAAAATTGTAATGCCGTTATCATGTAAGGAGGCACACTTAAGAGCTCTTATGCCATTATTGCAAAAAGCCACTCAGCTATTACGTGTAATCAGACGGCACTTATCGATGCTTACATTGAAATAGGTCGATCGCGGTATATTATTTTACTGTACTTAGTATTCATAAATTATGTCCTTTCAAAGAAAAGGATTAAGTATATAATTATCATGATAACGGCCTTCGTGGCGCAGTGGTCTGCGCGGTGGCGGTAAGTCGAAGGTGCTCAGTCCGATTCCTGGCAAGGCGATTGAGATTTTCTGAATTGGTCCGGTTATGGCTGGTGGAAGCCTTGGCCGTAGTAACCATACTGAAAAAGTCGTACCGCCAAGCGATGAAAAAGTCGTACCGCCAAGCGATTCAGGGTTCCAGTACGATGTCGTTGAGAAACCGATGAGGTATGGATATTATCCTACTCTTAATAAGTTCCTTCCATCTTAATTTGGTTTATCATTTACCACCAGGTGTGACTGCAATAAAAGGCTAGCTTGTGGTAAATAATAATAACTAAAAATAGAACCGACTCAAAACGCACTAAAAAGTAACAAATATGTGTGTCGTTTAGTTGCTTTAATTTACTTAAGCATATTTATGAAGTCGGTGCCAGCAAGTTTAAGGAACATTTATTTTACGTAGTACAGCAGTTTGTGGGTTCTAGGTAACATCCTTAAAGTAGAAATCTTGGCTGGCACCGACTCCTAGATATGCTTGGCTTACCTTGGCCCTTTCTAATAAAAAAAGAATTATCAAAATCGGACAACTCTGTAAATAGTTAGGTCATACATAAAAAAAAATAATATACGTTTTGAAATTTAAAATTGAGAACCTCCTCCGTTTTTTTTCTTAGGTTAAAAAACAGCCAATCGGTGTAGAATTAGGACTCTATGGCCCACGCTGGCCATAATATCCACAAGGCAATGAATACTACTATGGTTAAAACAAATTATTGTAGAATAAGTAAATTATCCCTATCTCTCAAGTATTAATTGATCAACGATATCCTGATAAAGTATTCTTAACCATTGGGAGAATTCGTCGAGAGTCATAGAGATAAGAGTGTTGCCCTTGTATTGATTCCTTTACGTGTATGATATAAGATTCGTTCACAGAGCCGGATTAGACTGTAACCATTAAATTAAAAAAAACATAGCCATAGAAAGAGACGGTGCTTAGAAAATTTGTCATACGTGCGTACTATAAGTGTTATCAGTTGCATGCACTTTAGTTCCTGTCAACCCTTCATCAGGCATTAATAAGGTTAAATATTAAACAGTGTATTTCAAAGTTTTGCCAGGAAGCTAAATTTCTGGGTATGAATATGACCATACTGCTATTATAAAGGCGAAAGTTTGTGATTGTGTATGTTTGTTAGTTCTTCAGTAAACGACTGGAACGATTTTGATAAAATTTGATATGAAGTTAGCTACCACCCTAAATTTACACATAGTCTACATTTAATCCCAAAATTCCTGCGGGAATGACTTTATCATAAAATAGATTCGAATAAAGTCCTCCTGTTTATCTTAAAATATAATTTATATTAAGTTTCAAAAATATGTTTAATAATCCGATGACTAAATAAATGTATGGCCCTCTAAAACTTGTTACCTTCCTGTGTCTACGCTAAGTGTTAGAAAAGGCTATTTTTTAAAAATTCACGATAAATCGATTTTCACTTCTAATTTTTAGAAACGAAGGCCTTAAAAAAGTAATTTTGTCCCTACACTATTTATTACTCAGACTGTGCTTTTAATTTGAAGTCAGAGCGCGGTGCAAAAATTTATCACGTAAAGGGGATGTCATTAGTAGTTTAGTATTATTTTCATTAAATGCATAGTTGGGGAATCCAAGGGTTTGCTACGTGGACGGAATTGATAGCCTTGTAGACGGGACCCCCTCCCCTTCTGTTTATTATGTCTAGATAATAATTATGCCGTTGCGGTTGTTGTGGTAGACAGCTGTTTTTAAGTTTATTTATTTATTTAGCATATTTTTATAAGAGCGGTATATGGGTATAGAGTTTAGACCCATCACGCAGTTATAATGAGTGTTGGTGTGCTTAGGGCGAAAATGTTTGATCTTAACGCATAACAATCACTTTCAAATATTATTAAGAAGACCAGAAATTTTATGCTATATTATTATAATTAATCTGATAATTGTCATAATTTTACATAGGTAGCTAAAATTTAAAAAAAATGTAGAAAAATATTTTTAATTAATAAACGAGTGCAAAATTTAAAGATTTATAGGAATAGAAACGGAGGGTAAATAGAATTATTTTAAATTTTGACCTTTATTAACTTGGGTATAGGTACACCACAGATAAGACATTTTACGAAAATTTTTAGATAACTTGTATAACGCTACAATGGAGGTACATGTTTATGTACAGAAATTTAGCTTATTTATTAGGTCTAATTGTAAACTTGATTGCTAATTGAACTGTAATATATTGTGCTCATCAACGTTTGACTGATCGAATTGTCTCAGGATTTTGAAAGTTTGAGACATTTCAGTCTCAAAGAGAGCTGCAGAAGTTTTGTAAGGCTAAACTTTCCAGACTAGTGTTGAAAATACCATTTTCTTTCTAAACATTATGAGTGTATATACCTAGAAATACAAGTATTATTCCGTTAATGAAGTTACCTTTGCGAAAGCATTATGTGGGCTCAAGATGGACATTAAATAGTGGTGGAATCCTTGTGTAAATCCCTCGGAATTATACCTGTATCCCAGTAATTATGGCCACCCTACCTTCAATACCACCGGGCGAGCATTACGCCTTAATCTCTACTAAATTAGTAAGTTATCTTGTACTAACATCTGTAATAGTAGGGCTTAATGCTTCTCCTGGATAAACCTGCTTCTATACGTTTTAAAAATATCAAACTTATCAAGAAAAAAATAATAAAATCACATCCCAGTAAATATATACGATGGAAAAGTTTAAGTGGCTATAAAAATATACATTACACCTATTTATGTTTAACCAATTTTGCGGATAGTTCCCCTTTAGTAAAACTAAGGCTCACGTTATCCCTTCTTTTTGAAATATCGCCCCATTTGTTCCGTATAAAACCCAATCCGTGCGCTAAGGCTGCCAATATCCCATTGATCCCCAAAGTTTAGCGGACATAAAAACAAACGCAGTCCCGATTTACCCCTCAGATCACAATAAGCCTCAAAACGCTGTGCATAGACTGAAAATTAAAAAGACTGAATACACACAAAAGACAAATGTTTTTTAATGGTGAGAATTTTTAACGAGACGCAAAGTTAAATTGCTAGTGGATGTGGCACATAGTTCAAATATGTATTGATTGAATGTGATAGGCATTGAGGTTGTTAAGGTGCTGGAATAGTAGCCGAACCGGAGAGAGCCGTGTTGGTTGGTTGGTTGTTTACTAGGTGGGCCGACTACATAGTTAAAGCGATGGTGTTCGGAGCTTACAAGAGGCCTGTGACCAACTGTGGAAATCATCGGCTAATATTGATGATGATGAATATTAGTTAAAAGTATAGATGTAATTAACTACATACTGTGCAGTTTTAAAATTTCTTCAAATAAAAGATAGAGTTAATACAATCAGAACACAAGTACGCCACAAGAGCAGTCTTCATTCCCAAATTTGACGGCATGATAACTATGTACTGGGCAACTATAGAATCGAAGAACATATAAGAATAGTAAACCGTCCTTCAAATAGTGCAATATGACGGCATGTTAAATATGCACCAAGGAATTATAGAATCGAAGAACATATAAGAATAGCAAATCGTCCTTCAAGTAGTGTAATATGACGGCATGTTAAATATGAACCAGGGAATTATAGAATCGAAGAAGATGTAAGAATAGTAAACAGTCCTTCAAGTAGTGTAATATGACGGCATGTAAACTATGCACCAAGGAATTATAGTATCTAAGAACATGTAAGAATAGTAAACAGTCCTTCAAGTAGTGTAATATGACGGCATGTAAACTATGCACCAGGGAATTATAGAATCTAAGAACATGTAAGAATAGTAAACAGTCCTTCAAGTAGTGTAATATGACGGCATGTAAACTATGCACCAGGAAATTATAGAATCTAAGAACATGTAAGAATAGTAAACAGTCCTTCAAGTAGTGTATTATGACGGCATGTTAACTATGAACCAGGGAATTATAGAATCGAGGAACATATAAGAATAGCAAACCGTCCTTCAAGTAACTTATTTTGTCGACAGGTTAACCAAGTACAAGAAAACTATCAAATCGAAGAGCATAATAGCAATCCTTCAAGTAGTGTGTGCATACTCATAGACAATTTACAAAAGGAAGTGAGGAAGGCAGGAGAACAACGACACGTCGCTCTACAACGACAAAGTGAGAAAAATATGGTTGTTCAATATTTATGGGATTTTTATTTCCGACGTTTAACTTCGGATACACGTTGACAGACGGCGGGGGACGTTGCAAGGCAAAGATAACGCTGGATGCGCTCATGCGACGGTAATATAGGGATCCAGCCGTCTGTACTTTAATAAAAAAGGCTATATCCCCATTATCATTTTCAACGGCCTCCGTGGCGCAGTAGTATGCGCAGTGGATTTATAAGACAGAGTTCCTGGATTCGATTTCCGGCGGGCAGATTTAGATTTTCTTTGGTTCCCGTACGATGTCGTGTAGAAACGTGTGAATTTCACCCTACTGCTAACAAGTTAGTTCGCTTTCATCTTAGATTGCATCATAAATTAACAGCAGGTGTGATAGCAGTCAAGGGCCAACTTACAGTAGATAAAAAATGGTATATGGCTTATTTAAATGGTACACCACAACGCCAGGCTATGAAACATTCAGATTTTCTTCAAATAAAGCACAGTTAAGGCCGGGCTTGGGACGTTAGGTCGTGTCTAGAAAAACAATTTAAGCTATCATTTAATAGTGCATTGAAGTAACGTAGTTTGACTCCAAAACCTAAACAGAAAATGGAGATTGGATATTAAGCTGTCCAGCAACCACGCTGTCTTAAAACAGGTTGGCAGGCCAATAATGATAGGTATTTTGTGTTAACGTATTAGATCTCACATAATATGATATAACGGAAGTCATACAGGATTTTTTCATACGAATCTAAAACACAAACTGTTATGATATCTTTGAGTCGCTTCCAGACTTTTTATAGGCGAGCATTTATCCGTACGTTGTTTTTCTTGGCTGGTGCATTCATTTGGCGCGGCTTAGGAGGATAAATAATGCATGCGCCTCGAGGGGTCATCGGTATTCCGCTACAGTGCTCCGTGTCCGAACTACGGCAGTGTCTCACTCCTTGCTCTTATGTTACCCTGGTACAATTTTCGACGACCTCCGTGGCGCAGTGGTATGCGCGGTGGATTTATAAGGCGGAGGTCCTGGGTTCGATTCCCGGCGGGGCAGATTTAGATTTTTCTTTATTTGTCTTGGTCTGGCTGGTGGGAGGCTTTCGCCGTGGCTAGTTACCACCCTACCGACAAAGACGTATCGCCAAGCGATTTAGCGTTCCGGTACGATGTCGTGTAGAAACCGAAAGGGGTGTGGATTTTCGACCGACTCCTAACAAGTTAGCCCGCTTCCACCTTAGACTGCATCATCACTTAACATCAGGTGTGATAGCAGTCAAGGGCCAACTTGTAGTCGATTAAAAAAAAAAAAAAAAAAAAAAAAAAAAAAAAAAAAAAAAAAAAAACAATGGCTCATTGTTCGGCTTACTACATACAATGTTCGGCTTGACAACAATATGGGTTTGTTAGACATGGTTGAGGAGTATGTGACATTATATTTAATTATTTAAAAATCAAATTGGGAACTGATTTAATACAGTAGGTATATATTTACAAATACAATAAAGATTTGTTTATGTTTTACATACAGGGTAGTACCAGAACGTTAACTTGTTAACCTAGAGGGGTAACTAGCCACGTCTGAAGCCACCATCAGACCGAAGATGAGCTAGTTTAAAAAATATAAAATCATAAAGGACATTGCCATAATTTGCCCCAGGCTGTCCAAACGTATGCTCACATTTAACTATTTTATTTTAAACAACTACCCATGTTCCATAGCAATCACTTGAAAATATATCAAAAATATAAGAATTTCAATCGATTTTTTTGTGTTCTGAATCACGTGACCGTCGTCGTAGTATGAAAAGTCAACTTTTATCAACCTTCATAATTTTTATCATCGACTGCTTAGCTACAAGTAACTTTATTACTGTTTAAATAGAAGATCTGTACTATTTAATGACATATATATCATCTCTGGGCATCTCTGGGGCAGACTTCCATTCATTTTTTACTTCTACTCAGAATATCCTTTTTGTGAGCCAAGGCCTAACTTACTAACTAACTAACTAACTAACTGCCAGGGAGGTTTTGAAATCATAAAGATTTTAAATAACCTACTGTGAAAGCAATGTTTCAGTCGGTTCAAATTTTCATGGTAATATTACAAGAAAAGAATTAATATTTACCTACTGTTCTTTTTTTTTCTTTCCAGAGGTGATTCAGTACCCTCTTCTTTTGACTTCTGCACCAACATGGCACCGCATGGCATTTCATCGTGCTGACTGCCTTTAAATTCAAATTCAAATTCAAATTCAAATTCATTTATTTAGCATACTTTACATGTCATGGACCCTGTCAGGGCGTTGCTAATATTATATAAACTTAAGAAACTAATATTAATACATGGAACCAATTATAGTTTAATTACAATTAAATTACAATTAAATAAGATAAATATTAAAGTCTAAACATAAAATAATAATAATAATAATTTGTCAAATGGTTTACGTCAAATACTCTTTTATGTCATAATAGCATTTGTCTATAAGCCATTTGTTCAATTTGATTTTAAAGTTAGCTAAATGTAATTGTTCAATATCTTCTGGCAATTTGTTATATACTTTTACAGCCATACAGTATGCGCTTTTCATGTAAGAACTACAACTAAGCTTCGCTACAACTAATTTGTTAGGGTGTCTGACTTGCTTATTAGTATTTATTTTACATCTTCGTTGAAAATATTTTGGATAGCGCTTGACAAAAACACACATGTCTCTTATGTACATACATGGCAATGGGAGAATGTGTAATTGTTTGAAGAATGGTTTACAACTGTCTAACGGCCCAATATTACAAATAGCTCTAATGCATTTCTTTTGTAGTCGGAACGCTCTTATGAACTCCACAGAATTACCCCAAAGTATCAAACCATATGATAATACAGACGACACATGACCGTGATAAGCGCTTAACGCAGCATTTATTGAGATTGTCTGTCTGAGTCGTCTTAATGCATAAACGAATTTGTCTAATTTTGTACAAACATAGTCAATGTGAAATCTCCAGTTACCTGTTTTGTCATAGATTAATCCTAAAAATTTAACTGTGTCACATTCTTCAATTTTAATATCATTATATTTAAGGCTAATTGGAACTGTTTTTGAATTATAGTAACTAAATTGCATCATTTTAGTTTTATTTACATTTACTTGCAAGTCATTTTCATTCAGCCAAATTATAATATTTTTTAAAGCTTCGTTTATTTCTTGTTCATAGCTGTTGATGTTATTACCCCTAACTAGTATGGTCGTGTCATCTGCAAACAATACACATTGGTGCTTTGTTGCCGCGATGATGTCATTTATATAAGTTAAGAAAAGGAATGGGCCTAGAATACTGCCCTGCGGTACCCCTTTGATATTGAATTTATTAGTGGATTTGTAAATAGTTTTAGTATTATTTTCTAGTTTATTAATTTCGGTACATACTGTCCTACCGTTTAGAAATGATTTTATCCAATCGTGAGCACATCCTCTAATACCATATCTTTCTAATTTATCTAATAATATATTATGATTAACAAAGTCAAACGCCTTTGTCATATCTAGAAAAATAGCAGTAATAGGTACTTTGTCATTGAGGCTGTCATTTATTATCTTACTTAAATAGAAACAGGCC
The DNA here is from genome assembly GCA_034621355.1 of Mycalesis mineus. Taxonomy (NCBI): domain Eukaryota; kingdom Metazoa; phylum Arthropoda; class Insecta; order Lepidoptera; family Nymphalidae; genus Mycalesis; species Mycalesis mineus. The sequence continues at coordinate 1,436,532 of CM067893.1, forward strand.
TCAGTAGTGGAACTGTTGTCTCGGAAACCGAATTGCTCCTTAATTAATAATTCATTGGCGTCAAAGAAACTTTTTAGTCGCTTCAACATGGTTTTTTCAAAAATTTTCGACAATATTGGTACCAATGTAATAGGCCTGTAATTATTTATATCACTAGGATCGTTTCTTTTAAACAAAGGTTTCACAATAGACATTTTTAAACTATTTGGAAATATTCCTTGCTCCAATGATTTGTTAATTAAAAACATCAGTGGTTCACATAGGTGATTTGCACACTGTTTAATAATATCGGTTCTTATCTCGTCATATCCTACGGCTTTAGTATTGTTGAGTGTTTTAATATTAGCTAAAACCTCATATGCATCTGTCGGGGTAATAAAGATTGATTGTCTGTTGGGTGGGTAGCTATATAATTTTCTACCATAATTGTTTAATTTACTTGTGTTGTTTAAGTTAATAAAATAATCATTGAATATTTCACATTGCTCATTAGGATCATTATATGTACCTGTATTCGTCGTTATTATAGAAATTTCATTAGGCATTTAGGTATTTTCTCTTATCTTTTGCTCTTCTTTTTCTCTTTCTTCGTATTATACCGACTGTTCTAATTATTATCATCACCGTCGTTATCAGCGCCCCTATTTGATCAAGTTTTTGATTGATAAGAAAGGTGAAGAGCCAATGTGGATACGGAGTTATCTCTTAAATTCCCTTGAAGAAGTGGGATTTGTTCTTGTTCACGAGATTTAAAAGCCATCGCAAAGCCTGGCAGTCATTAAATAAAAAAATTAGATTTAATTATGCTATATTCTTACATAATAAACTTTCAATACCTGAAACAAAACGCCGACAAAAATACACTTCACTCTACACTTAACACAAACTATTTTAAGTCGACAAAAAATAGCTTGCAAATCCCAGTAGTTTTCACGAATGTTGCCAAAGTAGTCGAATAGAGCATGTGATAGCTTAGTCGAAAGTTTTAGCAATGGGGTGTATTCTGAAAGCGTTAGATACTTATATTTCACATCATTGCGTGAATAAAAATGATAACAACGTTTTTTTGCAAGAGTATTGATCAAGAGAGATTTGAGCTTATGGGAATTGAATATACATGAAAATGGAAACAGCTTATGGATATATCGTTAGAAGTTAATACCAAACTATCGCCAATTTAAGTCTGTTCACGTATATTTTGGTATGTGAAAGATTCCTCAATGAAGTAGATCAAAGAGCAGCATAAGTATGATAATTTAATTAAATAAGGCAGAGGGTCAAAACTAGCAAATACCATTAGAACTTTGAACTCGTTTAAGGAAACTTTGTCTGAAAACAGCATTCCTGTATTCTGTGTCCAGGTCTAAAGGTACGTACGATTACGGTACGGTAAGCACGATTGTTGGTGACTGTAGTTGGCGGGTGTAGGACGGCGCATAGTAATTGTAGCATGTACTACTTGCATTCCTAGTAGGTGTTACTCTGTTAAGAGGTGTTTTTCCAATTACTAGGTGCACATTCCATAAATATAATAAATAAATACATTTGTAAACATAGGTTGCGTTATGGGTACTATAATAATTGGTGAATATTTTTATATACATTATACAAAAATACTTATATTATAAAGATGAACACCCAGACAATAGAATATATCCATGCCCATTACACAACAATTTTTCCAGATGTGGGACTCGAAATTATAGCCTCGGACGCAGAAGCAGGGTCACTACCAACTGCGCCACTCGGCCGTCAACTTAAAATAAAAGAAAAACAAATTCGCATTTATAATATTTACTTGTATTTTAAAGTTTCGAAGAGTTTCACAATAGAGGCGGAAATCCCTACGGAATCCACTTTCATACTATTCGCTATTTACCGCCCGCGTCTAGCAAATCGATATCGTTCGTCGCAGATGCAGCTCCTCCAAAAAGAATTTGTTCCTGCAACAAAATAAGTAGACGAAAGGTCCATTTTTGTCGTAGCTAAGAATAGAATTTTTAAAGTGGTCTTTTTTAAAAACGACTACCGGCACTCTGCGGGGTACTTTTACTACGGTGATACGATTTCGTCCCCGAAATTTTAGTCAGTGTATAATTTATATTGACGTATATCTTTTTTTTTTCACTACAAGTTAGCTATTGACTGCATTGACACCCGATGGTAAGTGATGATGAAAGCTAAGATAAAAGCGGGTTAATTTGCTAAGAGAAAGTAGTAAAAGTAGGGTTGTAACTAGTCACGGCTGAAGCCTTTCAGCAGCTAGACCTGGCCCAATTAAGAATATTTTAATCGGCCTCGTCGGGAATCTAATCCAGGAACTTTCTATTGTAAATGCACTGCGTTACGGGGGCCGTCATAAGATATTTTTTATATTACTGTGTATCTGCTTGTTGTGTAGTAACAAATCGCTTTTTAATGGATGGGTCGTTTAAAAAGAGGTTGTTGATGTGTCTTCAGTTTTGGAAATGGCTCTAAGCTATTAACTTTGTAGATCGGATTAGGCAAAACAATAAAAATTACAACTTGTTAAATTGCTTCACATATTTCATCAAACAGTTTAGAAGATAGATTTATAGACCGCTTGTAACGGATGTAAAATCTGTAGATTTCTGTCAGTAATCCGGCCAGGCATAGATTAAAGACTACTAGATAGAGCCCATAGCGTGTCCACTCGTGAGACAGCAAATCAGCCTTATTGACATGACATGTCAACATTTAAAGTACATAATAAAACGTTATGTTTTAAAATATCGTAAAATACGAAATATTACTTTATATAATATAGTTTAGTAAACGCATAATATTACAACCATGGTGGGTTGTAATATTTTCGGCTGCACGATAACGTTTAAATTAATATAGTAACCGCAAAGTTATATTATTTATCAGCAAATTTAATAAAAAGCTAATAATTGCTCAGATAATTATGTCCCTTGTCTGTCACAAATTCCACTCTTGACAAATAATAAAAACGAACACGCTGAAAGGGACAAAAAATAATCTTGTATCACTTTCTAATAAAGGCCGAATGAAATAACTCTGTCACGCTCTTGAACCTACAGCCGCGTTATGACTCCATCTAGTAGTCTTTTTATCTATGCGGCCAGGAATATTGATGGAACTGACAGTTTAACATGCACGGGGACTTATTATAGCAAGTAAGAACATTTTTATAACCCGACTCAGAATTCGAATCCAGGACCTCGAAATCCGAAACCACATATGCAGGATAAACGAAGCATTGATTCTCTGATCGAGAAGTCTTTGTTAATCGGATGTCATAATATCGGTATAATTGTAACAAAACATCCTCGGACACCGCAGTCTAGACGGAGTGTAAAAGTTTGAAAAGTAAATTAGATTTCGTCTGCGAGTGTAACAGAAACCGTTGCTGGCCTCTGCACTTATCGGGATGTGTTCGCGAGCGTTTCCGTTGTTCCAATGTCGCACATCCGATAAAAAACAAACAACTCCTTTATGGGGCCTGCCTACACATTTGGGCACCGTGGTCATCGGTAATTTGTGTCAATTAAGTTTCATCCAGCTTTCTACAAGGAACGAGACTCAATTTTCTAGTGGGCTATTAAATAAAAAATGATGTTTGGCCGATAACATTTATATAGATATTCGTTGCGCAAGAAAGCTGCCTGCCCGAGGGTCGCCTGTTGCCTCCCTAAGGCGCCTACTTAATTCCTTATGAAGCGCCTGAGCGCTTCTGCCCCACGGACCCAGTGTCTCGACTCCAAATGGAAAGAAGTCACACCGAGTGCCGAGACAACTGTATTTTATTGTCTGGTGCTAATTATTTATTATCCATAAATTGTCAATACACTAATTTAGGTTTCACAACCATTTGACTTAGATGGATAGCTAAGTCTCAATTGAAAGTCTTTGGAAATCATATTCAATAAATACTAAAATGTATGCATGGAATTAAAAAGTATTTTGAAATTTCGTTTTCTTGAAATTTTTCCCAATTCAGAAGAAAAAATAGAGCATCCGTTAATCCGGCATCCGGTTCGCGAGTTTTCTCGTACTACATAGGTTAAATGGAAACAAACAAGGATTCTCATATAAAACCGATGAGAAACTGATTCCTAGAACTCTTTTGAACAGTACCGAAGTTGGTCATTGATTTTTTCTGAAGCTACTCACGATTGGCTTAGAAATATTACATCTATTTATTTCCGTTATTCAGACTTTCTTTATTCAATTATTCTGATTTGTCAGCATTGGTGCATTATTGCTTTGTTAGTTTTGTTATGTAAATATTTCAATAAAATAAACAATAAATTGAATAACAATAAATAAATTGAGCTGTATGCTCTCTTTACGAGGAGGGAGGCCTAGCCTTTTAGTAGGGCTACGAATTAGGGTCTATAATGTGCTGCATTGCCTGATGTCAAGTTGTAGCTTTATAATATTTTTGCTATATTTTTCTATTTTTCCTACACGGAAGTTAAATTAAATTCAACGTATTACACAATCACATATGTTAAGCGTTTCATACAAGTATACTTTGTATGGCTTTCATAAAGTTAGCAACGTTCACGTAATTTTTAAAGTAATTACATCGTCAAAGCGTTGCCGCGACCCAAATCCATGCTAATTTTTGTCACGCCCTCAAGTTATTTTTGCGGAGGAATGTAATATGATAAACATGCGGTGTACTCTTTTTTATGGAGCCTTTTTTTCATAAGTTTCGTCCTTTATGAAAACATTGGATGCGTACATTCTTGTAATATGTATGCAGTAAAATGTTTTCTAACTAAAAAAATGTTGCGCTGAAAGTCCATATACTTGCAGGGGCTTTAAACCCTTTTTCATTTGTTTATTTTATTTGATTACAACTTTAACAAATCAGTCTCAATCTCTGTCTGACTCTACAATATCAGTTGTCAAAGAGGCTCTATAAAGTGTATAATAATTTTTTGGGTTTGCTGTTTTTTTATATTTTCGTACTATTTTTTATGTTCTATCATGTACAAATTTCCTCGTTGATCTTGTAGGTAATTAACGAATCTAGAGGTTCTATCCTAGGTTCGTGTTCTAGATCAGGCTATGAAATATTGAGCTGTGCTTTCATGCGATAAATTCTCAATAAAAAAAATTTGGCCTGGAGATTGGAAGTTGGTGATCGTACACTCCGTGCCTTCAAGACCACATTAAGCCATCGTTTTTCCCACTACAAGGTCATCGTCTGACCTTGTAGTGCGTCGTTAATAGGCTGATAATTATGATGACTATTAAATTAATTAATATAAACAAGTCCGTGGATTCAATCGATCAGTACGACGACACCATTAGAGTGAAATGGCAACACACAGATTACCCGCGCAATATTTCATTCCACCGAACTGAGTAGCAATTAGATTGAGCAAACACACACAGATCCACTCGTGCGGCACAATATGAGAAAAGGGGCCGAAACAAAAGCCTCTCTAAAATACGCGGGCTGTATTGTGGTGTATAATCGGCTGAAAATTTAATATGCGGCCTGTTTCCAAAATGAATGCGAATTGCTCATGTACTGGGAAAGGCTTGCCTTTATCCCTTTGTCAGCTTTTTATGGTTTTGGAATGCAATTGATCGATTCCCTGTGACAGTGAAATCAGCAAACTTTTTTTAGAATGACGCCTAAATTCAGTTGTAGGTAGTTGTACAAAGTATTATAGTAAGTAAGTTTTAGGGCACAGTTCTTTAATGTATAAAATATCCCCTGCCTTAAGTGGGTATTACTGCAGGTTACTATAGGTAATTGACGTCATCATGTTAGGATCTGGTGATGATAGCCTGGAAAATTGAAGGAACTCTTCAAATTGTATGGGCATACTTGCAGCGATTTCGGTTTTTGTGTAAGTATCGGTAGCTTTATGGTTACAATTGCCGTATAATATAGTACGAGGACGTTACGTGGCGATAAATCACTAAAAAGTAAGAAATAAAATTTTTTAACAAAAAATAGAACCGACTCAAAACGCACTAAAAAATAAAAAATAACTATTTTTTTTTATTGACTACAAGTTGGTTCTTGACTGCCATCGCACCTATTGTTAAGTGATGATGCAATCTAAGATGGAAGGGAGCTAACTTGTTAGGAGTAGGATGAAATCCACACATCCGTGCCAGCCAAGGTTTCTACTTTAAGGACATTACCTAGAACCTACAAACTGGTTTACTACGTTAAATGAATGTTCTTTAAACTTGGCTGGCACCGACTTCATAGATATGCTTAAGTAGATTAAAGCAACTAAATTACACAGTTATTTTTTACTTTTTAGTGCGTTTTGAGTCGGTTCTACTTTTTGCTAAAAATTTTTAAAACAATCATTCAGCAGTCGGGAAAAAGCAATATGAAAGCATAAAAAACGGTCTTACTAGTGCAGTAACTATGTTCAACCAGCGTAAGGGAGTTACTAAACGTAACAGAATTAAAGATAATTAAAAAAAAACTCATTTGTAGTTAAGAATAGTAACTAGTAGATTAAGAGTAGTAAAATAATATAATAATGTTAGAAGTAGATTTGGATGTAAATTAGCGATAACTAATCATAATTTAGCAATTAGCTATCTGGTTTAGCATTATAACGCGTGGTTATTTAACCATTGTCCGTGCTCTGCCCATGCTCCAATGATAGGTGTATCTAGGCTTACGAGCTGAGCACAAGCTGAGCACAAGTCAAACACATACTCGTATCATGTAGAACGGATTAAAGTACGAGCCATAAGCGAGCACGTGTCGAGCGTCTGCTGTGTTCGGTGTACCAATTTTCGGTATTTTGACGAGCAAAGACGTTTGAGGACATTACCCAATCGTTGTACGACCACACCTGATGCGGCGAACAACGACGTCGGCGTCGTCGTCGAAAGTCGGCTTTTAGTCTTACATAAAGAAAACTGTTTACTGGAGCATTATCATCATCATCATTACTATCAGCCTATGAACGGCCCACTACAGCGCCAGGCCTCCCTCCTTATAGGAGAGGGGAACTGGAGAATAACACCTGAAAACAAACAAATGACATTGATTTCAGATTAAAACAATTTTAAACTAGTAGAGCTTTTCTTTTCGATCAACACGTTCAGAGGATTAGGTACTACTGCTATGTTTATTTTCGCCACCAAGCAGTATCGTATTCTTGTCTGAAAGGCATGGTTGCCGGTGTAATTACCTACATATAGAATATCACATTTTTTATAACCTATGCTTTTACACTCGATAATCCATTTATTCTGTGGATTATTATTATAAAACAAAAGACAAACAACAACAACAAAAGCTAAGTTTAATGATAGAAGATTAGCTACGACAGAAATAATTATTACTATAGAAATTATTTCATTGAGATTTGAGGACGTATCGCGGTAATCCGAATTTAATTTAACCCTCATTATTATATTCCATCTGGTTTCACGGCTCTCGCATTATACATTGCCGGAAGCGGATCCGGGTTGCTCTACGATAAACATTAAATCCCGATTTAATGTTTAGTTAATATGTAGGATTTCTAATGTTATTAAATGATTATTCAGTGCTGCCTCGTTAGTCAGCAGCAGCAGAAAAGGGGATAACTTTCCAATAATGAGGGGTTTGAGTTATTCAAGTTTTCCTTTTTTCCAAAACAATATCAGTCACAATTGTTCTGTAGTTGGGAAGATTGTGTTGTTACCTCTGTGTATCGAAGAATATATTAGGCCATCAATCCCAGCCTTAGTTATTAACAACTAAACAGTAATCTTTTTAGCCAATTCTGTGAATCTATTTATGTAATTTAAATTTTGTTATTTGGACTTATTTCATTGATCACAATTAAAAACAAAAAGAAGTTTGAAGAAGCAATTTGAAAAGAACAAGAGTATGTCAAAACATCCAAGAGTAACAGAAGGAAGGAAAGATTTCGTGTTAAGATGTTAACTGAAGTTTGATTTTATGGCTGTTGGCAATGTTCGGACAAATATTCGTTCGGCATATGAACACAAATAGTATTAAAACTACGAAGTCAGAATCTCATATAAAATTCCACCGCCTGTGGACGTTTCTTGCTCCGCTCGTCAGATGCCACAATTTAATCAAAATGCAAATTAAAAAGCTATCGTATCCGCCTGAAAAACGCTGTACTTCGAGTCTAGTCTGTGATTTTAAGTGTGTGTGTGTATTGTATACAATAGTTAGTATGTTTGGTTAGTGAAAATATAGAGTCCGCGCTGACATAAAAGTTCGTCCTTAAAAGACGTTTCGCATTCCGTGTTCTTTCTGATGTTTGAAACTTTATATCACTGCGCAGCTATTAACAGGCAGTGCGGTATGACCTACCATCTGAAAGTTGCATGAAGTCAGAACGTGTGAATTTTTTGGAATTAAATTGAGTGATAGAATTAAGAATATTGTGATAAGAGAAGTGTGCTATAAAATAAGATGTAGGGATTAAAATCCAGAAAGTTATGTTGAGGTGTTTTGGTCATGTAGGGACAGTTAGGATTTTAGGAATGGGTTTTATAAGGTGAGAGTGAATAAGAATTTTGGAAGAACGGATTAATGAAATTGGAAGAAGCTAGCGAGATATGTAAGTATCGTGGCATGTGGAAGGACGTTGTCTCTGCCTACCCCTAGGCGAATGAGATGAGATGTATGTATGGTTTCTTTTTCAGTCTGGGCAGAAGACCTTAAAATGATATTATGTAAATAAAGTATTAACCTTAAGAATACACTAAAGTTGTTTGATTGATCCACTACAGATTGAGGTACACCTCCTACTTATAGGAGACGGATTACGAGCGTAGACCTATCCCGCTGCTTCAATACGTATTGATGATACTTTTCAGCGACGATTAAATAATAAATGCGACGACTGACAGCTTATCATTCTCTCCAACGCTCGAAGGTGTAACACCATCTACTCCTCAATTTCGGACAGCTACTAACAATTTATTTAAAAAAGAAATGCTTAATATTTCATAAGCCTTGACTGGACTACAGGACTCATGATCGTTGCCAAATACGCTAACCACTTGTCCAACCAGACAGCATTTAGTACCCACAGCGTCAAATATCTCCGCTCATTTGACAGTCCTGCTCGTCAACGCGCCGTTTCTTGCCGTCGCGCCGCCGCCCGTCAGACGCCTCGGTTTAATCAAAATGCAAATTAAAATGCTTTCGCACCAGCCCGTGACATGGCAAAACACCGTTCCCGCGCGCTGATGTGTGTTTTAAAAATATATACGGTCGAATTGAGAAACTCCTTTTTTTTTTGAAGTCGTTTAATAAGATGTAGGGATTAAAATCCATAAAGTTATGTTGAGATGTTTTGGTCATGTAGGGACACTTACGAATGGGACTTATGAGGCGAGAATGAATGGGAATTTTGGGAGAACGGATTAAAAAAATTGGAAGAAGCTAGCGAGATATGTAAGTATCGTGACATGTGGAAGGACGTGGTCTCTGCCTACCCCTAAGCGAATGAGATGAGATGTATGTATGGTTTTTTTTCAGTCTGGGCAGAAGACCATAAAATGATATTATGTAAATAAAGTATTAACCTTAAGAATACACTCAAGTTGTTTGAGTGGTCCACTACAGATTGAGGTACACCTCCTACTTATAGGAGACGGGATTTGAAGCGTAGACCTATCCCGCTGCTTCATTACGTATTGGTGATACATTCAACGATTAAATAATAAATGCGACGACTGACAGTTTAACATTCTCTCCAACACTGGAAGGTGTAACACCATCTACTCCTCAATTTCAGACAGCTACTAATAATTTATTTAAAAATGAAATGCTTAATTTCATAAGCCTTGACTAGACTACAGGACTCATGATTCGTTGCCAAATCCGCTAACCACTTGTCCAACCAGACAGCATTTAGTACCCACAGCGTCTAATATCTCCGCTCATTTGACAGTCCTGCTCGTCAACGCGCCGTTTCTTGCCGTCGCGCCGCCGCCCGTCAGACGCCTCGGTTTAATCAAAATGCAAATTAAAATGCTTTCGCACCAGCCCGTGACATGGCAAAACACCGTTCCCGCGCGCTGATGTGTGTTTTATAGCCAGAACGCTCCCCGGCACTATTTTCCGGATGGAGTTATTAAACTGTAAACAAAATTTATTTCTCTTCTGTTCTTTTTTGTTTGTATCGCTGGAACAAAAGGTTTAGCCATTAACAAAGTGGCATCATCTACTATAGAAACTAGACTTCTATTACTACTTACTATCACTATCACTTAGTAGAGTTTCTTATAGGTAACCTTAGGATTAGCAAAAGCGAAACAAGAGACTTATCTGGGAGTATTGCGCTATAATTGAATAAATATGGCTTACTTTTTATAAAATTATGACTATCTGGCAAATATATATAATAGATTGAAAATTAAATTAAATAAAAAAAATATTATTAAAGTCCCTCGACGCCTGGGAACCGAGCACGAGCGGAGCCACTTGGCTCATCGTTGTTCGCGGCGTTAAAGTGGACGTCCAATAAGCATTATCATCAAAACGCCTTTGTGTTTGTCAAAAAACCAACTATTGACGCAGCACAGTCAAGCACGAGTCGAACGCTTGGCGCTTGCTGATTCGAGGCTCGCGGGTCAGTCCACACTACAGGAATTCAACAACACAAACTCATTTATGACTTATAAATAAATAAATAAATATTATGCGACAATTACACACATCGCCCTAATACACGAATTCAACAACACAAACTCATGTATGACTTATAAATAAATAAATAAATATTATACGACAATTACACACATCGCCCTAATATATAGCCCCCCATCTATATAGCCCCAAAGTAAGCTTGTGTTATGGGTACTGTGATAACTGATCACACTGGAAAACATCCATGCTCATCACTCAAACATTTTTCAGATGTGGGAATCGAACCCACAGCCTAGGACGCAGAAGCAGGGTCACTACCCACTGCGCCACTCGGCCGTCAAACAATAGCCGGGTGATTTAGCTAAATCATAATGTTATATCGGCCTCCTAAGCTTCTGGAGCGAGCTTGGCTGGTTGCAATAAACCAGAGGGGACCTAAACCGGAGGAATCACGCGCAACGGCCAACATCGTGGCCAAGTGCGGAAAAAGCCCGGGAAGAAAGAAGAAGAAGAAGATGGGAAGCTTTGGTCGTGGCTAGTTAAAACCCTACCCTATGTCGTTTAGAATCGGAAGGGGTGTGCATATTATCCTACTCTTAACAAGTTAGCCCGCTTCCATATTAGACTGCATCATCAATTATCATCACTTATCAGGTGTGATTGCAGTCAAGGGCTAGCTTGTAATGAATAAAAATATTATTAGATATATTATCATTAATCTGTGATAATGATAAGAAGATTAAATTTCATTTCAAATTATCGACATTATAAATTCCAATACCGAAGATTAAGATTGTGATTGTGCGTTATGCAACGACGTTCTAGTTACATAAAAACTAAGAATTTTTGAAAATATTCTAACTATATACAAGCGAATTAACACCAACCTATTGGCTCACTACATCTTTTTTAACTATAGGTACATTCGATTGACTAAACTGGCAAACGTAGTCATCTTGCGATGTACACCCTTACTTAGATCAGATTTTCCGATACTCTTACGGGAACAGGATCGCGAGTGAAACTGCGGGGCACAACTGGTTTACTTACCTATTAAATGTACAGTTAGGTAAGTGTTTATACAGGATGTCCCATAACTAATTAATAGATCAAACGAAAATGGGCGTTACGTCAACTAATTTTCTAAAACTAAATTTCTAATACTAGTTTTCAAAAAACCACAGGATGACAAATTTATTAGTTCTTTCGTAGATTTTTCAAGTTTCTCAGTCCTAAATTACATTTTCTAATACTAGAGCTGCTGTTATTAATATTTTTAAGATTTGATTTTTATTATATATTACGGATTAATATACATATAAAAATATTTATTATTATAGAATAATTTCAAAGAATCAAAAGTTGTTACCGATCACGATTGTCAATAACAATCTGCCCGGTTCGTATTAATTCATAAGGCCCGGTCATGCATTGTGTGTACAAAGGTCTCCCACAAGAGCCTTATGAATATGTTTGCTATTGTCCAGCTGGCAGCGAATTTATGTCGTAATAATATCATAGGCCCATGTTACGTTGCTATAATAAACTTTTCTCTTATGACAAAATCTCAACTATAAACTCAACTCAAGTAAAAAATGTAATAACGTAACAATTAATAAATAAAAATATATTATTATTAAAATTATGATCTCTATTCGAATATTGTCTTATTATTAAATTAGCTTAACTATACTCAATAGTATGACTCTCGATCTTGACTCTATTTATCTCTATCTATAGTATCGTGTTAGACAGAGAGAGTTTTAGACGACATCGAGACTTGCAATGTAAAATTTTGTTACTAAACCGAGTTTTTTTTTTATCGACTACAAGTTGGCCCTTGACCGCTATCACACCTGATGTTAAGTGATGATGCAATCTAAGATGGAAGCGGGCTAACTTGTTAGGAGTGGGACGAAAATCCACACCCCTTTCGGTTTGTACACGACATCGTACCAGAACGTTAAATTGCTTGGCGATAAGTCTTTGTCGGTAGGGTGGTAACTAGCCACGGCGAAAGCCTTCTAGCAGCCAGACCAAGACAAATTAAGAAAAATCTCAATCTGCCCCGCCGGGAATCGAACCCAGGTCCTATAATAATCCCGTCCCGTTATAAATCTACCTCGCATACCACTGCGCCACGGAGGTCGTAGATACTTGCTGTATTTATCTATGTAAAGCTTGCTGTATTTATCTATGAAAAGAGCAATCTTTTAGATTTTATAAAATGGCAAAGGTCTGGCTCTTAGACTATACTGTTTCACCGTCGTCATCATCATCATCAATAACAGTCGATGTACGTCCACTGCTGGACGTAGGCCTTTTTAGCGAGTTCCAACGATCCTGAGCCGCTTATAGCCAGCGGCTCCCTACGATACATTTGATGTCGTCAGTTCACCTCGTGGGGGGTCGACCAAAATCGCACTTACCGGTGCGGGGTCGCCATTCCAGCACCTTGGATCCCAAACGTTCATCAGCTGTTCGATCCACGTGACTCGGCCATTGTCACTTCAGTCCTGCGACTCGCTAAGCCATGTTCATACAGTTTAGTACTATAAAATAAGTTAGTACTTAACCCCTGTGGGCCTGACATTCAAACCTTCTTTGAGGCCCGCGGCTACCCGGGTAGCGACGGAGCTATAATGACAGCTGTCATTATTTGCCTGACGGTTGCCAGGGGACCCCTCGGGGCTGTGAAACTTTAATACAGTAAAGATATTGACGTGACAACGTCTTATAATTCGATAGAGCCGGCTGCACGCACGAAAAAACATGACTCATGCGGCGTTACCTCGCTTTGAGGCGTTCCATGTAAGGCTTGAAGTGCAAGCGAGAGCGTGGAACGAGCGACAAAGAAGCACAATCGGCCTTTGCGTTCGGCAGCGTTCGACATCCGTCTATTAAATATAATTATTAAATATAGTAATTTTAAATTAAAAATTAATATATTTATAAATTAATATATTTATTATAAATTTATAAAATCAAAATCAATTATTTTATAAATTTAAATTAATATTTATAAAAATATACTTAAATTAAAAATTTTAATAACCAATTAAATGCTACCATTCCATCAGTATTTTCTTAAGACATTGTCACGTTCAACTATCGTCAGTAAACCGACTTTACAGACAACCAATTTTTTTTTTTAGGCTAGAAACACAAACATATTTAAAGTTCGCATTTCCACCACGAAGTTAAGATAAAAGCCAGGAAGTTCTAGCTAGTAGATATTATTCTTTTCTTTATATCAACAGAAGACGACTGCAATATTGACGTACTCGTAACACTGTCTGTGAAATTTTAATACAAAGCAAACATATCCAAATTGACTGTAATTTTAACCCTTAAATAAACTGTTTTACAAGTCTGTAATAAAGTTCTATGATTATAAGAAGATACGATATCGAATTTAAATCGAGTAGTCTCCAAAGTTTTAACGTCCAAATAGATTTGTGTTCTTGGAATATTTTGGGGTTCATTACACTTAAGTGTTTAAGTCACCTTTAAGAGTACTTACCTGATTAATAATACGCTGGTCAAAGGTCTTGTCTATTTATTTTGAGTGGTGATAGTGAGAGTCGGTGGTTACTTTAGGTCAAAGTTAAATGTTAAATTTGCCTTTAAGAGGTCAGACTTATATAAACCAGTGATGAGAGTTTTAAATAAATTGCAAAGGTCAGAGGCGTTTTTTTAATAAATGAGGTTAGATATTGTCAATTAGTCACCTTTAAGAGTACTTACCTGATTAATACATAAATGTCATTTATTTTGAGTGGTGATAGTAGACTTCGTTACAATTTTTGGAAAGTTAATGTTATTTGCCTTTAAGAGGTCAGACTTATATAAATAATATTTTAAATAAATTTCAAAGGTCAATTTTTTAATAAATTAGATATAATAGTCCCTTTAAAGTACTTACCTGATTAATACAACGCTGGTCAAAGGTCTTGTCTATTTATTTTGAGTGGTGATAGTGAGAGTCGGTGGTTATTAAATTTAAATGTTAAATTTGCCTTTAAGAGGTCAGACTTATATAAACCAGTGATGAGAGTTTTAAATAAATTGCAAAGGTCAGAGGCGTTTTTTTAATAAATGAGGTTAGATATTGTCAATTATGGCACAGACTTCTACAAAATTTAGATTCTGATATGTGAGGAAACCATCAAACAACGTATCTGTCTGAAGATCAATATAATGGTCAAGATAAAATAGAAACAGATATGTCTTAAAATTGTTTAAGTGTATACCATTTTGTATACAATTTTAGGACAATAAGCCTTTTATATTTATAAGTAAGTAAGTATAATATATGTATATGTATCTTTAGGATTTTTTTTATAAATTTTTAATAGTGTTTTTATATATATTTTTGTAACTTATAACATTGTTAAAAATTTTAAAAAAATATGTAAATAAAGATAAATGAGAGACAAAAATATATCTTTAGTAGGTTTACAGTTAAGATTATTTATGTGTGTATGTTTGACCCCGCCCCGTATTTGGAATTGTATTTTATCTTGTGTTCTTATTCTTGACGGCCTCCACGGTGCACTGGTATATGCAGTAGATAAGACGGAGGTCCTGGGTTCGATTCCCTGCAGGTAGAAGGTTTTCGCCATGGCTAGTTACCACCCTACCCTCAAAGACGTACCGCCGAGCGATTTTGCGGTCCGGTGTGTCGTGTAGAAACCGAAAGGGGTGTGGATTTCATCCTACTCCTTATAAGTTAGCCAGCTTCCATTTTAGATTGCATCAGAAAAACTTGTAGTAGATAAAAAAAAAGAAAAATTAATCTTATATGCTGAGATAATGTTAGGTTCTAGAAGGACAAAGGTGCGTATCGAAATACGAATCAGATTATGCAAACGCGAAGTGTTTTTCCTCTATCAATATTTCGCGGCGCTGCTTAGGTGTTTATTTGTGCGGCGTTTCGACCCGACAATACTCTCGCTAGTCCTATCACAGGGGATGAATGGAGTCGCCCCTGCGCTAAAAACATGTTTGTCCTGTGAGACATACTGACAGTGCATCGTGTATGTCAAATTGGTGCGTAAAAATAGACCATTGAAAGAAATATACCTAATCCGCTTGAGTGCATGTGGAATTTAGAAGGCAAATTAAAAATTATCAACTATTTCATTTGTCGCACAAGTAAGACATTTCTTTCTATCGGTTTTCGGCCCAGTGGTTAATAGCAAAGTAATGTATCTTCCTATTCTATAATTTTTAATTAATAAACATATTCGTAACATCGTAGTTCTTGCTGGTGAGTGGCTTCGGCCGCGGCTAGTTACCGACAAAGACGTACCGACAAGCGATTTAGCGTTCTGGTACGATGTCGTTTAGAAACCAAACTTGTATAAGGTACAAGTTAGCTCTCAAAATTCTACAAGGTAGCGCTTCTAAATAAAACAAATGCAAAGAGTGATTCAACAAAAAAATATACACCTAGTGCAGCTAACTCCTCTACATATTATTTTTCTCTATCGAACTCTACTCTATGGATGTTACTGTTCTGTTTTCCATTTACTTGTTCCGTGTTATCTTTATCCTTATAGTAGGTATAGTTTAATTTAATATGCGCTGTTACGAAGTAGGTTAGGGAGTAGGCAGTAATACAGGATCATCTCGACATGGCGTCTTGTTAAAGACAACAAGCGAATTTTGAACAGGAACATGAACTTCCTTATCTTATTTAAATACGTTCAGCCCGGCTTTTATTCCGAGGTTATTATTTTAAGTCAAATAAACATTGTCAGAGTCTTGCCACAATGTTTTTCCACGGAGTATTTCAATTAACTGTGTAGTAGGAAATATGAAATTGCAAAAGAATAATGGAATATTTCGAGCGATTATTATACGTAAACGAAACTTTATTGATATTAAAACGCAAATCAAATTGAAGTACCTACGTCTCATGTCAAGTTGACATAATACATAATTTGATTTGTGTTTTAGTAGGTATGTGGGCACAAAACTCATATTAAACACTCGGATCGGACTTTTGGTGTATTTGCGTGTCTTTGGTGCCAGTGCCAATGTAATTAGCAATTTATGCGCCCTGGGCCAGCGTGCGTAACTGCGCCCTATAGACTCTTAACTGACTGTAAATAAAGTATTGTTTTTATATGGTCTGGTCATTTCTGTGCCCCTCCAGGGTCTGCGCCCACTGCACCGCCGGCAATGCCCTAGTTACGGCACAGGCCAATGTATAAATCAAGCCAGTCTGATTATGGAGTCGGAAGGTGACTCTTAACCTACACCAACGAAACTTAATCGAGAATGGCCTCATTTGTATTGGAAAACATTATTATGCTTACATATCGCAGTATTTAAACATAGCCAGCTCCAATAGAACGTAACAATTCTATCGCAGTTATAAAAAGTTTAATACCGATTGCTTAGTAAGCTGGTAAAACATCTTCAGTGCTAAGATTACTAGAAGCAATGTACTATAAACTTAAGCAGCAGATTTTAGAACATCGTCGGAACTCGGGCTGACAATTTAAGTCCTAGTTAAGGCCACACGGCTTCGACTCGACCTCAATTTATCCTGCCCCGAAGCTTTAATGGCGGACTATTAGCCCGTGCCCAGGCTTCAACCGAGCCGGCTAAGCTACTATAATCTAGGTTTGAGGCAGATTTCAACTTATTCTCGGCGTGTAAGCTTAGTAGTTGCTGCTATTACTTGTACCACACGCAGATAACGGTACGAGGAGGTAGTTTTCTTCTCCTTACTAATATTATGTGTATGTATTTCCTTACTAAATGTCATTAATGTTTTTTGGGTTTTTCAGCTATCAGACCTAATGACGCGTGTATATGATATAAACATAATTAAGTTAGATTATTATTTTCATCAATCAAAACAATAATATAATCATGATATAAAAAATTAAGATACGAATAAAGACAAAACATTGCCAGAGATACATAAGACATGATAAAGGGCCTACCTTTGAAGTTTGATGTGTAATTACAGGCGTTATAATAAATTATGTAGAGAATGAAGAAATGTTAAGCGGTTCTTTGCTGACTATCGAGGTAAAGAAAAGGCTAATAAAAAAAAGGAGTAATTTGGGGCACACTGATACGATTTTTACTTAGACCTAATAAAAGACGACCTATTGACAGTAACATCCAATATAAGAATTAAAATCAACTTACTCTTCAAAGTCAAATTAACTATTAGATTTAAAATAATTCTATTAACTAAATATAGAAATTTGTATCAATGTGCCCCACAGCTGAGGCACTTTGATTTAATAGAATATTTCTACAAATCAAACAAGTTTCACTGATTTTTATGACATTTAATATTTATTTATTTCAAATTCATTATCTTCTAAATTATTAAAAAAGATTTCAACGGCAGTTCTACTAAATGATAATGATCGGAAAACATATTTGTTTTCCTAAACCAGTACTTTTATTGAGATCCCAAGAAAGTGGACAGTTGCAATTAAGTCTTTTTAGCGTATTCGTAAGCAAGCTGCCGCACTTTAGTTCATGTAAGTCCATGATGCATTTTATTATATAATAATTAAGTAGGTCTTCTTGTTTGGTTGTAAATACTTGCTGGGAGGTGTGTTTCAAAAAACACACTCCTTCGATGTCTTGTGTCTTCTTTTTTTTCGTTCTATGCTGTAGAGTTGCAGCCTTTTTATTATTTATCAGCCCCTTTTTTGATTGATAATACTCCTTTTAACACGTTCATCAATCAAATAAGCTATTTCTTTAGGCTATACGTAAAGATATACGTAGTTATATTATCATTTAATTTAAATACATTAATACAGTTATTTAAGTAATTAGTTTCAAATTTAGTCATGTGTAGCTTTTGGCAACTTGTTATTGTTGCGTAGTGAAATATAAACGCTCATTGCTCACGATGTCGTCGGGTTCGGGTTCGGGTATTGTAAAATGTGCAAGTTGTAATGTGGTGATATGTGAGGTGTTATCCTTCATCCAAAACAAGCTGGATGTGATGGATGTTGAGAGCATAATACGTGTGTGCGTTTCTGGCTTTACTGCTGGGGACATTGAACAGGCAAAAAGGCTGTTATTTGAGTCTGTTCCAACAAAAAAAAAGATGATTTCGAGAAGGAAGGACGGTAAATCTCAGCGGGAGGTGGAGGATATTATCTGCCTATTTAGGGATACGGATCCCGAGAACATGCCGATATTCGTAGCGAGAGATCTCCAAAAGCTACCACCGGTATGTTTTGATCACTTGGATGCCACGAGACTATTAAAGGATTTATTAATTTTAAAATCCGACGTGCAAAATATAAAAGAAACTTATTTAACGAAGGATGATTTTGTCCAAACAATGAAGAACACGCAAAGCAGCCCCAGGTGCGAATACGTAAATTGCAGAAGAGGTGCATATACAAGCGAAAATTGTTGCATCGACAGTGGACCGTTTGGCTTGCCACATATTGTTTTAAAATCATCCGTTAATGAGTCACCTGTTCAGAAATCAGATGTTCAAACAGCTGAGAAGCATGCGCAGTCCGTTAATAATATCTTAAACGGAAGCAGCGGAGTGTGTGCTATCTCTGTTTCACCAATGAAAGACAGCGGGTCGCAGGCGCAAGTACGCGAAAAGGTGAACGCAACAGATGACATACTGGATGCACGGTCGTCTAGTGTCAATGAAACTAGGTCACCGAATACAGCCGAGTCGAGCGTGAAAACGAGAAATATAGGAATGACAGCAACGTTAGAGCAGGACAGGCACTCTGCGCAGTCATATGCGACAATGGCAAAAATAATTAGTAAAGATCGACTTAAGTCGACGCCTCAACAGTTTGACAGTGCGAAACAAAACAATGCCGAGAGTAAAAATGAGGAATGGATTTTAGTACAAAACAAAAAGCGTTTGATTCGAAATCGTTTTGTAGGGAAAAAGGGTACGGCCAAGAACCAACCAGAATGTAAATTTAGAGCTGCTAGTATAGAGATTCCTTTTTATATTTACAATGTGGACAAGGAATCGCCCGTGGAAGATATTAGAAGTTATATTAAAAATAAAACAGGGTTACTAGTTAACTTAGAAAGTGTAGTTATGAGACAAAAGAAAGGTTATGCTGCGTATAAATTCAATATTCCAAAAGAAAAGCTGAGTGTCTTTATGGACCAGAACCTATGGCCAAGCGAAATTTTATATCGCAAGTATATTTATTTTAATAGGGAATCGAGTACAAGTGGTAATGTGCAGACGAGTGATAACACCCTACCTCTAACGCATTAAGATGGGTACTAAGGAGGTAACAAAATTTATTAGTTATAATTGTAAGTCTTTGAAGAGATCTATTGAATGTGTCAGGGGTTTAAGCCTAAAGGCCGATGTTATTGCTCTTCAAGAGACCTGGCTACTCCCTCACGAGATCCCCGAGTTAGGTAATATAAATAGTAAGTTTGGTTATTTCGGAAAGTCTGCGATAGATACGACGAAAGGTATATTGCGCGGCCGTCCGTATGGGGGCGTTGCATTGTTATGGAACAATAGTAAGTTTGATAATGTGTCTGTTATTCCGTGTAATAGTGACCGCATAATAGCCATAAAAATAAGTACATTTGGACGGTGCATGCTAGTTTGTAGTGTATATATGCCAGTGGACTCATCTGATAATTTAGTAGAGTATGTTAATTGCTTAAGTGAAATAGCAGCAATTGTTGAAAACAGTAATATAGAGTCTGTATTTGTTATGGGTGATTTCAATTCACACCCGGGGGAAGCTTTCGGTAAAGAAATGATTAGTTTCTGTTCTGAACAGGGCTGGCGATGCGCTGATTTACAGTTATTAGGGAATCACTCGGATACCTACACTTTTGTCAGCGAGGCACACGGCAGCAGGCGTTGGCTTGATCACTGTTTAGTGACTGAGGCGGCGTGGAAGTCGATAACGTCGATAAATATACTGTATGACATATACTGGTCCGATCATTATCCGTTAGAGATACAATGTGATATTGTCTCAGTTAGGCCAAAGCTGGATACGCCGTGCGCCCCGATAAATAAAGTTATATGGGGTGACCGGGATCATGTTCAAATTGAAACCTATTATAAGCGCTGTAATGAGCTACTTAAAAATATTGAGTTTCCCCAGGAGCTTAGTCTATGTTGTGATAATATGTGTGATAATGTTAGCATTGAACATAGAGCTGTTATAGATAAGTTATATAATAATATTGTTAAATGTCTGTCAGAGGCGGCTTCTTATAGTCACAAGCATAGTAACTCGCAGTTGGAGAGGAAAGGTAAGGGCAGTCGTTGCGTCATAGGGTGGAATAAGCACGTACGCGAAACTCACAGGGATGCAAGACAAAAATTTATAAATTGGGTTTGGTTCGGTAAACCGAGACAAGGTCCTATTTATGATTTAATGCTTGAATCGCGAAAATATTTTAAGCAGAAGCTAAAATATTGTCAGAATCATCAAGAACAAATTAAAATGGACATTATAGCGTCGCGTCATAGAGATAAAGATTTCAAGGGATTCTGGAAAGAAACAAAAAAGTTAAATCCTAAGATGGGGGTCCCTGTGAGTGTCGACAGTGTTACAGAGCCAAAGGAGATAGCGAATCTTTTTAAAGATCATTTTCAAGTACGTTCGCCATTAGTACCTGTACAGAATAGTAGCGGCAAGTGTGTCGTGTCGAGTGTGCCTGACCATATTTCTGCAAATGCTGTTATAGAGATTTTAAAAGGTATGCGGAAGGGTAAGTCACCTGGGCACGATGGTCTAAGTATAGAACACCTTTTACATGCTGGTTCCCATCTCCCAAGGCTCCTGGGTTTACTATTTACCCTGTGTATTAGACACTCATATCTTCCGGCTGAGCTCATGAGGACGGTTGTAGTGCCCATCATCAAAAACAAAACAGGTGATATTACCGATAAGGGCAACTATCGACCGATCTCATTGGCTACTGTTATAGCCAAGGTATTAGACGGTCTGCTGGAGCGTCAGCTTAGCAAATATCTCCGAATTCATGATGCACAATTTGGTTTTAGATCGGGTGTTTCGACGGAGTCCGCCATTTTGACGCTCAAGCATACCGTCCGATACTACACGGACAAGAGTACACCTATTTACGCTGCCTTTCTGGACCTCTCAAAAGCTTTTGACCTGGTTAGGTACGACATTTTATGGTCCAAAATGATTGACTCGGGAGTACCACAAGAAGTGATCAATATGTTCAAGTATTGGTATGAGCATCAGACTAACCAGGTCAAATGGGGAAGTGCACTGTCTGATGAGTTTAGATTAGGATCTGGGGTGCGACAGGGAGGACTATCATCTCCAGCACTCTTCAACCTCTATATTAATCAGTTAATTATAGACCTTGGCAACACCGGTGTCGGCTGCTCAATTGATGGGCAGTGTATTAATAGTATCAGTTATGCAGACGATATGGTGTTGTTGAGTCCATCAGTCAGGGCACTTCGGAAGCTGCTGGCAATCTGTGAAAACTATGCTCAGAAGCATGGCCTAATTTACAATGTTAAAAAGAGCGAACTTCTAGTGTTTCGGGCGGGCACATGGAAACTGGACCGTGTACCGCCAGTAACGCTGGGAGGAGTCGCACTTAAGAGGGTGTCGGAGTTTAAATATCTCGGACATATTGTTACCGAGGATTTAAACGACGACCTTGACATGGAAAGGGAAAGGAGAGCTATTGCTGTCAGATGCAATATGTTGGCTCGCAGATTTGCGCGGTGTACTGTAAATGTCAAAAAAACATTATTTAAGGCGTTCTGCCAGACGTTATACACGTGCAGTCTGTGGGTCAAATATACGCAGAAGACATACAATGCGCTCCGAGTACAGTACAACAATGCCTTCAGGGTGATGTTGGGGCTACCTCGGCACTGCAGTGCATCAGGCATGTTTGCTTATGCGAATACTGACAGCTTTACTACTGTCATACGCAAACGAACTGCGTCACTAATGAGCAGGGTGAGGAGGAGCACCAACGTCATTCTGAGGGTGATTGCTGAGAAGCCTGACTGCCCTGTGCTGAGGCACTGGGTAAACACTCATATGTGTATACCCGGTGCAACAGCGCGAGCAGGCAAATATTTAAATTAATTTAATATTTTCCTAAGAATGTAGTAAAACTAACATTAATTTTAAGTTTTGTTGATTCTATACTAATATTATGGGTCACGGCCTGAAATAAACGAATTTTATTTTTATTTTTATTTTATTTTATTTTTATTTTTATTTTTATTTTTATTTTTTTTATAAATTATTTTACTATAAATATACCAACGTAGCATATTTATAAATAAGGTCGGCCCTTAAGTGAAAGAGTATTATCAAATGTAATTGATTGATTTATTTAAGAAATTCTATAACTTTGACAAATTACTCGCTTATGCAGTCGTAAAGTGAATCAACATTCAACTCAGTAGTTGGTTGGAAGCATAACGCTTAGGGCAACATGGTGACCTATTATTCTGTTGCATTCTTCATTCTTCTATCTTTATACATATCTAGTGGTAACTGTAGTCAAATTCAGACTGTAAATGGAACAATTCACGTAACTATAGGAACGACATCCGGATGTATATTTGTTCCAATTTTAATGGGCCAAGTGGATGAAACCTTTGCAAGATACGGCAAATATATTGATATAGAATTCGTACCTTGGGGCCGAACTGTAAGAGGGGCAAATGGTTCGTTGATATGCCAGTTCGGTGACCCCGATTGCTGGTCCAACCGCGTTCAACGATGTGCCCTAACTTTGTTGAAAGGAAACCTAGAAGCTCAGGTACGTTACATGGTATGCGAGTTCAGTGAACCCTTCCCAGCATTTAGGCAGAGAAGCTTGGCTTGCACGCAAAGAGTTGGCCTGAATATTCTCGCTATAGACTTCTGCTTATCAACATCCTTCGGAGACACTCTAGAAGATCCATTCCAAGAACGTTCCAGAGAAGGCATGGCTATTATAAATCGTATCCCATTCGTTTATTTCAATAAAAATGTTGATTTGCAAATTTATAATCAGCTATGGCAGGATGGGTTACAGAAGTTGATATGTGAAGCGTTGAAGGCTGACCCATCGACGACTGTTACATCATGTTGATAAATTACTGGTGCGCAAAAAATGTTAAACTAGAGGTATGAAATAAGATAGTAATAGTGTTCTAATATGATAGTAATGTAAATTTTTGAAATATCTAAATAACAATTAAAATTAAATAAATTGTAAATTTTCTGTGCGTTGTTATTTCCAAATACTGATTTATGAATTTTTAGTAAAATTGCGATACAATTATAGTTATTACTGAAATGAATACTGAGATAATAATATTAAACATTTTCATTTAAAATACTCAATAAACGATATTTTGCAATGCCTTTACTAACTAATAAATAACATTATGGTACTTTTGTAAAAACCTGACAAATATGAAATGTTTACTCTACAAAGTTTAACTGCGAACTAAATTGCATTGACTCTTTAATATTATATTGTCTTGATATCTTCGAAAAACGCTACAGGGCCTCACTGAACCAAGCGTTAAGAGTAGGTATTTTATCGGTTTTCGCGGAGAATAGGAACATTTTGTTATTCCTTATTTTATCACGCTCAACATAGTTTTCAGTCGAGATTCTAGATTGTCTAGAAATGCCAAGTATTTGCTATTAAATATTCAACTTGAGTACTTGTACTTCAAACAGTTCTACTCAAAGTTACATAACTTCATTGATAATTATATTACTCCATGCTATCTTCCAGAGAAGTTTCACCGAGAATCTAATAATATCAATCTTTTACAATATTGAAATGAAATGAAAATTGCTAAAGTATTTAATGAAACGCGATGATTTCACTCGCCTTTAAGAAACCTGGTTCAGCCTCGTTGGTCTAGTAGCAGCACGTATGCCTCGTTGGAATAGTGGTTAGCATATGTGGCTTCGATCACGAGATCCTGGGTTCGAATTCTGAGCCGGGTCATTGAGTTTTTCTTTCTTCTAAGAAACTTTCAGTAAATTCCAAGCCCGGACTCGGGAAGTTGGCGGTGATACACTCCCGTGCCTCGGAGCGCACGTTAAGCCGTCGGTCCTTTCATCAACAACTGATAGTGATCGTTAATGGAGCAGCGTGGTGGGTCTACGCTTCTTTCCCCTCTCCTACGAGGTAGGAGGCCTGTTCCTGCGCTACCTGCTATCTGTGCAACGCTGCAATATACAAAATGCAGTGAACAATGCAGAATGCAGTGAACACAATGCATTACTTAGAACGCTGTCTATGTGTCTTCGCTGGTTGCAACAGAACTCTCGAGAGTATTCCTAAATCAAGGCACGTAAGTAAATTAATTAGGAGCCACGATAACATCCAGTATAATTCAAGAGGTCACACTGATTACGTGACTCCACTTAATTATAAGAGCGCCTTAGGTATTCAGGTGAGCTTCACATATCATGAATCTATGTTAAATTATTCATTATAAATTGTACCACTTTCCCCCATAATATGAACAAGTAGCATGCATGCTCGACATGCAAAGAGGCTTTCAGAGTATTGCTTATAATGTTTTGTGTTGTGATTAGGTAGATCATAATTTTTCTATGACATTGATATAATATTCTTGATTTAATTTTGTTTAAGGTACTTATTATACAAATTCAAAATTATACTATTGTTGTAAATAATACTCCAACGGGCAGAACAATCAGTTTATTTCCTCCTTCTATTACTATACGTCTCGTGTTATACTAATATTCTAGGATCTACTTTCTTCAACACCCAGGACAGAATGAATGCCCTCCTAATTTTTCTATTTATATCTCGACACCGATTCCTCCATTAAAAATCGTTCTTGGAGGGAATCGTTACTATTGGTTTAACAATAAGTGGTGTGATCCGCCATAACCAATCACACGCGACCAGTCATTATGTTTTCACAGATTAACTATTTTCATAAACTAACATGCCATAGAGCAAAAAACCTCAAGTACTTTTTAAAAAATCATGACACTATGTACATATAGATCTGTCTTATTGGTCCAGTGGTTAGCCTGTTTATAGGTACACTTATAAGCGAAATACCACAGTCTCCTCACGAGATCTCTAAAACTATATACTTGATTGGCTTGACATTTATTAGACCTAGTTACTCATTTCGTGATGTTGATGCACACTAAGAATAAATTTTTCGATATTCGGGAACTGGATCTATATGGTAAAGCTGCGGGACACAGTTAGTCAATTATACGGTCCTGGGTTCGAGGTGCTCGCTTAGATAATGAAAATTAGATTAATATTCTAATTATAAAATTATACATCTTTCTGTGAAGAAATTCTTAATAACAACACGGATATATTTCTGTTGCTTTGTTTTTTTTTATGATGCAGTCTAAGATGGAAGTGGGTTAACTTGTTAGGAGTAGGACGAAAATCCACACCCCTTTCGGTTTCTACACGACATCGTATCGTGGCGGTACGTCTTTGTCGGTAGGGTGGTAACTAGCCACGGCGAAAGCGGCCTCCCACCAGCCGGACCAAGACAAATTAAGAAAAATCTCAATCTGCCCCGCCGGGAATCGAACCCAGGACCTCCGTCATATAAATCCACCGCGCATCCTACTGCACCATGGAGGTCGTCAAAACGCTACGTACGTAATACGTAGGACGCGTCCCAGCGCTTTCAAATTCATGATTATGATTACCACCTTCTACTACTGATATTAAGCCTTACAACCCGTAATGTAGAATCATACTGGGCCAAATAGACGAAGCCGAGGTTCCTTTATAACATTTAAGATATGAATGCAAAGAAACAAATATCCTTCATGTCTATTAATTTATTTTCAGAGTTAATTACAAAATATAATGGTTTTTGTCGGTGGAAATCAAGGATGAAGGAAGGCATAGGAATAAACACTCCTTAATACTCTACACTTTAACACTTTCTTTTGTATAAGGTTGAAAAAGGCAAGGCGATTTAATTGA
The DNA here is from genome assembly GCA_034621355.1 of Mycalesis mineus. Taxonomy (NCBI): domain Eukaryota; kingdom Metazoa; phylum Arthropoda; class Insecta; order Lepidoptera; family Nymphalidae; genus Mycalesis; species Mycalesis mineus. The sequence continues at coordinate 1,463,119 of CM067893.1, forward strand.
GTGAAAATAATCCTGACAAAAATATATTTGAGCTCGTAAACGGATTACCAAAGAAGCCTATTGACTTACCAATGAACTCAAACACGCCCATCACTTCCGTCAATTTGACACAAGATTGATTCAAATTGAGTTCATGCGATTTCCATTTTGAATGCAACCTTAATGTATTGAGCTCGTTCCAGCGCCAGTCTAAGATGACTCCTCCAGTCTCACCCATCTCGAAGCTGACATGAGAATATGGGAATGACAAATAGGTGAGCGAAGTTCTTGAATTATTGGACACTTTTATTTGTCTCCTGACATTTGAAGGAAGCGAGAATGGACCAAAAAGGGGTCCCTATTTGGGGCGTGAAATTGAATCTTGTTGCGGATGGGGGTGCACAGAAAACTTAAATATTTAAGGGAAATTACCATCCGGAGAGGTAACCTGACGATTTAGAGCCAAGGTATTAATTTTATGACCCCCTTCCCTATCTGTGAGGGGGATATATGAAGTCGTTAAGTTTTAGCAGTTGTTTGTTGGGGATTTAACTTTAGGGACGCTGGGGTTCATATGTTGCCTTCGCCGCGGTGATTAGACGTAATTAAAATTAGCACACTTTCAAGGAGTATTAGTACTCCCGAGGGTGTAGAGATTTTATCACATTGTGACTTGGGACATTATGAGAATTCGGATAGGGTTATATTAGGGATATTATTAAGGTCAGTAACAAATACAAATTTCAATAAAATGAAGTAAGTATATTGCGTAACCTAACATAAATGAAAGAAAAGATATATTTTTATTTATGATCGTATTTTGAATTTAAAGATGGGGTAATACGTATTTTATTTGTTACGACAGTGTAAGAATTTTGCACCAAAATTATTCTACATTCTTTTTTTTAGTCATTACAAGTTAGCTCTTGACTGTAACCACCCTGAATTTAAAGATGGGGTAATACGTATTTTATTTGTTACGACAGTGTAAGAATTTTGCACCAAAATTATTCTACATTCTTTTTTTTAGTCATTACAAGTTAGCTCTTGACTGTAACCACCCTAATGGTAAATGATGTTGCAATCTAAGATGAAAAGAGAGGTAACTTGTTAGTAGTAACTTGGTAGTAGGATGAAATCCACACTTCTTTCTACACGATATCGTACCGGTACGCTTAATCGCCTGGCGGTAGGTACGTCTTTACAAGTAGGGTGGTAACTAGCCACGGCCACAGCTAAAGCCCTCGATCAATTTAGAAAATCCTAATCGCCCTGCCGGAAATCGAACCCAGAACCTTTGTCACATAAATTCACTGCGCATACCACTGCGCCTCGGAGGCCGTCAAAAATATTATTAGTTTCCAAGATTTATTTCGTTTGCAACCATTGAGTAAGCATTAAGGTTAATAGAAGTATCTATAGAAGAATTACTGAATGAACTTATCAGGATATCCACGGCCTCGTACATCCATTGGCTCCTTGGTCCTTGTTTGAAGACGTAATGGTGCGTTCACTCGTTCGGGGTCCTGTTTTAATATCGACTGAAAAATAATGATTTCCTGCAGTCTTGCATTTGAATTGCCCCTTTCTTCCAAGAAACATTCAGTAAAATTTCTCAATCCGGAGTTTGGTAGTTGATTGTGTTTCACCAAGGTCGATCCCGGTGATTTGAATTAACATCTAATTGGTCTTTAAAATTAAAACATTATCACCGTAGGCCCCTTAAGCTGCAATAGACTTGTATGGTGGGTATAACTTTCATTTATTGGCTATTCTATAAGTCGGAAGAAGTCTGGCTCTGTCATTCAAATATACTGATAACCATGATTTTCCTGTAATGTAAACTAGTGTTTAACCAGCTTTTAACATCGGAATGTCGATTATGTCGCTCAATTTCACAACGCGTCTCTCTACTCGACTCTATCTCTATTTGTCTCTATCTGACGAATTTGAGACGTCTACCTTCGAGTCGTTAGTTACAGAATCGACATGTTCGTAGTTAACAGTCAAAACATTAGCACTCGAGTCCGACTATCCACATTCGAGCAGCGAGGTGCATCTAAGCTTCATAATCCCTCCCTCTAAAAGTAGGGAGGCCTGTCCCTGTTGTGGAACCTTAAAATAGGCAGATAATGATAAATCTTCAGCAATATAAACCAGTGTTTAACCAGAATCAAACAATTAAATCACCTTATTGTATTTGCCCAAATCGTATCATCCATAGACAATCGAACTAACAAGATCAATGTTCTATAACGCCGATTAATATAGCATCAACGGAACAATGGCCCCAGTTCACTAAGATGCTCGGAAGTCAGAGTCCCGGCTGATCCCAGGGGAAGCCAATTTCATTAATACTGCGGTCGCCGCTCGTGCCAAAGTATAGGGGCTCGTACATTTTTAAATATATCTACCATAATAAAGTACCTGCCTGCTATTTGTGCAATGAATTTAAGGTGTCTTGTGTTTATATATTAATGGGGAGGATCTCGTATTTTTCCTGGTGGGGTTGTACGTTTTTTGCAATTTTGTACTCAGGGGGATAATGCTGCAGGAAGTTCATTTTACATCGCTTGCTTCTATTTTTTTTTTAAATTTGTTAGTAAAATGCTAAAATGCTTTTAGAGCTAGACTCCAGGGCATCCAGACTTTACTTGTAATTTCAGGAAGCGTGAAGATTATATTTGGTAAAATAGAGTTAGTACATACCATGAGTGTATACGAGTTAGTTTAGTCTGAGGATGATTTCGCAGGTTACCAGGTACTAAGGGAATTCACTTAAGGTATGTGGAGTAATATGGAGCTGAATGATACACTACACTATGCATTTTTAGCTCTGGCATCTTGTGATATCTTTACTGGTTTGTCAAATTTTGAAAATCGGTGGTGGTGGTGATGAGTACGAATATGAATCATAGTTACAGTTATTTGATAGCTGTTAAAGCTTTACTAAGAAATTACTGACTATGATGATCGGGTACAATAATGGAGAAAAACATAAATAAATAAATATTATAGGAGAATACACACATCGCTGTATAGCCCCAAAGGTAAGCGTAGGTAGCATATATTATGAGTACTATGATAACTGATAAATATTTTTATATAACTTATAATATATAGATAAACACCCAGATACCGGAAAACATCCATGCTCATCAAACAAACATGTTTTCCATATTTGAGAATTGAACCTAGGACACAGCCTAGGACAAGAAGTAGGGTTTACTACCCACTGCGCCGTACGCCAACATAAGTCTAAAACTTTTTTATCTATTTACATTGAATAATTAATTTTTGAATGTGGGCTATATTTATTAATTTGAGAATTATTATTGTTAATTATAACATACACCTCAGACACGTATGTTTTGCACTTCTGTAGTACAAATTCAGCAATTTTATTAAATCCCTACAGTAAAAGATTCCTTTTAAAATAATAATTTATGCTATCACAATTAACCTAAAAGAAAAGTTTGGCAAGTGTCATTTAATTGAAATAAAAATACCCCGGGGTGTAACGGCTGCATCGAAAGAATAACAATCCCCTTTTTACGGTGGAAACATAATTTCAATAGATGATGCTCGAAGAATTTTGTGTCCCGGATCACCTCTCCAGCATTAGATATATAGTCTTATTATCGTTTTAAATTCAAGTACAATTTAGACTACTACTACTAGAGAGTATATGTCTTAAAAAAACAATTTGTAAATATTTGTATATTTGGAAGATTATTATTCAAAATGTACTCATAGAATTATACTAATTACTTTTTTTGGGGGCTTACAAACAACGGCTTGAATTAGTATAACATCTTAAGCTCTCAGGTATTTGGATAGGCAAGATTAAACATTGGATAGGATTTATAACTTTTTTATTCACATACTGCCCCTAGTTTTACGCGACTTCGTATTTGTGCGTTTTGCAATTACGACTAATGGTAAGCGACGATGCAGCCTACGGTGGTACGTGCTTGCCTAGAAGATGCCTATTCACACTTCACTTAAAAATACCCATATTATAGGTGGTAGAAATAAACGGAGTCTGAGCTACTCTACTGGTAAGATAGTAATTATATTAACCTGCATTTGTAGTTGCGCTTAATCCTACCTCTTATTAATAAAGCGACACATGAAGAATAGCGCTAAAGAAATAGTCGTCGTATGTTACTATACTAAAGCCAAATTCGATTGAGAATGCTTGTCAACAAACAAATTAAAATGAAGGTAGAAAATGCGACACATTTTATGCCTAATAAATTTAAAATTATGTTTTGTGTTTTTAAAAAATCTTATTTAAAAGATATTGAATATATTAATTAGTTTTAAGCTTACTAATCTAATTTATTGTCATGAATTCGTCATTAACTAGCTAATTAAAAAAAATAGATGTAAAATGACTAGTGATTTCTGCCTCCATTTTTAATTTGTTTGTTGACAAGCATTCTCAATCGAGTTTGGCTTTGGTATAGTGTGTTTCTATCTTTACGATTTTTTAAATGGCAGAGCCAGCTGCAAATTAAATACGAAACCGAAAACATTTACTTCTTAAAAGTAAATATTAGGAGGCATTAAAGAGTTTTGGGATTTGGCATAGTCTTAGGAGATTACCTTGAAATACTTTTAAAGGGGAGGTGGAGGTAGGAAATTTGTTTTTGAGTTGTTTTTGTTGGGGAAGTTTATAAAAACCTTACATACCGGTGAGAGTAGCTTCATTATTTTAAACTCGAGTTGTGGCTTTTAAATAGGGTAACCATATAGCACAAGATTGGCTTTGTGTTGGGGCTTTTTGAACACCTTAATACCAAAACTCTAATAAACTCTCGTTTGTTTAACTTTAAAATCTTAAAAAAACAAAAACAAATTCATGACGCTTGTGAGCATAATTATTACTCAACTAAATAATGATATATTTTCAACTAGCTGTTACCCGCGACTTCGTCCGCGTGAACTTCGATTCAGTAACCGGTATATACAGTTAGTATTGACATAAATAAATAAAATTAGTATTGCTATAAACTATTTACAAAGATTCTATATATACTTAACACCGTTTGATGTAGTGCTTTCGAAGGCCAGAATGTAGAGTGAATCTGGACTGGTGACGCGAGAGCACGCAACGTAAAGCTTTCCATGTGAGAAGCTGCTTGTCCTAAGGTCGCCTCCAGCCAGTGGCGGATCCAGCTTTCAATTTAGAGGAGTTTCAGTCCTGGTATAGTCATTTCATGCTCCAAAATTTTCACGGTTTTTTTGGCTTTATTAGACGTGACAGTTATAAAGACCATACGTAGTTTTAGTAGTATAACTGTAACCACAACGTATTCCACACCAAAAATAAGACAGGCACGTAGGCACGTCGCAGAACGCTGGCGCAGGAAGAACGAAGAGAAAACTGAGAAAGAGAAAACTGAAAAGACTGCTGGGTGGAGCTTTTCACGTAAGTCCGCGCCAAAACCGAGAGATTAACCAACCGGCCACAATCCCGCGGCTGGAGGCAGGAGTCTTTGGCGCGACCGAAACTCACGCCTGCGATAATTCGGAGATTTACAGATTCCACATTCAAATTGAAAGGGTTACGGGGGCATCATAATTGTCAGACGGCAGACGTAATCCAGATCAATTTCCTGACACCAGGGCGGCTTTCACCGTAGGTAGCACGCCAAAATCGGTGGATTAATGGATTTCAAATAAAAAATGAGTTAGGTACCTTCGGAGTTCTGGTGCAAGGTATTGTAAGAAAGAGAGCGAGAGCAAACCAGTGGTTCGAGAGAGGAAGCTGGCGCAAAAATTTGGGGATTTGCTTATTCTACGTTAAAATTGAAAGAGGCCTGGGGGCATCAGAGTTGTCTAGCGCAGGAAGTTATCCAGAACAACTCCTTGATGGCTTTAACGCAACCGTAGGTCTTGTGCTAAAATCGGTGGATTACGAATGGATTTCACATAAAAAATGAGTTAGGCACGAGGCATCGTAGAGCTCTGGTGCAAGGCAGGGTCTGAAAGAAATCTCTGACTGGATGATGCGGCCAAAAACAGCGCGCGACCTTTGTTAGTATAACTGTAAGCACAACGGATTCCACACAAAAAATAACACAGGCACGTGGGCACATCGCAGAGCGCTGGGGCAGGACTGCGAGGTTTTAGTTTTAGTTTTTTATATCCATTAAGAAATTAAAATTTTCAACTTACCCCCCTTTTCTCCCCCTAGGGAGAAAATTTCCGAAAATCCTCTCTCAATGCTCACTTGCGGAACCTACATATAAAGTTTCAAGTAAATCCATAAGGAAATTAAAATGTTCACTCCCTTTTCTCCCCTTAGGGGGGAAAAATTTCCAAAAATTCTCTCTCAGTGGTCACTTGCGTCACTGGTGGAACCTACATACAAAGTTTCAAGTGAATCCATTATGAAATTAAAATTTTCAATTTCCTTTCTTAGTGGTTGCCTACTCCCCCCAACAAACATACGTGCCAAATTTCATCTCTCTACAGCCAGTAGTTTCGGCTGTGCGTTGTCTGTCAGTCAGTACATCACTCAGTAACGGAAGAGTTTTATATATTAAGAAGATTTCTGTATCGCTGGGCTTTTTTTTTAATTCCAAGGAATCATGTTTTTTAGGAAGGTTTTATTTATGTACATACGTGTATTTACTTTATTGCAAAAAGATCACTGTCACTTACTAAAGCTGTCTGTTTTGAAGTGCTACAATTTTCGGCAGTAAATACTAACTAATATTATAAAGGCGAAAGTTTGTAAGGATGGATGGATGGACGGATGTTTGTTACTCTTTTACGCAAAAACTACTAAATGGATTTTGATGAATCTTTACAATAATATAGCTTACAGATCAAAATAACACATAAACTACATTTTATCCCGAAATGCTTACGGGATACTACGCGGGCAAAACCAAGTGGCCTCTAGTACAGTATATTTGACCAAAAACAGTGATCTGCATAAAACAGTATTTCACGCAGACGGAGTAATAGACACCTACTAGGTATCTACAGTATATACCTGCTTGTAACAAACCTTGAAATAATATAAGTACACGAATTTTTTAGCATTAATTATTATAGACTGTCTGAGAACGCTTAAGAGAATGGTAAACCTATGTATTAAGAAATTTAAAAGCTTATTCAGATACAAAATAATGCAGCACCTTCTTTCTTAGTGTATAATGGAATACCTAAGGTGAAAATTACCTAGGGTATCTTAACATTAACTAAGTTTTAATATTACAACAGTTTTTAGGAAAAGTAGGTTACAAAGTATTTTAGAAAATATGTGCTTATTTTGTGTTTTTCTGATTTTGTATTTGAAACTAGTATTTAATGAATACACAGTGGCGTCTTCGAAAGATGTTGAATAGATCGATGTTATTGTATCAAAAATTAGCGTTCTTCGTACCATAGGAAAAGGTCAGAATGGTAGGCGACTATGGAGTTTGGATCGTGGTGGTTTTGATTCTAAAGACCAAACCTTGAATCGCACAAATATAGTGTATATTTTGAAATTTAATGTCAATAATAATAGTGTAATTATGTTTTCAGTTAGGTTGGTTCCCTTCGCCAGGAATCCTTGAAATTTAATCTTAAAGGCTGATTTACGAAGACTAGGTAGGTATAAGCTGACAAACATTGAGTATCTTTTCTCAGGATCTCGCAAAATAAAATGTCGCAACTAGAAACAACATTAATACCTTTATAAATTTAAAATTTGAATGTTTTCAAATTAATATTAATACATACTATCACGATTCCAATAAAATACCCAAATGATATTGAAAACAAAAGCACGTAAACAAAATTACATATAAAACGAGTTGGATATTACGAAATCTTCATTTACGCTGCTCGCTGGTTGAAATTAACACTAATTTGGATTTAATTTGGACTGGAACAGTATAATGTGCCATTTTATTTGCGTCCTCCCTGTAATGGTTTGCAAATGACACTCTTAAATACTGTGTCAGTACATTGCATTTACTGGTATTGCACTATTAGTAATGTAGGACAACACTCACACCTTGTTCTAGTGTTTAGCTTATTTGGCTTTAGATAACATGGTCTTGGGTTCGAGTCGTGGATTAAGAAATGAAATATTTTGTTTTTCTAGCTTGAGTTGGGAAGTTGATGGTGTCACAATCCCGTGCCTTGGAGAGCACGTTAAGCTTTAAGACTTCAAGAATTTGCTTATAACTTTGAGGTGGCAACCTATACAGTTACGCAGCGGGCTAACGTGCTTGTAGGTTATGCTAAATTTTAAATTTAGTATAACAGTTTTTATTAAAATGATTTTATAACAGAATTATGGTAACAAGATCGAAATATATTATTTACGTTCCAGGATAACAGATTGTATATTGCACATACGAACATAAGCGTTAGTCAGATATCACTGACCGAACTTTTGACTCATCACGAGATCTCAAATACTGTACAACTTGAAATTTAGTATAGCATTGTAGATGTTCACTGAGAACGGACGTCTCCATACTCTTACGGGAACTTTATCTTCGCGGGAGATACCACTGCGGGTCCAAAATCAATTATTTTTATCTCTGAAGGTGATCATAACTGATTGCACTGTAATCAAACTTTAGTTGAAACCCGAAGATATTAAAGACTAATTAATGATTATTATCGCAATATAATGAGCAAGGACATGATAAAAAGATATCAATAATTTCAATAATAAATTAATTATCGGCTTTTACATGGGTCTTGATAAAATTTAGTTATAATAGAGCTCAGAATAAGAAATACGCTTAAAAAAATGGAAATTAAAATAAGCCATGTAATAGTTTTATTAATAATTTATTTTACTTTATTTAGTGATTCTGTTAAATGAAACGCCTGAAAAAATAATCATTTTATTTTGAGTAATATTTTTGAGGAGTTCACATTTTTGTACCTACTCCTGAAAAGTTATAAACCTTAAATTTATTTTGAGAACAAAATTACCCTCATTATCTATTTTTTTTTAAAGATTTTTTGCTTCTCTGTTTATTGATATCCACACAAATGTTGCGGTTATGACTTTATTCATCACTTCCTTATAATATATTTTATATCTATACAAATAAATAACTTACAATTGTTATAAGGAAACATTCTGACGATGAAAATGAAATATGATGGTCTTTTAACGTGCATAAATAGTTTTCGTAGTGTTGTTTTATTAGACTACGAACAATCGCCCGCGACTTCGTCAGCGAGAAATTCTGTTTTGTGATCGTCAGAAAAAAATAGCCTATGTCGTTTCTCAGGCTTTAAACTATGTCCGTACCAAATTATATTGGAATTAGTTCAGTAGTTTAGGCGTGATTGTTACATATAGAGAGTTACTTTCGCATTTGTAATATTACAATAGATTGATGTGAAACTGAATTTACAGACTTTGCCAGCACTATTAAATACTAATAGGTTTTTAAATTTTGCAAAACGTTATTCCGGTTGTTTCATTATCAGCCAATGCAAAACATATCACACTCTCTAATCTTCGATAACCCTGAGTATGGAGAATTGCATTTATGTCGTTATTAAAAATGATAAATGGAATAAAATTAAGTATAGGTAACGCTTCTTTCGTGATTTCTTCAGCAGGAGCTTCTAGTTCATCTCCAAGGCTCGTTCTTATGCATATATCCAATTCCACAATGTGTATGCCAACATTATGAGCACAAAGAACACTTCCTTGACTGTATGCGGGAAATGGTGGACTGTACTCACATTCAATATAGTTCAACTGGGCTTCAGGATTCCCTCTGAGCATATGGAGAGAGCAACGATGCACGCGATTAGCCCAGCAATCTCTTTCTCCGAATTGGCAACTAAGAACTCCTTGTTCATCTCTTGTACCTCTCCCCCAAGGCGCAAATTCAAAATTTACAAAATCTTTGAATCTATTGTACGTTGAACGGATTTGAGACATGAATCTCGCCGCATCTGGACATCCTGAAGTTATTCCAACCGTAACATTGATTTTGCCATTTTGGATTTGTAATTGACTTTCAACTGTAGATATGTATGCGTAGAGAAAAATGAAAATAATATTGTAAACGTTGTTCATGTTGTCCACTTAATTATAGTCAATGGAGAACTAACGCATTCTACTAATTAATATTTGATATCGGTATATCTGATCATAGATAAAATTATCCTGTTATCAAGTGATTATTTAAAAAATCAGTAATAATAGTTTGAGTATAGTAACGCCGGATTTCGAAATAATGTTGAGGGCAAATTAAATGATTGTTATAAAGGTGAAAGTTTGTGAGTAGGTATGTAAGTGTCTGTGTTTTTACCCTTTGACGCAAAATATGCGGGTGAAACCGCAGGCGTCCTCTATTACTCAAATAATTTTTAGGTTTTGGTACTAATGCTTATAAATTTTAATCATAATCGCACTACTCTGTAAAAAATTATGCGTAATAATATATAAAGAAAATAGAAAAATATTTCGCGTCGAGTAAAAAAAATCAATTACATTTGAAATTTAATTTAAATTATTATCAAATTAGGATTTACTAATTTAAGTAAACTTACTGGTGCTACATGTTAGACTTGAGCTAGAGATATATAAGCTCGGTTGGTAAAATATAGGATTAGATATTAATCTTTATTATTATACTAATGTTAAATACATGATAACACATAAAGATAGCTCACACGTGTGTCGATTCATGCATCGTACGAACATCTCGTTGATCATCCCACCTTCAGTTAGACTGTCAGTTCAATACGACAAAATGTCATTGTAGAATTCGATTTCTGTTACACCCGCTTTGCAACCGTAGTAAATCGGCTTCAATAGTTACATGGAATTTGGTGAATTGCAAAGGACACTCGTAACACTTGTAAGGAATACCTACTATACTGAAGTCAAACTCGATTGAGAATGCTTGTCAACAAACAAATTTAAAATGAAGGTAGAAAATTCAACACGTTTTATGTTATTTAAAATTATATTTTGTTATTTTAAAAAATCTTATTTAAAAGATATTGAATATATAATATGTTTGTTATAACTTACTAATCTAATTTATTGCCATGAATTCGTCATTAACTAGTTAATTAAAAAAATAGGTGTAAAATGACTAGTGATTTCTACCTTCATTTTTAATTTATTTGTTGACAAGCATTCTCAATCGAGTTTGGCTTCAGTATAGGTTTTTCTTCACAGTGATAATACAGCAACATAAAAACTAAGAGTTAGTAGAATAGTTGTAATAGTCCCAAAAATAAGTAAATATCACAAGAGTGCTTCTCATACGTCTGATAATCCAATGCTTATACATAATTCTCAAAATGATCTATATTGGAATCCATCTAATCTTAACCATAATTAAATTTAACTTAAGACAAACTAAATGTAAATTGAATTATCTTACTTTTAATTTTGGGTGCCACAATAGGTTGTCACGCAGATAATAAAACTATTATTTGGGGAATTATTGATTTAATAAAACATAAATAATATTGTATTTTAGAACATGATGAATGTATATTTTGTACAAAATTTTAAATTGTTACAGTAATGCGTAAACAAGTAACTCCATTCCGAATGAAATCAAGCGGTGTAAAAAGGTACCATATGAGAAATAATTAATTTATACTTCATTTTAACATCTTGTAACGCTAGTACTAGGATCAGCCAACAAAGCACGACATACTACAGTCGGTAATCCTCGAAGAACAACCTGATTGTAGAGGTCTACACTGACGTTGTTATTGAAAACAATAAATGGTATACGATCAATAGCGAGCATTCCTTCCCTGCTACGCGCTTCAGCTGGACCTTCTAGACTGTCCCCATAAGCCGTCGACACACAATAATCTAAGGCAACTATATTGAGATTGACAGTTGAAGAGCAGGCCAGACTTCTTTGTCTAAGCGCTGGGAAAGGATCAGTGTACTCACATTGCATATATCGCACCTGGGCGTTTTGGTTGCCTCTTAACATGTTCAGCGCACATCGTTGGACTCGGTTAGCCCAACAATCTTCTGCTCCGAACTGACAGGTCAGCGAACCGTTTGGATTCCTAGTGGTCCTGCCCCAAGGTACGAATTCTATATCAATGTACCTGCCGTACAGTCGGTTCGTCTCAACTACTTGGCTTATGAACATTTGAGCAAATCTGCATCCTGCTGTCTGTCCAATTAGAATATGTATTCTTCCATTGACGGTTTGTAGTGTAGTGCCGTAACCAGCAGCAAACAAAGACAGGAAAAGGAAAACGACAGAATAATATGAAGCCATGTTGCACTGACAAACAATTGCAGTGTACTAACATGAACGGCTATAGTTAACAACGATCTGAATGAAATAAATCCCAGGGATATGTTTGTTAATATTTGCAATAAATTATTAACTATGATAAGATTAATAATAATCATTCTATGACAATAAGATCACTTAATTTATAGTCTTGGGATATTATGTGTTATTAATTAAATGAAAACAATAAAAAGATAATAATTATCATTCCTTATGATGTAGGTATCTATAATTTTATTACTAAGCAGGTTTATTCAACTGTCAACTGCTTAAAATGGATTACTGCGAAAATACGCCCTTTGTGTTGAACCTAAAAATATATAAAAAAAATTGTAATTTTATATTGCTATAATTTTTTATTGAATTGTTGCTCTTTCAAAGATGCCGTTGAATATTTTTTCTCATGTGGATAGTTTTTGGATTATTTCTATAAATACATCAGTATAAAAAACAATTTCCAGTCTAGTCAAGTAATTAAAACACACCTAAGCCATAGGTAAAGTTATTACATCATAATTAGTATTTACAGTTATTATTGCAATTATACATACGTACATAATGATATAGAAAGAAACAAAAGAGTAAAGATGCAAAAAAAGCAATTTATTTTTCGTTCAAAAATATTAAATTACCAAGTTATTAAAATAAACGTAGTTTTAAGAAACTCTTGCCTCAAATTCAGAACATTAGTTTTATTTTTTCGTTATTTAACAACTGGTGACATTCGTGTTTGGATCGTTCAACAAAATATTGCAGACAAAAGCCTCTAACCCACGTAGGGCGACTTGGTTATTATCAGAAACACTTATATTGTGGTTAAAAACAACAAACGGAACACGGTCAATAGTGGCCATTGCTTCTCTGGTTCGTTCTTCTGCTGGTCCTTCAAGGCTATCTCCATAGTTTGTCCCTACACAGAAGTTCATGGCTATTATATTCGCGCCTAAATCCAGAGCACAGGCCAAAGTGTCCTTCTCGAGTGCGGGGAACGGAGCAGTAAATTCACATTGCATATATTTCACCATTGCTTCTTGATTTCCGTCCAGGATATCCAATGCGCATCGGTGGACACGGTTAGCCCAGCAATCAGTGTATCCAAACTGGCAATAGAGCCAGCCCCTGTCATCTCTCCAACTTCTTCCCCAAGGCGTGAATTCGAAAGTTACGTACTCCTTATACTTCGCATAAGTTGCAACGACTTGTTGACTTACGAACATCTGGGCAAATCGACATGCCGATGTGGTTCCAACTTGGATGTGCAGCTTTCCATTAACAGTTTGCAAATGAGTGCAGTACCCCGAAAACACACACAAAGATAGAAAAACTAAAGCAACAGAACTATGACCAGCCATTTTGTTTTGAAAATGTTTCACGGACAATAGATCAAAACGAACTGATTGATCTTTTTATATGTTTTTAGTATTGCTTAAACGAGATATCTGTATTTTGTTTCTAACGGAAAATAAACAATAAAATCTGGATAAGATAATAATTTGATAATATTAGTAGAAAACTTTAAAGAACGTTGAAGATTATTTGTTAATAGGAAAAAGGAATTATCTGAATAAACTCGTAACAATAAAACTTCGATTCTTAAAATACAATTTATTACAGTATTTTATCAGGATGGAGTAATTAACTTTTGTACTTGAATATCATTAGATATCATTATATAGATAACCGATTACCGTATTGTTCACAACAACTATTGTTCAGTATTACTGTTGGTTGCTAACTCAAACATTATTTACATCGATCATCATCATCATCATCATCATCATTATCAGCTTATTAACGGTCTACTACAAGGCCATGCCTCTCCTTATGGAGATGTGGAGCGTAAACTCACCACGCTGCTTCAATGTGGGGTTCATTATTAACTTTGATGATGATGATGATGATGATGATGATGAGATGATTTTTAACCGGGACCGAAAGCTCAACGTGCTCTATGAGGCACGAGGAGGTATTACTAGCAACTTCCGGCTTGGGATGAACTGTAAATTTCATAGAAAAGTGAAAAGCAGCCAGCCAAATCTCTATTGGCCCAGCCAGGAATCGAACCCAGAACCTCCGTCTTATAATTCCACACGGAGGCCGACAAAAAAGTCTAAGTGGCAACAATGGGCTTATGATATCCGTTTTTTCTGTGCTGACATTTTAGTTTACACACACGCCAGGTGACCTTTCCGCAACGTCCGCTGTAAAGTAAAACCTTTAATAGAGCTACCAAGCTATTTTTTTGATGTAGGTGCTATTAATTTTTATTTCGCTGCAATACAGGGAATATATGGGAGATCTACGCCATAAAAGAGAGGCAATACACTCAGGGTGAGATGTAACGAACGGGCACCGTAGGAAGTAGGCTGAATAATTGAACAAGCATAGTCCCCTGCGTGTCGGATCGTCTAGCCGCCCGATCGATACTGCCCAAATGTAAAGCTTTGTGCTTTGTGGTTTAGTCTTGTCTTATTTTAATTATATAGTTTTGTGAATTGTGTATTTTATGTCATTGTACTTACACTTCACCGCTGAAAAACCTTTGATGTTACGTACGTTTTACTGATAGATTCCTTTTTAAACTAAAACTTTAAGCATGTTTATAAATTATCGAGTTTTATGTTATTTAAAAAACTATAATTACGTTAAACAATAAGTATTATATTATGGTTGTTTCACATTTTTATTAGTTTCCTTATCATCTTATACGAGTAAAATATATATTATATTCGAAATGGGAGCCCGCTCCTATTGTTAGGTTATTGTCCCATTATCCATTATTATATAGAATAATATTCACACCCTTTCGGTATCTACACGACATCGTATCAGAAAGCTTAATCGCTTAGCGGTGCGTCTGTGTCGGTAGGGTAGTAGAAAACACTAGTCATTTAACACCTATTTTTTTAATTAACTTGTTAATGACGAATTGACGCTTAAAACTAGTGAATATATTCCCTCCATTTTAAAGTTGTTTGTTGACAAGCATTCTCAATTGAGTTTGGCTTTAGTATAGTCACGGCCGAATCCTCCCACCAACCAGATCTGGAAAAACTTAATAAATCTTGATCGGCCCCGTTGGAAATCGAATCTCCGTCTTATAAATCTAAAGCGTGCACCACTGCGCCACGGAGGCCATCGAAACCAGACCGATGAGTTTTCGTGACAGTAATTATTACGAGCGAAGCGACGCAACAAGTTCGTCTACTACAAATAATAATATTTATCACTATTTTCAAATCATTATAAGGTACGAGTAAGTTGTGTTAGTCAAATTTGGAAAATGGCACGTCTTCGCTTGCTTCTATATTTTTATAATACATTCCACATTGTAACATACGATTACGAGTTTGTACCTTTCATACAGTTTGAAATGGTGTAACTAACCTAACCTTTATATTTTATTGATTATACGTGAACGTGATGAAAATATTTCAAAAAATTCATCCAAAAACCCGAGCCAAGAGTAGTGGCGGGTGGTTTTACCTCAATTTTCCGTGCCGATAGGTCTCGGAGGCCGAGTGCGGCGAAGCTATTGCCAATAAACAATAACTTCCAGACGAACGGGCGCCGAACGAGAATCCACTAATTAGGACATTGAGAGCGATCTCAAAGGCTTTGATGCGAAATTGAAAATGTGATAACGACTGGTTAAAAGGGATAGGGCGGAATTTTGCATCGGTGAGCAACTGTTCAAGTTGCCCTACTTTTGGTGACTTTTATTTAGATCGTATATTATCCCAGTCTCTTTGTCTTTGTCTGAATGAGTGGCGCAGTGGGTAGTGACCCTGCTTCTGCGTCCTAGGCCGTGGGTTCGATTCCCACATCTGGAAAAATGTTTGTGTGATGAACATGGATGTTTTTCAGTGTCTGGGTGTTTATCTATATGTAAGGAATTGGTCTTAGACTACAGACTTAGAATAGATTCCTGTAATATTGTGATAGATATCTTCTATGGATCGTTATTGTCTATGGAACTATTATTGTTTATCGAAATGTTACTGTCTGTGGAAGTAATTATTTATGGTATGTCACGAGTTTGTTTCGTAAGTAATCGAAATAGAACTAATTGTGCTTACTTAACAGTTTAACACAGAGCTAAATTTAATTTGATTTATAACATTTAAATGTTGCGTAATATCTCATCATATGATCTGATTTGAGATGAAAATATCTTTGATGGTTTTGACTGTGTCACCTCCAAGTGTCTAGAGTCGAGTTGGACCAGTGTAAAAGTGTTCTTATGAAGTAAATTAAATTAACGAGTAAAGTAAGATGGGTGTAAATAAACTACTGCTCTGAATCTTAATATTACTCCAAGAATCATAGAAATCTACTTCATGTATCGAAAAGATTGCAAACTTGCAATAAATCTGTTCGTGAAGACAAATGTTTTGTTCTTGCTTAAAACCCTAAAAAACGCCCAAGAGACTAAGACCGGTGATTGTCCGACATACATAATATTGGTGCATCTCCGACGTATATATAATAAGGTACACATACCTACTTTTACTTTGGGGCGATCTAGCAATGTGTGTATTGTCCTATAATATTATTTTTTTTTTGTCCAATTAATATACCCGTTAAACTATAGGTATTTTATGTTATAGCTCTGTCCAAAAACCATGAAAATAAGTCTAAAATCATTAATTTATATTCTACAGGCAACGGATAAATACCTAACAACCAGAGTAGATATATGAAAAAACTATATGTGTGCTATTTCAGACTAATAATCATCTCTAATAATATCTCTGTGCAAAGTTTGATCATTTTAGGGATTAATTGTAGGGAGTGTTAATCATATAAAACAAGCTGTTTAATATAAGGTGTTCCCAGCGGTTTAATTTGCGTATATTCCGTTATAATGGGAGTATCGAGAAATCCGTTCTTAGTGAGTTTCTACATCGTGAATTAAGGAAATGTTAAATATATAAGATAAAGTGTACGAGTATATAGTTTTAGCGATATCGTGATGAATCATTCAGTGGTATTAATGTAGATTAACTGATATTTGTTGAAGTTGACTAATATTTGAAGAAGAAGAAAAATATGTTTTGTGACGTGTCACAAACAAGATAAGCTTAGCTTAAGAGCTTACGCCATTTTATATTGTGAACAAAGAGCTCTACGTTATAACAAAATAATAACTATGGCCAAACATTGTTCATGCCTTCATTATAAAGCTTAAGCTTCTTTTCAGGTTGTATGAATATTTATTTTGAGAGCTATTTGCATGCAACTCTCTGATCGTTTGAATTTCAAAGGAAATGAGGGTAACCTGAAAATATTCTTAAATAGTTTGAGAAGCTCTTTTAGGTTTGTCGAATGGGCGCTGCGCAGGTGCCGTATCAAAGCAGCGTATGAATATAATGTATTTTAATATTTTACGAAAGCTTTTTTTAAAGATTTAGGCTCAGGAACTTAGTATGTTTGCTAAGACCAGAACTAATATTTTTTAATAACTATGTTTTTGCTGGCAGGCAGTAGCTAGGTTGTAGCCTATTTTGTAATAATGTTTAATTCATAAACTAACAGATCCCGCGACCCGGACCACCCGCGTTTTAAAAAATGATTTGTAAGAGAGAAAGAGAAAGAGTTTTGTACGAAATCGCTATAAATACTAAAGCTTAATTTAGATTGCAAGCGAAGCGACGCAACAAGTTCGTCTATTACAAATATAATATTTATCACTATTTTCAAATCATTATAAGGTACGAGTAAGTTGTGTTAGTCAAATTTGGATAATGGCACGTCTTCGCTTGCTTCTATGTTTTTATAATACAACTTTGTACTTTAGTGATAGAAAACTAGAGAGTAATTTTTTATATAAAAATTTTTTAGAAATAATCAAGACGTGACACTTCGCTTCACCTCTGCGACAGTCTGTATCTAATGCTTTCAATCTTCTTTCAAGCGAAAACGTTCAGAAACCTACACAACATTAGTTAACTAACTAGTATAAATCAACACCTACCGGGAATAACATTGTAGCTTTTATTAAATAGGTAAGTATTAAATTTCCCAGTCTAGTACCCACTTTGCGAGGCGTCGGCCATTTTAAAAAGTAGGTACCTATATCGCATGCATATTTATTTTATGGCCCACTCGCGCACCTGTGTTCCAGTGCTATGCAATTTTTCAATACTTCAAGTTCCGAGGAACTGAATATCTAAGCAGTTTGAGCGAACTGTTGCGAAGTTTCTTACTTCTTAAACTTGTTTAACTTTAAATATTTGAAGTTAAAAATAAGTAACTGTAATATGAAGTTAGTATGAACTCAATGTTGCCTTGGTTAAAAGGTCAGACTTAAATGCGACAACTCACACGCTCCACACCATTTCCTACTAGAGGGATTTTTTTAATTAAACAGATACGTAATGATAATAAAATAAAAAACAAATATAAACTAAATAATAAACGTGACCATGTTTATAAAAAATCAATATATATATAACAATAACTTGCTGATAATTCAATATGATATTTGAAATTTGCCTAGTCTTTAAAAATAGAGAAACTACCTGACTGGCTAAAAATGAACCGTTACATTTAGAGGTAAATTAAGAAAGCTTATAACAGTTAAGTTGTAGGAATTTGTGAGTACATTTACAACACCTAGCAACTGATTGATATGCTCGGGTAGAAAGAGCTATTACTTTCTATTGAAAGTATTATATAAAGAGATGTGTCTCTTTGTGAAGTTTATGCCAACAAGAAATTAGTTTACGTAACCAGCGTCAAGTGTTACAGCCTCAATTTTTTGCTCTACTAGCCCTCTTGGAAGCTGAAAGCCTTTGCGCATTGCCAAAAAACAACAAAGCCTCAAAAGCCTACTAATTAGAGCATGCAAAGTGATAGAGTTTATGAAGCTATAGTAACAACGGCTATTATTATTTTTACACAAATACACTACTTATGCCCAGCGGTTTCACCCGAGTAGTTCCCGTATCGAGAAATATATTATTTTTTTATTCATAAGACTTTTTTTATTTTATTATTTAGTCCACACCTGATGGTAAGTGATGATCAAAGCCAAGATGTAAGCGGACTAACTTGTTAGCAGTAACATGAAATATTAGTCACACCCATTTCAGTTTCTACTAATTTAAAGAGCAAAGTTTTGATTGTTCCTTTGCGTTGAGTAGATTACAAAACTACTCAAACGATTTTAAAAATTCTTACACTATTGGGAAGCTTCACTATCCCCAGTGGACATATAATAAAATATTATGTAATGAAGTCGCGAGAAACTGTTAGTCAATACATCATCATCATCATTCATCATTATCAGCCAATAGACGTCCACTGCTGGACATAGGCCTTTTTTTAGGGACTTCCAAACACAACGATCCTGAGCCGCATGAGCCCAGCGGCTCCCTGCGACCCGTTTGATGTCATCAGTCCACCTGGTGGGGGGTCGACCAACACTGCGCTTTCCGGTGCGGGGTCGCCATTCTAGCACCTTCGGCCCCCAACGTCCATCAGCTGTTCGAACCACGTGCCCCGCCCATTGCCACTTCAGTTCTGCGACTCGCTGAGCTATGTCGGTTCTTCTGCGGATCTCCTCATTTCTGATTCGATCACGCAGAGATACTCCGAGCATTGCTCTTTCCATCGCCCGCTGTGTGACTCTGAGCCTTCTTATGAAGCCCGCAGTTAGCGACCAAGTCTCGGATCCGTATGTCATCACTGGCAACACGCACTGTTCGAAGACCTTCGTCTTCAGGCACTGAGGAATTTTGGACGAAAAGATGTCACGCAGTTTCCCGAACGCTGCCCAACCGAGTTGGATTCGGCGGTTCACCTCTTTCTCGAAATTGGACCTACCTAACTGGACCATATGCCCTAGGTATATATACTCGTCGATAATTTCGAGTGCAGAATTTTCAACAATAACAGGGTGGAGCGAAACATGAGCATTACACATGATCTTTGTCTTGCTCATGTTCATTTTAAGGCCCACCTGTTGAGAAACTCTGCTGAGGTCATTGAGCATAATGTTAAGGTCATCTAGAGATTCTGCCATTATCACTACGTCGTCGGCAAACCGCAGTTGAGTGAGGTACTCGCCATTGATGTTGATGCCAAGTCCGTTCCAGTCCAAGAGCTTAAAGACGTCTTCCAATGCGGCGGTAAATAGCTTCGGGGAGATGACATCTCCCTGTCGCACTCCTCGCTGCAATTGGATTGGCCTCGTAGTCTCATCCTGTATACGGACTGACATGGTAGCGTTTTCGTACAGGCACTGCAACGCTTGGATGTACCGGTAGTCGATTCGGCACCTCTGCAATGACCTTAACACAGCCCAGGTTTCCACCGAATCAAAGGCTTTCTCATAGTCCACAAACGCCAAGCAAAGTGGCCGGTTATACTCTTCGGTCTTTTGTATAACCTGCCGCAGCGTATGGATGTGGTCTATGGTACTAAAGCCTTGTCGGAAACCGGCTTGTTCGGGAGGCTGGAAGTCATCAAACCTACGAGCGAGACGATTCGTGATGACTCTGGAGAACAACTTGTAGACATGACTCAGCAGCGAGATTGGTCTGTAATTCTTCAGCAAGGTATTGTCACCCTTTTTGAAGAACAGAACAACCACGCTCCTGTGCCACGCCTGAGGCGTCTTGCCCTCGTGAATGACGGAATTGAACAATCGCTGAAGGACTTCAAGTATCGGTTTACCACCCGCTTTCAGTAGTTCTGCTGTGATTCCGTCATCAGTCAATACATAAAAATACAAAAATAATATTATTTCATTTAGCTTTATGAAGGAAGTTTTCGGCTTCTTGTAACTTACAAACACTATTCATATACTATATACCGTCTCAGCCTAACCACTACAAGAATATGGCTCAGTTCCAAATGATATTAATGAATAGTTAGAACAATATCATAAGACCGTATATACTAGCTTATATATTGTTCTTAGTGATTCTGTTCAAGTTAATAGTAGACTCCTTTCGAAATGCTACTCAGAGCAATCGATATTTTTGGGCTAGTAACTTAAAACGTATAGTACTTGTTGAACTTACAGTGCTGTGGGAAACAAACATTTCTAAATACCATATATTCAAAGTGAATAAATATTATGAACTAACTAAAAATGGCTATGTGTTTAGTTTATTCGCAGTAAGTAAAAGTAGGTGAGAGAAGTATATCAGCAAAATTACTGTAAAACCTGGTAAAAGACCTTGGCCGTACTAGAAATACAGCAAGCTTTAGAACGAGTTTGCAAAGCAGCTCTAGTAAGATCTTTACAAATTTGGCTAGGAGTAACGTGCATAGACGAAGTTAGTGCTGACGCGCTTCATAAAAGGATCCCTTTTCTTTTAAACCTACACTTGTGTCACATGGTGATTTGAACTTGTAGCATCTAGAACTAGGCTTAGTAAAATTAATAATTCGTTTAAGGGCAATTGTATACGTTTTTACAATAAATCTGAACTCACTACGATGTCTCTCAATATATTCAAGGCTTTTGTCAAACGCAAACTGCTTTATAAAGCATTTTATACTGTAAAAGAATTTATAAACGATAAAAAGGCGTTTGAGTGAATTGCTGTAAGGAGCCGGGTGCTTGGTTCTATTGTTTTTAAATAATAAAGTAAGATGTTATATAATAAAAAAATAATAATATAACCTGGCTGTGTTTGTTGTTGGATCTTCTCGGACCAGGGCGCGTTTGTAATCCTTGTAGCTTTAATTTTAAGTTTCCGACTTTAATTATCACCATTACTTTTCGTAATCTAAAAATTGACGATTCATAATAATAAAAGATTTCATTGAATAAATATATTTTGAGTTTGAGTTTGAGTTCAAGTCTCGGGCTCTGCTGTTTTTTTTAATTAAATTATATATTTTTTTGAATATCCCAAGCTTACGACTTCCTTTTACTAATATTTTACCAACAAACGACAATATAGGTAAGCTAGAGTTTGGCTGAAATTACACCTATAGATGTGTACTTGCCTAAAAGATATCTTATTCACCCTTGACTTGCAAAGCCACATTGTAGGCTTACGTTTACACTGTTACCTACCTTTAGCTGTTAACTGTGAAGAGATTCCAGTAATTCCAGACCTTTTCAGTGCGTGTGTGAAATGAAGAATCAAAGCATAGTGGAGGACACATGGATCACTGCAACAGCTGACACTCTTCTGATAAAACGGTGATATAGTCACGAGTTTAAACAGTTCCTAACATGTATTTAATTCAATAAATGCAATTTGAGCTAGAAAGCTCAAAGCTGAAAGCTACTCGACTGGCTCGCTGGTCTAATGGTGATGTCGCTTTGGATCACGTAGTCCTGATTTCATCGTCATTATCAGAATATTTTTCGGCCTATTCTAATCATAAATAATAACCTCCTTCTAAAAGAGGGAACTTGTATTTTAGACTCACCACGCTACTCTAAAATGGGTTGGCGGACTTAGGTGATAATTTTTAATACATTAACGACCACCACGAGCGCACCTATACCTTCCTCAGGAGGGGCGCGAAGGAGTCCAAAAGTGATTAATTAGGTAAGTTTCGCCTTAGTCGCCGCTGTAAAATATTTTTTTAATTTGTTGCAATACATGAACGCTATAAGTTTTGTTAAATATCCATTCGATGAATAATCCACGATTTATTAACCGACGAAAAAAAACTCCTTCGTTCTTTTCGTCGTTCTTAATTCGACACGTATATATTTTGTTATGTTTGACCACGCATAACTTTTTACAGAGTTGTCCGATATTGATAATTCTTTTTTATTAGAAAAGGCACACTTCCAAATGGTCCCATAGTCATCATGTGAGGATCTGATGATGATATCCTGGGAAAACTGAAGTAGGTTTTGAGTCGGTTCTATTTTTTGTTTAAAATTTTTTTTTACTTTTTAGTGCGTTTTGAGTCGGTTCTATTTTTTATTCAAAAATTTTATATTACTTACGTTCTGTTCTAAGGGGGTTTCAGACCTCCTAATACCTCTTATATATACGCCAGTAACGATTGCTATCAGATTTAAATGATTGTAGCTGGGGATGAAGGCCTCCGATGCACGGGGATAATACCACCAATTTCCCGACTCCGGGCAAAGAATTTACAGAAAATTTCTTAGAAGAAATCTCATAATTAATCCACGAACCTCGGATGCGAATCCCGAACTTGGTGATCGAAGCCACATAAGCTAAAAGATTAGTACTAACCACAATTTCAGCCACAGATATAGTACAAACCACATGCAGAGGTAGGTAAGCGCAAAACTTTTCATAAATTTTCCATACCAGTGGCCATTTCAGGCGGTGTGCCAGCAACTGCCAATAAACAATAACTTCCAGACCAACGAACATCGAACGAGGCTCTGCTAATTAGGACACGGAACGAACACGGCCCTTTGATGGGAGATTGACGTGACAATGGTTTAGGGTTTAATGGGGTTAAGACAAAATATACGATAGGTACGAGTACATGCAAGCTACTGACTTATCAAAATTTTAATAAAAATTATTTAATATTTATTCACTAATAACTTGAAAGTAGATTTGGCATATTAATTAAGTTTTCAGTAGAGCACGTTGTGATAGAGGTGGTATGGTCGAACAGTGTCTTTTTAACGATCACTATCAGGTTTCAATGATAATAATCGGGCACGATGACTTAATGTACTCTCTGAGAAACTGGGTTGTAACACAAGCGACTATCCGATACCGGGCTGAGAATTACTGAAAAATTCTTAAGCCTGTGTGCACCAAGATTTCGGTTATCATAACCAACGGTTAACATAAGCTAAGCGTCGGTTACTATACATTTACTGTTCACGACAACGTACGCCGGTTGAGGACGTAACCGGGCGGTTATCTTAACCGAACTTACGAAACCTAACTAACCGAAATCTTGGTGCACACAGGCCTTAGAAGGATGAAAATCCCTAGTTAAATAATAAGTAAATAAAATACCTTATAATGAAGTTTCATAACATATCATTTCTCCAGGAAGAAAGGAAAGGAAGGATTTTCTTTGCATCTCGAGTCTTAAGTGTTTATTTCTTGCATAAAATGTTATTACTCCATAAGAAGCCACTCTCGAGCCGCGTACTCCGTGCCACGAATTCACATTCTCTTTTCATAGATAATTCCGCACGTTCCACAAAATATAATATGCAGTCGGCTTAGACGTAAAAATGCCGCGAGTGAGGACGTCGACCCAAAAAATTGCATTATTAAAACATAAGCGTTATGCGTACAATATTTTATGTCTACTGGATAGATAGATTGACTTGTTGGCCTAGTGTTTAGGCTAAACCTAGACCTGGGTTTGAATCCTGATTCAGGTCATGAAGTTTTCTTTCTTCTATGAAACTTTCTGTAAATTTCAAGCCTTAGTAGTTAACACCCCCGTTATCTGAAGATCATGTTAAGCCGTCTGTCACGGTCGCTATCATCATTATTAAATACTAGCTTTTGCCCGCGACTTTGTCCGCGTGGAATTAGTTATTATGGCAGCCTAATTTTTCTAAGCTTTGAATGCTTTCGCATTTATAATATTAGTTAGGATTAGGATGAATGTCATATTTATTAATATCTAATCAACTGCCTAAGAAATAGGTCTTAAGCTTTCAAAATGACGATACTTTCATACAACATTTCATCCCCCCTTTAACCCCTTACAGCCCCTTTTTCACAATTAAAAGTAGCCTATATCCTTTTTCAGGCTATAGACTTACTGTGTACCAAATTTCATTTAAATCGGTTCAGTAGTTGTAGAGTGAAAGCAAGACAGACAGACAGACAGACAGACAGACAGACAGAGTTACTTTCGCATTTATAATATTAGTTAGGATTATCATCTTAAATCCACCAATCTGCACTGAAACAGCGTGGTAGCCCTAGGTCTATATCCCCTCTCCTACAAGGAGGGAGATCTGGCCCATTAGTGGGCGGTTAATCAGATAATGATGATGTAACAGTCCTGTATTGTGTAGATAGAAATCTTGGACGATATGCATTCCACCACTGTTTTATTTTTGGCTTAAAATTGATTTCTTGATTTGAACTCGAGTTTCTTGGATAGTAAATTTTCCCGTAGTAATGAGGATAAAACTAGCTCACCCAACTTAAATTTTATTCACTTCCTCACGTAATACAGATCCGCTTTGATCGGTGGCATCCGCAAACTGCTTTCAAATATGGCGGCGCGCTCATGCAGAAGTTATCGCTTATTGAAATCGATCCTCTGACCTGCTGCCCCGGCTCGATACGATGTTGTCACTACACTCTTTAAATTTATTCTTAGTTGACCACCATTTTCCACCACCACTACAGGGAGAGGACTCTATTTTTTATGGTAGATCGGCTTGCGCTTGACTACAATTACACCTGATGAAAGCAGTGATGAGGTCTAAATTGAAACGCGCATATCAAGTGTTTATTATTTATAGTAATTATATATTTAAGTAATGTATAAAGGTTTTAGTTTTCTATGTTTTTATTCAATTTATTTGTGAATTTAATTTATATTTTCCTTGTTTTGTACATCCTCACCCTCTCTTTAATTATTAATAGTTGCTTCTTAATTAGGTTGCCTGGAAGAAATTGTCTGTTGGCGATAAGGCCGCCTATGTGCTACTGCCAATTCTTGTATCTATCTATTGTTTCTTGTTTCGTGTCTTTCCTGTTTTGGTGTGTGCAATAAAGTCATTTCATTTCAAAATGCCTATTCACTTCTGCTTTAAAGATGTTCATATTGTAGGTGGTAGGACTCTTCCAGGGGCTGCAATAGGGTGGAAAATGGCTTAACTAATTAAAATTATATTAACTGCCTCAAATAATTAGGCAATACAGATCCGTTTTGATCGGTGTTTGTTTGTTTCATTTACGTCAGGCCTTGACTGCAATCACCCTTCACGTAAGTTAAGATTATGTAATCTATACATATAAATAAAATTGGAGCGTCTGTTTGTAATATTGAAATAACAGTTTTTTACTACATGCATATGAATACGGTACATACACCAAAACAACATTTTCTAAAATTTTTGTCTGTATCTGTAGAAAGAAGAAACAAAGAAGAAAATATATTTATTCATACCTTATGCCACACATCACAATTCAGTTGAGTATATTTACAATACCCTGCGTCGTGTGGCATAACCTAGGAAATGGATCCAGCTCAGAATTTTTGCTGCAAGTTCTCCTAAAAGATCTTGCAGCGCTGATTTTCAGCTGGATTCCTAGTCCAGGTACCACCACGAACGCAGCCTAAAACAACTTTATGATCTACAATAAAACTAGTCTAAAAATTAGAAATTATATCTAAGACCTAACTCAATTTAAACTATAAAAATAAAACAATGAAAAAGAAAATACTAATAAAAAACAAGTTTATAAATTAAGCAGAAAACAAATAAAAATTAATTTAAAGCTAACACTGCAATATTTTAAAAATTAAAATTATCTTTACTTTATAATGGCACATATTTTCATAAACATAAAATATACGCACATAAACCAGTAATATACATATTAATATAAGTAGGGTTTATAAAAAAGAAGAACATTGGCTTACAGAAAAGAAAACTCCGCCACGTGATGCTGGAAATCAATTTGTTTTTCTGTACGTCTGTTTGTTCCGGCTCATCTCTGAAACTACCTGCCGAATTGTAAAAAACCTTTTCTATATGACAGCTAAACTCATGACATCGGTTAATTTGTATCCAGATATTCATACGGGAACAGAAACTGCCTGAATGATACCGCGGGCGACTACTAGTCTTAAATAGATGCGGACTATCTTGTTACTAGTAGAATGAAATACACCCCTTTCGGTTTTTACACAACAAAGCAAACGACAAATCGCATGGCAATACGTGTTTGTGTGTAGGGTGATAAACTACTTATCGAGCCACTGCCGAAACCTCCCACTCAGCTATAACTGCTCTAAGATGGCCGCGCGCTCACGCAGAAGTTATCGCTTATTGAAATCGATCCTCTGACCTGCTGTCTGGTATGCGATATTGTCACACCCTTTAGTTTTAACTTAAGTTAACTAGCCAAAACAGTCCAATTCTTTTTAGCGTCAGCGTCCTTTCTTATAAGAAGCTTACCCACCAAACTACTCCGATGCAGATTGGTGGGCTAAGGGTGACATATCTTGTAATAAATACTACCTGATCTAAATAACAAATACCATCACATTCGGCATAACGTGCACTCAGTATCACGGATGTAACCCCACAAAACTTCGCAACTTCAAACTAAAATGGTACTTACAACGATTTTTTTTAAAGACAGGAGAGCTCAATATTTCATAGCCGAACCCAGGAACGGAACCCAGGACTATATACAGATATGCATAAAATCTACTTGTTAGAATTTTAAATTATTAGAATTGTTACCATAGACAATACTACACGATATTGTCCATGGTAATGTCTGTCGACCGCCAGATGATGTAATAACTGAAAGGACTTGATTCCAGGTCTAAAATAAATTATAATAATTGACATGTCAGAATAATCGTGAATAGTGTAACTTACTGTTCGTTTTATTGTTACAAAGTGTACATGTTTTTATTGTAATTATTATTGTAAAATAAAGTGTATATGTAATATGTAATTGAGAAAAGAGCATGTGTCGAGTTTTTCTGGCCGCGTCTTTTCTCGGCACGGACTGCTTTTTTCGATGCGGCGGTAGATAAAAGATTAACGAAAGAAAAAAATGATTTTGAAGATATCGGAATATTATTTCAAAATCCCGCATCAACATACTTCATGCATATCTCCTCAAGTGTATATTTATAGAGCTCTAACATGGGTCAGGCAACTTTTGTAAAAAATTACAATAAAACTGACAGTCGTGTAAAAATGTGGTCGTACTAAAATTTAAATCACACATTGCATTACTCTGCAGCTATACCTACTTAATGTATAATGTCGTAGAGTCGTCCCCGGAGCATCAAATGTAACAAATGCCATGTCTGTCCATGTTCGCTGAATCTGAGCGAGCATGATCGTTCCCTTCATGGAATATATTTTACGCTTTTGACAGATACGTCTCTGCTCTCTGATTTATCGTCTGCATTATGAAGTGGCATCTTCACGGAGAGGCGGAGAGATTTTTCCGTTGTTTTCGTGATGTTAACGTTCCGTTGTCTCCGTTTTCAGTTGCCACGGGAGAATAAATCAAAGTAGATTTATGCGAATTTAAGTGTATTATTATTTATTTACCAGCGGCAGACTTCGTCAGAATGAAATACTGAAAATAAATATTAGTCACGTTTTTTAATGTGACTAATATGGGAAATATTAGTCACATAGAAAAAACAATTCGTCCTTCTGTAGCGGTCCGACTTATTTTGAAAGATTTTTCTATTTGACGCTATTGCAAACTGTTAAATGGAGTTGACTCGAGACGCACATAAATTTCATTTGCGTTTGAGTATTCGAGCGTAAGTCACCTTTCTCTTTCAACTAAATGTATAGTGTGCTACTAAGTATTGTGTATCGACGATATTTTGAGCTATTGAAGTATCAATATTCTAATACATTACTTAACGCATTATTTGTAAGTACCGTATTTACTCGTACATTGACGCAACAAAATTCCAGGCCATTTCCCTCCAATAGATCCAACATGTCCATGAAGTGCTATACCATACACATATATAAAATTACTATAGTCTAAATGTACATGATCCGCCACCTTATATTCTAACCAATGGCCCTACAACGACAGACACTGAACTTCCTTAACAGATAAAAAAAGAATTTAATTATCTCACACAATTTATCAAGCGCACGAACAAAATTGCAGATTTGCAAAAGAACAAGAGGCATATTTCTTAAACTTAACCGGTATCGCCGATGTCACAGATATTAAGTTCTGAAAGTATGAGCCTACTATTTTCGTGAATACGGATGGCGAATTAGAAAAAAATACCCTCTTATGTCTATAGCGTTAAGGTTTAATTTGTGTAAAGTAATTTTCTCATAATTTGTTGACCGTTGTACCCTCCAACTTTATTGCAGAGTCGATAAAAGACAAAAGTTGAGAACCGAAAGAAACGGTACAGATTATAGTATATTTTTATGATCCTTATGATTATTGGATACCGTTTCAGATAAGCTTCATGAGTTTTTTGTTATTTTGTTGGATATGACTGACTAAGGTAAAGTTTTGATACTCGTCTAAAGAAAATTATCATTGTAGATCAAGAGCTGGTGACAAGATTTTTACTTCATTTTTAGGGTTCTGTAGCTAAATGGCAAAAAACGGAGCCTTTATAGATTCGTTATCGGTCTGTCCGTCAATATATCTCAGCCACGTTTTTGAGGTTTCTAATATCAATTTTTTCTAAACTGGACTTTAACCTTTAAACTTTGGAAATGTCTTTTGTGCAAACTATTGTACACAAGACACTTCCAAAGTATTAAAATATGTCCCCCCCCTGTAACTTAAAACTAAAAAAATATATGATGTACATTACCATTGAAACTTCTGTCAAAAATTGGTTTGAACGAGATGTAGTGAATTACAAACGGCAATTAACCTTTCATTTCATCAACTCTAAAATAAAATTAAAATAAAAAACATTTGATTTCATAAACATCGCTAGATTTCTAAAACTATACACTTGATTAACTTGTTCAGGTACTGTTACTTATTTCCGATGTAAACGCTTAGATACCCCCACGTGTACGGGATCTACGCAGGTGAAACTACTGGGCATAGCTATTAAATAAAATTACTAAATAAGAATAGAAGAAGAAGAAGTAATAACCCGGCGCGGAGTTTCAGTTGCTTGCTCTTTGTGTTATCTCAGCGCCTTCTATAGTTATGTGAGCAATTTGTCTAATATACAACTTTGTTATAATAATTTTATTTTTCTATTGTACAAAATAAAACGCTTTTCAAAGAAAAATATAATCAAGACATTACACTACACGGACAAAATACTATCATTAGCATCAGGAAGGGTGGTAACTATCCACGACCGAAGCCTCCCACCAGCCAGACCTGGACGAATTCAGTAAATCCCGGGGGATCGAACCCATGACCTCCTTCTTATAAATCCACCGCGCATTCGACAAGTACGTATCGCCAAGCGTTTTAGCGTTCCGGCACGATGATGGGTAGAAACCGATAGGGGTGAGGAGTTCATCCTACTCCTAAATGTACCTATCTTATTAACAGATTCGCTAAATTCGTCTCCTACGTCAGCCCAGAGGTTACTAAGAGACAATGTGAAAGAGTGCAACATTCTATTTAAATTTAATTATGTAACTGCTTTTGATATTATAAAAACATTTAAACTACTTAAATCAAAGAGGACTGGCGATCTGTGGGGGATGTCAGTAAAAGTAATATCTAATATTATAAATATCATTGCTCCACACTTAGCTGTTATTTTTAATGAATGTGTGGACTCAGGTACTTTTCCAAACCTAATGAAACATGGAAAACTTATTCCACTTTTTAAATCAGGCGACCAAGCAGATCTCAATAATTACAGACCGGTTTCAATATTGCCAACACTAAGTAAGGTCTTTGAAAAAATAGTTTTAAATCAACTGCATAGTCATTTTAACTTAAATAACTTACTTCATCCTGACCAATATGGTTTCACTAAAGGTCGCAATACTACTGATGCAGGTGCTAAACTATTAAAACACATCTTTGATGCCTGGGAAAGGTCTAAGAATGCTATTGGCGTATTCTGTGACTTGTCCAAGGCTTTCGATTGTGTTGACCATAAAACTCTTTTGCTTAAGTTAAGCCACTATGGCATTAAAAATGTTGCACTTAATCTCATTGCCTCTTATCTTAGTGATAGAACTCAAACGGTATGCATTAATGATATAAAGTCACGTGGCTCATCTCCTAAAATGGGCGTTCCACAGGGTTCAATTTTGGGTCCTTTTCTATTTTTAGTGTATATCAATGATTTACCATACCATGTTAGCGACATTTGTGAAATTGTACTGTTTGCTGATGACACATCTTTAATTTTTAAAACTGATAGAAATAAAAGTGACTTTGACGATGTAAACCGTGCTGTATCGCATGTGTCGCATTGGTTTACTGCTAATAATTTACTATTAAATGCAAAGAAAACTAAATGTGTTGAGTTTTCTTTACCGAATGTAAAAAAAATAAATAAGTCTTTAATGATAAATGGTGAAACGCTAAGAATGGAGAGTTCTACAGTCTTTCTAGGAGTGACCTTGGACTGTAAACTTCAGTGGAGCGCTCATATAGAGTCACTGACAGCTAAACTTAGTTCAGCAGCATTTGCAGTGGGAAAAATAAGACAGTTTACCGATGTAGAAACAGCTAGACTGGTTTATTTTGCTTACTTCCACAGTGTGATGTCTTATGGCATCTTGTTGTGGGGAAAGGCTGCTGACATAAATTCTGTCTTTATACTTCAGAAACGAGCAATTCGGTCGATTTATAAACTTAAACCACGCGAGTCCCTTCGAGTCAAATTTAAAGAAATAGGAATTCTTACAGTAGCCTGTCAATACATATTCAATAACCTAGTTTATGTTAAACAAAATATAAATATGTATAAACAGAAAAAGGATTTAAACGACCGTCTTCCTAGAAACGGACATAAGTTAGTCATATCAGCTTATCGCCTCCGAAAAGTGCAAAAATCTTTCGTAGGATTGGGTGTACTCTTCTACAACAAGATGCCCAATTCAGTTTTAGATCTGCCATTGCATAAGTTTAAACAATGTATTAAAACTCACTTACTGAGTCAGGGTTATTATACTATCGATGAATTTTTAAATGACAAAGATGTTCAAATCCAATTGGATAGGCTTTCAACTTCACACAGGAAATAAAATAAATAACTTTATGTAACAACACACTTAATATTGTAAAATTGATAATATTATAAAAAGAGCAACTGTTGAGTTTCTTGCCGGCTCTTCTCAACAGGGCCTGCCTTCCGAGCCGGTGGTAGAGTCACTACAAATAGTCCAATTTGACGTTTCAAAAGTGCTTGTAATAAGCCTACTTGAAATAAATGATTTTGAATTTGAATTTGAATTTAACAAGTTAGCCTGCTTCCATCTTAGATTGCATCATCACTTGACATCGGATGTGATAGCAGTCAAGGACCAACTAGACCAACAGTAAATAAAAAAATACCACTGCATCACTGAGACCGTTCAAACACACACAATAGTAAAACTACTCAAACAGACAAAGGCGACCTTATAATCCAAACACAGAGTGTTTGAATTATCAGAATCAAATTCATTATTGTGAATAGACAATATCGCAGATTATGATTATAACATAAAAGCAGCTCTGACGGTTTATGTAAATTTAATAAGTATATTACACTGAAATATCCCATCCAAAGGCTTTCATATTTTATTTATGCACATAAAATATTTACTTCCCCGTGCTAGGTAGCGAATTACAACGCTTTTAGAATAATGAAAAGCCGTTATTGCGATCCATTCTGGAATTATTCCGTATCCAATAATATAGATTGATTATTAAAATGTACATAATTCAGCCATCTCCGACACTGAGTCATGGCTAATTTGTAAATAGATAATGTCAGCATAGCTTAGTTGGTGGAGTGATATCTATGTATATATAAGAGATTCCCACCTATATATTGACTCATCACGATATCTCTGGAACCATAAGGCGTAGCGACTTGAAATTTTGTATCAATATTCCTTAGAGGTCAGTTAAGAAAGGATTTTACGAAATTCCACCCACAAGGGGGGTTGCGGGGGCGTTAACGTGTGTAATATTTGCGCTTTTACTCTATATAGTTTAACAAATATCATCAAAGATATTAGCAAAATAAAACTACTACTTCTACTGTTTTATTTCCTACGCGGAACGGAGTCCGTGGGCACTTCTAGTTTTATCCGTGAGTATTGTTTGTGTCTAGGTTTGGCACTATAAGTATTTAACTACATTCAATGAAAAATTCCTTCTCCAATACTGGTTCGTGATGTGTTATCAGGGTAGGCAGTGCGTTTACATATTTATGAAGTGCATGCCACTGGTTTGGCTTGTGGGAGGCTTCGATCGTGGCTAGTTACACCCTGCCAGCAAAGGCGTACGGCTAAGTGATTTCAATGTCATGTAGAAACCAAAAGGGGTGTAAATTTCGTCCTTCTCCTAACAGGTTAGCTCGCGTCCACTTTAGATTGCATCACCACTTAACACCAGTGGTTGTAATCAAGGACTAATTTGTCATGAATAAAAAAATCGAGTTAGATGCTGGGTTGTGTAAAACTTTACCCTCTTTCTGACGCAGTCGGGTAAAAATAGTGGACTATAACTAAAGCCAAACTCAATTGAGAATGCTTGTCAACAAACAAATTTAAAATGAAGGTAGATAATGCAACACATTTTATGCCTAATAAATTTAAAATTACGTTTTGTTATTTTAAAAAATCTTATTTAAAAGATATTGAATATATTTCTCGGTTTTAAGCTTACTAATCTAATTTTCAGTCATGAATTCGTCATTAACTAGTTAACTAAAAAAGAAGGAGTAAATGACTAGTGATTTCTACCTTCATTCTTAATTTGTTTATTGTCAAGCATTCTCAATCGAGTTTGGCTTCAGTATAGTACTGTATATTAGTATTTAGTCATAATTATCTAATCATAAAAATAAACAGTACCTACATATATACCGAGGTTCAAAGGATTTCTCATCACAAGTAGCAAGCATTAGTTAGCTTATGATTCTCTCTAATATAATTTTACGGCAATTTAAATTTAAGTGTTATTTATGAGGTATTAGGCAACGTTAATTACTGATAGCATTTTCCTTTAAGAGCTTATAAATATATAATCAAGCGATAATTATTGTTATTAATTATTAGTTTATAATAATTTTTATTTTAACGCATTGTATTTTGCTCCGAATATTTTATATCTGTCTGGTAAGGCTAATTTCTAGGAAGCTTTTGATGGGAATTGCCTAAGCTGAATTTTAAATTTATAATTTTCCTTCTAAGATTTTTCCTAAAGAATATCTTCATGATTGCCAGTCTATTAACGGCCCAATACTGAGCCATTTCTCCTTGTGGAAGAGGCCTTATGTACCGTAGGCTACCACGTTGCTACAATGTAGGCAGGCTGAAAAATTCTTACAATCACCTTACAAGAAAGGAATGTGATGTACAGACTGAATTGGATGTTTGACACAAATTAAAATATTAAAGTTTAAAACTATTTCTTAAAATTTAATTTAATAACAATTATGAGACAATTAAGTAAATTACTCAAGTGAAAAATAAATTTTTTGAGCATTTAATTTTTTATGATTAGACAGAGACAGCATTATAGAGACGTGATGTCACGCTTCTGTAGATCATAGAAGGTCGGTAAAAACTTTCGTTTTGCAAGAAAGGTATAGAAGAATCTATTGTTACTCTAAAACAATAGTCTACTCCGAGACTATTGTTTTTGATAACTTTAGATACCTTTATATGATTTTACTTCTATTAGCAGTGTACCTCAGTATCTTTAACCTAGTTGATATTACAGTAATAAAAGGAGAATGCCCAAAAAGAACACAAATTGTAAATATACTAAAAATATCCTATTATTATGTTTATATTTTTTTTACAATAAGCCATTTTGACTGTTGGACATCGGAATAAAATTCTGTTAAGAAAAGTAAACGATTTCCTTTTAATTTACACTCTTTACGAAATTTTAAATCTTTATTGTTGCACTGGGTTCTAGTATTTTAAAGCGTTTTTATTGTATTTTCATCGAAAGGGGGCTCTAATAGGCTATCTAGAATTGTTAAGCCTGTTTAAAAATGTGTTTAATGAAGCTTTGCGACTGTTATGTCAGTGTGACAACTATACTGAACAATAATACGGAAATGAACGATAACCAACGTTAGGCTCGTGTCGAATACTCCGAGTCCTAGAGCTTTTAAATGTAATATATATTAAATAGTAAAAAAATACAGTAAAATGATGCATAATACATTATTGTACAATATGTTTTTATTAGTTGGTTAAAGTCCTATACATTGTCTGGCATTCTCCTTTCGTGTCATTATTATTTACAGAAGCAATCACACTCTCTCACATTTTGTTTTGGCATCCACTTTCTGGAGGAAATGAAGGGGAGGTAACATCGTATCTAAGCGTATCAGATTTACATAATGGTGTTTTTATAGACTATTCCACGTTGCCGTATCTGTAAACGATACTGTTGTACTGATCTAATTGCAAGCAGCTTTGTACTTCAGAATTTCTGTTGGCTAAGTCTGATGTGAATGCCAAGCGATCAAGCGTTCCGGTACGATGTCGTTTAAAAGTTGAGTTGTGATTTTTATCCTGAAAGTTTAACTCAAACTGAAAATAATGTATTTAAAGGAAATGCCAAGACTGTCTAAACATAGTGACTCTATCAATGGTTCAGAAGGCACATCCTGCCAAGAAAAGCCGGCAAACTCAGCAGTTGCTCGTTTAAAAGTCAATGTATCTTTTAATTTAAAATTTTGGTTATCCCGTCTTTTGTGTATCTATAAAGGATCTTAAGGTATTGAGGTATAAGGATTTAGGTGCATCCCAGTAGTACCCCCTAATTTTAGTCTATAGAACTGTTGGGATAATTTCCGGGCTGTCAAATTATTATTTTTTTTTTATCGACTACAAGTTGGCCCTTGACTGCTATCACACCTGATGTTAAGTGATGATGCAGTCTAAGATGGAAGCAGGCTAACTTGTTAGGAGTGGGACGAAAATCCACACCCCTATCGGTTTCTACACGATATCGTACCGGAACGCTAAATCGCTTGGCGATACGTCTTTGTCGGTAGGGTGGTAACTAGCCACGGCGAAAGCCTCCCACCAGCCAGACCAAGACAAATTAAGAAAAATCTCAATCTGCCCCGCCGGGAATCGAACCCAGGACCTCCATCTTATAATTCCAACGCGCATACCACTGCGCCACGGAGGTCGTCAAAAATTATATCCCAATAGTTCTATATAGTACTGTAGTATAGTTTTTGCTCTTGACTTTACTTATAGCATATAAGTTATAAACTTTATATTATTTTAATTGATATTTCATTTTCTTTTTAACAAAAAAATGTCCCTTGCGACAAAAGCTAAGTTGTTAAAACCAAGTAGTACTTAGTCGTGTCTAAAAAAATATTCTCTTATTTTAGAATTACAGGGGCGGACACATTTTACCACTTTTGAAGTAT
The DNA here is from genome assembly GCA_034621355.1 of Mycalesis mineus. NCBI lineage: Eukaryota > Metazoa > Arthropoda > Insecta > Lepidoptera > Nymphalidae > Mycalesis > Mycalesis mineus. The sequence goes on from CM067893.1 coordinate 1,499,583, forward strand.
CTTTCGCGCAAACTATTCAGTTTAGAAAAAAATGATTTAAGAAACCATAATATAATTTTTAAAGACCTATCCATAAATACCCCACATGTATGGACTTATTGATAAAAAATTTTGAGTACCAGTTTGAGTACCAGCAGTACCAGAGGGTACTACTGGGATGCACCCATTGCAAGTAGGTACAGTTTAAAATAAACAAATATTTGTATATTTGACACGTATTCGTTCATATACACATAATAATATAAGACCGACGTTATGAATAAGTAAACCAATAACATTGTATCCCATGTCCATTTTGAATGTTCTCAAGATGAAAGCAATATTCGATTATTGTAAAAGGGTTTCGACGTGTACGAATAGTACGAATTGAAATGGGGTCGATCCCTTTATCTGTTAAAGTATGTACACGAGTATCGGCAAGCTCCTAATTTATGTGGGATATACCCATCGAATATTATTTTACGCTACCTTGTAGGTTTAGTGGTGAGACTGTGTGGCTACAGATCATAAGGTCTTGGGTTCATGTTAATAATATTTTAAGATAAGATGACGTTTCCAAAAGTGATAATAAACTAAGCCTACATAAATAAATTTTCACTTTACTTTGACATGTTCTATCTTCTTATGAAATTAAACTTGTAACCCACAGCGCTTTAATCTAACTTTCTTACTTTAAATTATCACCATTACTTTTTAATCAAAAGACGAATAGCTAACGGATGGAAAATGTATTGGTATAAAGGTATATCACTGAAAGAGATCATGAAATCCACAGATCTTAGTGTAGGTATCAAACCCCTTTACAATGGGGAAACCTGGTCTTAGAAAATCACAGAAACATGCTGGAACACTGCCAAAGAGCTATGGAACGAAGTATGATAGGTATTAAGAAACAAGATAAGATACGAAACACCGTCATAAGAAGTAAGACAAAAGTCACAGACGTACTTACTAGAACACATGCTGCGTGGTACACAAGAGAAGTGGAGCAACATCATAACAGATTGGACCAAGATCTGAAACTGACGGCCCAAAATGGAGAAGGGTTGCTAGAGACAGAGTACAATGGAAATTGTTAGAGGAGGCCTTTGCCAAGAGGCACACTGAACTCAGAGATATCTTATAACAAAAGAGACAACCACAATACAAAGAAAGAAGAAAGCAGTTCAGGATAAGAGGCTTATTATACTTTTTAATAGTGTTTTAGAAAATCTTTATCAGACTACCCGGGAACCGAATCCAGGACCTCCGTCTCATAAAACGATTGCGCTACGCAAGCTGTCAATGTTATAATATATTACCAACATCTGATAGTGATCGTAAGAGTTAAAAATTAAAATTTTATTAATTGTGTTTTAGTAACCATATTAGAGTTTTTAAGTTCCTTAAGAAATCTTATGCAAGAGAGGAGGCCTTTGACAGGTGACATTAAAATAGGCAAATCCTATTCAAAGTCCATTCACCATCATCGTCATCATCATTAACAGCCGATGGATGTCTATTGCTGGACAAAACATCTTGCAAGGATTCCCAAACATCTTTGACAACATGCCTGCACAAATAAAATAGCAATTTTTCGTTTAGTTAGTACACATAAACGTAATAATAATGCAGGAGTTTTCTTTAAAAGTTAAAAAAAAATATTTTGTTAATATACAATTAAAGCAATTTTATTTCAGGTACCTATCTATATAAAATAACGAAATAATAAAGTTGTACAATATATTAACTTTTTATTCTGTTTTCATTGGACATTTTTGCACCACCCTCGAAACTTATTTGGGGTCCAACGATCTGCAACAGCTGTTGGTGACTGATGAAAGCTCAAGGAGATTACAAGATACGCTTCCCAGTTCAAAGTTTAATATAAAAATAAGAAGATGATGCTCCTTTAAGTGTATGCACTCCTGGTACCGTCGTTTTGAGAACTTTGCTGCGAATGCTGGCTGGTGCTAGGGGGAATGTAAGTAAATGTCAATATTTTTTAAGTCTGATATTATTTGAAGACGGTAGATGCCAGGGGACGTCTGTACTTTAGACGTTTGAACATATTTACACATATTTTTAAAACCGTCAGTACTACATATTGCCTGCGACTTTCCTTCATGTGCCTTGAGCACTTCTAAGGTATAAAGAAAAGAAAATTTGTAATAAGTTGTAATCTATTATTATCGGAGAGAATGATTTGAGTTATCTTTTGCCCACGTTGATTTTTTCCTTCATGAAGACTTTTGAATAAAATACGTCTAAACAGCTCTACAAATAGAAACTTACTCTACAAATTTGGACGCATTCTAAACTGTTGCGTTAACACTCCTACCAAAGCTTATTGGCTTTATTATTAGCCCTAAGAAAATGGGTTATAGATTTGTTTTTTCAAGTACAGAAGAGAAGAAAAGATACAATATATGACAGTTACGGAACAAATTTACAAATAACTGTGTCATTTAGTTGCTTTAATTTACTTAAGCATATCTATGAAGTCGGTGCCAGCAAGTTTAAGGAACATTTATTTAATATAGTAAAGCAGTTTGTGGGTTCTAGGTAATGTCCTTAAAGTACAATACTTGGCTGGTTCTATTTTTTGTTAAAAAAATAAATCAATGCGTCAAGATGGGAAAAGTCGCGTATCTGGGGCACGTGCTTTGACATGAGAGACACAAACTGCTAAGTATTTGCGAATAAATGAATTTGACTTGACGCCTCCCGTGACCAGAAGGCTGGTCTCTTTTTAGGATAGAGGATCGTTCAACATTCAACGTGGCAATGCTGCCAGCCTTCTGGGCACTTTACCGCTCGACACCGATTATGAACGCCTAAGTTTTTAACGAATAAATATTATGACGCCTAAGTTTTTTACTGTTTTTTTATTTTTATTGTTTAATATATTATATATAGTTTAGGATATTGTAGTGTCTAAACTTTTACGTTTTTATTTATTTAATTGTAAATATTTAATTCAATGTACATATTTAACTGTAAATAAAGATATAATAAAATACAAAAAAATATTTGACTTTGAAACCTTAGTAATTCTACCTGTGACGAGACTACTAACAGAAGGATAACAGTTAGTGCATAACAATTCCGTAAAGCAAACTGCTAAACGCTGCTCTAGCTCGATAAATATCAAACAAAAGTTCCATCACTTAGCTGGAGCATAAAATCACTTATACGGTGCGCATGGTGGAATCAAATGTGGCGGAAACAGCGGGCTCACACTGCATGCGTCGGGATCATAAATCAATTGGATACCCATTAGCGATGCTTCCATAAGCAATACTGCCACCCACTCGCCCGCTCCGCACGGGGATGGTGGGTGATGTTTATGTTCATAACACTAAACTTTTAATATTTTTTTATTCATTCTAGCCTCTGACTACAGACACATCTAATGGTTAGTGGTGATGCAATCTAATGAAGTGGACTAACTTGCTAGGAGTAGAATAATATCCACATCCCTTGGGTTGCTTCACGACATTGCACCGGAACGCTACGTACGTACTTACGTCTTGTCGGTAGGGTGGTACTTATTTACCTACAACTTAGCCATGGCCGAGGCCTCTCACCAGCCAACGTTCAAAAAGGCACCTTGATAGGAAGAAGAATAGAATAGAAGACTGATTTAATGTATTATTGTAATTAGTCATTGAAGAAACGGTGCTAAACATCCAGAGTGTGCTTAATCGACAAAAAAAACGGAGGAGGTTCGCAATTCGACACGTTTTTTTTTATGTATGACGCATAACTTTTTACAGAGTTGTCCGATTTTAATAATTCTTTTTTATTAGAAAGGGCACACTTCGAAGATGGTCCCATTCTCTGATGAATCTGATGATGATATCCTGGGAAAAGGGAAGGAATTCTTCAAATTTTATAGGCACACGTGCAGCGATTTTTGTGTAAGTATTGGTAGCTTTTTGGTTACTTATTTTTTACTTTTTAGTGCGTTTTGAGTCGGTTCTATTTTTTGTTATCTTATATTAGAACGTACATAGAGTGGCATAACAATAGGCGTATAATGATGAAAATAATTCAAGTGTTAGGTTTATAAAATTATTATTATATAAACAAAATCCCGATTGCTTAGAAGTAATGAACTGAAAAGAGAAAAACGTAGTTTGGGTAGAGAAATCCTTTCAGCCGTTTAGGCTGTAGCACGTGTCGAATAATGAGCATACATACCGACATACATACATGCGCTCGAAAAACATTACCCTCTTTCTGACGCAGTCGGGTAAAAAAAGTCGCTGTCTATTATAGCTGTATACTGCGCACACAAAGCCTAAGCAGTACAGTTTGAGTGATGGTTGTAAATCAATTCGCTGGGGTCTCACTCGCCCCCGAGTCGGCTGTTTTTCACCTTCGTTACACATGTCAAAATAACACAACTGTCAAGCGGGTTACGGGAAGGGAGGGTTCCACACAATTCCTTACTTTGATGTCGTCTTTTGACGCTCAAAAGGATTTAAATGTCATTTAGTAACGTCTTTGATACGACCCGACGCTTTTATTAAAATTCGAAAGCGTTATTTATTTGGCGACAACAGCTACGCTTACTTTGTACTTATGTAACACTACAGGGTCACAAGTTAAGCTCAAAATGCTCTATGGATAAATAATCATAGTCAATAGTATATAATGGTGGAGATTAGGTACCCCGGATTTTAGGCTACTTTGTGTCTCGATATTCCTGCGACAACGGGAATCGAGTGGTCAAAGACTAGTTTTAAATAATGTTGACACAATGATCTGATTGAAGTGATTGTACTTACTTTATTTGCTTTTCCTTCTAAATTGAAAGCTTGTGCTTTAAGAATGTACCACAATAGCTCAGCAGATAGGGACTGTAGAACCAAATAGGTACCTGTCGACATTCAAACTGTTAAACTTTTGAGGCTTTAAATAAATGACGAGCAAATATTTATTTGGTAATCCTAAGCTTAATTCACGGAACCCAATCCAAAGGAAGTGCACCATGAAAGATCACTTACGGGGAAATCACGTAACATGCATTTAAATATGCTCTATAGGGTTGGTTAATATGCGTGAGTCATGGCTTAACGATTAACTCGGCGGGGGCTGAATTTATTCACTTTGCATTGGAGGGTTAAAGAGATTGCTTAATAACCCGCAAATATGGACTGGAAGTGCTTATGCAACAGACGTTGGGTTCGTGAAAATTTTGACGAAAATGCTTAGCTGCAATCTCTCCGATAAGTAACGATACAATATTGCGCTTACTTGGAAAATGTACGTTTTTCTCGTAATTAGCACATGATCTGAGCTTATTTAGAAAACATAAAATTTATTGACCCCAATAGTAAAACTAACCCAGGGCGTCTTCGTTGTTAAACATAGTCAAATATAAATATACCAAACCAAAAAGTGAGTGTGGGAACTGATTTTAAATTATAATTTAGTTGATGAAATCCATACCCCTTTCAGTTTCTACTCGACATCGTACCGGAATGCTAAATCGCTTGGCGGTACGTCTTTGTTGGCAGGGTGGTAATTAGCCACGGAAGAAGCCTCCCACCACTCAATTAATTTGGCTTAAATACAATCTAGGTTACTTGATCGAGATATACGCGATTCTTTCTGCTGAAATAACTCAAACTCTAGCCTTTCTGATATTGTGAGAAAAAAAATACAGACGTATAGACGCTAGATTTTATCGAACGACATGTCGTGCATGTGTAACGGTGTAAAGTTGTGGGTAAATTTATTCACTTTGCATTGAAGGGTTGAGCCGTTTGCTTAATAACCCGAAAATATGGACTCGCAAAGTTTTAATTGTCGAACGTTTATCGCTTTCAACTCCAAAGGGTTGGAGGCACTTGATTCCGTAATGCGATAGTGTTTATTGCGGCAACGTCGAGTTACTCCGATAGCGAACTTTAACAATTACCGGCCTTTTGCTTCCCTGCAAATTGGCGGCTTTACATACATTATTTTAAGGTAATTTGTAGTATATCGGTATGTAACATGTTTTAGGGTTAGATTATGCTTTACAGTTTGATTTGTGTACTTGTTTAGTACATACACATGTCACGGTCCTTGCATACTTCCTTAGCTTCTTCCACTCTCATTAATCCTTTCATACAAGTTCGTCGATTTAGGGTACCATATTTTAAAATGTCCCTAATTTGTGTGTGACAATTAGAAGGATGTAGTCTCTATCCACCTCTATAGGAATGAGGCGTAATGTTATGTATGGGAGAATATGATTTGAATAACCTTGTAGGACTGTAGGTATATCTCTTACGTTACACGTAACTTGCAACCATTTGAGCGATCGTGTGGGATCGAGCTTGGGGAACTCTCCAGACTCTATCTCACCTGATTTAAATGATACTTGTCTCTTTATTGTTGTCGTTATATCAATATAATAATATCTCCAAAGAGTTTTAAACTTCAAGTATAAAATTCGTTAAATTGTTAAGTATAAATATAAATTGTTAATTAGATTTTTATGTTATGCCTGCCTTCGAAGTAAAAATACCTTCCTATTTCTTTTTGATTTTAATTAAGTATATATTCTTTTTAAAGTTAATGCGCATGCAATGTTCAAACCCACATGACAGTAATTGAAAAATAATATAATAAAAAGCCTACGTCGGTGAACTAAAAAAAGTTTGTTCACTTTTTAATTACCGACATCGCGATAACATATTTTTCCACTACAACAGCTACACGAAGTTCCGTGTACCAACAAACACATTTCATATCAAACTAACTGCCCTTTGTTGTAAGTTTCACACCAAGTTGACGTCACACGAGCGAGGGCGAAACATATAACACCTCGCCCCGGCCGGTGGAATCACGCGTTAGCGCGTGTTTGCACGAAGACGGATCATCGGCGGCCGCGACATTTGATGCAGACGCGCGTTTTAAACGCTCGCTACGAAGGTGAACTAAAATAAATAAATAGCACATCGTTCGAAGATCTGATGGACATTGGGCTTCTGAGGTAGCACCGTCACAACGAAAAGCGCAGTGTTCGTCGACCCCCTACTAGATGGGTTAGTTACGGCAAGTGGGTTACAGGGAGCCGCTGGATTTTGTGGGAGTTGACTACTATCAGCTACTAATGATAATGCTGATGGTACCTTGCTCCGGACAGTTGAATCACGCAAATTTTTATTATGCCCGTATAAATGTTCAAATCGGTTCCTTCATTTTGCTTTGTGTTGAATAAATGCTGTTTGCAAGCAGTCTAAAAATGTCCGAATGAAGAAAATATTAAACATTGTTATCTATACGAGTAAGTGTGTTAATATCAAGAGATTAAATAAAACGTGCGGTAAAACGCCCGTCTGCAGTAGCCTTGCTCCCTAGAAGATGGATCATCGAGACGGTGGGGGGCGCAGATCGCTCGATAAAACATCGCGATATGGAAAACTGCGAGTGCACAAAATGCTTTCTTTGGTAAATACACGATTGTGAACCTTCTGCGTGGTTTTTTAATCGTTCACAAAACATAATACAGTCATTAGAGTCGAAAGAACAATCCTTATTCTAGGTAAATAGACCAGCTTTTTTTTAGGTTATTTAATTATAATTATTGTACATGCAGGTCGGAAATTACCTTTATTAGTACCTACACTCAACACTGAACAAGTTTTTGTAAGTTTTGGCGACGATATTTATTTAAGTCTTGACTTTCACCTAATACATGATAAATTCATAACAAGATGTCTTACGTTATGGGTTAGGATGTCCTCCTGCTTCTTTACCCTGAGGCATAGGTGTTAAGCATCGTATTAAGCCTTTCAGACCAGTATGTCTATTCTTGTAATAAATACACCATACGAACATCTTGTCGATTAGCCCACCTGGAGATCGACTGTCAGTTCAATGTAACAAAATGTCAGATAAGAATGAGAGACGTTTGAATTCCGATTTCTATTACATCTGCTATGTAACCAATTGTACTCCAAATCAACGGCTTCACTACTAACATCGTTTTCAAGAATCAACATACTGAAAACAGCAATGCTATGAGGTAGCAGATGAAAGCAAAGTGGTAATACATTCTTAGACGAGTTCTGCTACAAAATGTGTTACTAGTCTTATTTTCTACATGGGCTCGCACATAATATGTTTTTAAATTATTACAATTTATCTCCGATGCAAATACTAATATGTAGTAGAGGTGTAGTAGTGAAGTATCTACCTATAGTACACGTAACTGTCTCACACTGCTATTATTCAGTGATAATGGTATTAATCGAGGCGCTAAAGGTGTAAAGGGTTTCTTTATAAACACCGACAGCTGCTTTATTGCCCACTTTACAGCTAAGCCGAAACCCATTTTAAAACTGTTAGGACTGATTCTTAGGAAGTAGGTAATTCGAGAAAAAAACGAACAGTTTAAAGGAAACAAGATGCAAAATATTTAATACAGTACACTTTTGTCGTCAAATTCGTCTGTCCTTAGTGACTCTATTCTTGTTAATCCTTTTTGTAGGCGATTCTACGGAGATTAGCCAACAAAAACAGTAGATGTTCTTTTAACAATATTTATTTATTTAATTCATTTAAACATCTTTATTGCAAATGATAAAAGAAACGATGGCACAATGTAAACTTAAGCGCAAAAGGCGACCTTATCACTAGAAGTTATTTCTTCCAGGTAACCTAGATTAACGGACCATTTCATTTGAGTGACGGAGAATTGCAATAAAAACAAAGAAAAATTAATGTACAATTGAAAAGGTACCCTAATAGATTACATATACAATAAAATATATATAATACTTATTATATATCAATATAATAAAATATAAATTATTAATAATGAATATTCAACACGTAAAGTCTAATTTTAAAAATATTATTACAGAGTTATTGTTAATTCCAACTCCTGCGCGACATTTTTATAGAAATATCCCTACCTCTAAAAATTTGGAACGGTGGATGGTCCTAGTCAAAGCGGGAATCCAAAGAATAATAAAATAGTTATCCCGTAACGCAAATCATAGTAAATAGTGTAAAAAGGTAGTAATGTACATCGTAGCAACTACGACCACCCTATGAAAAGAAAAAGAGAGAAGGAGAAGTTGTAAAGGATTAGAAGGACAAGAGAGGAACAAAAAGAGGAGAATATATAACTCCATCACACCAAAGTAAGCGTTTGGCGACAGTGAGTCAACTATCATTTTAATATGATATCGTGTAGAAACAAGTGAAAGGTAAAGGTTCAATAATCTCTACAAAATATTGAAAAAATCAATATCGTACCTATTAGTATAATCCTAAACTTAAACCACGACATGAGGAAAAATCCTTACAAATCGATTCAGTCAAGTTAGGAATTTAATGGATCGTAAATAATAATGGGCCGCGCTGTCAGCCTGGAGGAATTAGTAGCGATACTTTCTGTGGACATTTAATGCGATGGCATTTTAGTGTAATTGCTATCGTAAGTGATAACAAGACAACGTTGTATGTTTGAATGTCAAGTTAAAGCGACAAAAACTTGACAGTTAAAGAGACTGTCTGGACAGCGAAAGGTCATAGGTTCAAAACCTGCCCGTTGGGCTATTGTCGTACCTAATCCTATCACGGTCCGCACGATTATTTAGAGAAGGGAATATTCTTCCCCGGTAATTAATTTAATTATTGATTATGTATAAAAATATGGTAACTATTCTTTGAAAAAAAAAATTGTAGTGACTTGAAAAGCGTAATTAAAATTTCAAAATAAATGGTTCAATCCTCTGAAACACTAGCTTTTTGATTTATATCATATAGACTGTGTTAGAAGTGAGTATGAGTTGTCCAGTGGGCAGGATTTCAACCCATGACCTTTCAGTGTTGACCGGACTTAACTGTCCCTTTACCGTGTGACGCTTACTATATGACGTAGTATCAATAAGTGATTACATCGACTGAGATCACAGCTAAGTATTTAACTTCATCATTATCAGACTAAGTTAACGGCCACTACAAAGCTAGAGAAATGGAGCTAAACCCACCACACTGACGCTATGCAGGATAGCGACTTTAGATTGATAACGTGTTTTACGATTACTATCGGATGTTAATAATATAAAATGGTAGTCTTGAATCGACGATGACGACCTCCGTGGCGCAGTGGTATACGCGGTGGATTTATAAGACGGAGGTCCTGCTTGATTTTTCTTAATTTGTCTTGGTCTGGCTGGTGGGAGGCTTTCGCCGTGGCTAGTTACCACCCTACCGGCAAAGACGTACCGCCAAGCGATTTAGCGTTCCGGTATGATGTCGTGTAGAAACCGAAAGGGGTATGGATTTCATCCAACTCCTAACAAGTTAGCCCGCTTCCATCTTAGATTGCATCATCACTTAAGAAAAAAAAACGGTTCACTGATGAATGATGACGTTAGTAGTTATCATTCATCATCATTATCAGCCTATTAGCGACCCCAATGAGGTTAGACCCTCTATGCTGCTCTGATGCAGTTCGGTGGGATAATGTTTAGGTATATACTTTCAGATGTTAATGACCGGGATCGATGGCTTAATGTGCTCTCCGGGACACAGGGTGTACCTACCACTACCAACTTCACGACTCCGGGTTTGCACCCAGGCCCTTGTGATCAAAGCAACATAGGCTGAGCATTAGACCAGGCAGACATTAAGGTTTCACGTATTGAGTAACTTGTAAGTATAAAAAACGGGGTCAAAAAATAAATAATGATTTACATAGTTGGACCTCACGAAGGCTTTGTCAACCCTGGCTTTTTTCGCGTCACCTGTTACAGACGTATGCGAAATTGGATCTTTTGATAGAAATATCACGTTTAAGGACAATATACACGTAGATCTTTCAAGGGTGCGAAGAGAATTCTTTCGCGTACTTATAAGTCCTTGAGCTGTAAAAGCGAGACATTCCTTTGGGCTTGTCATACCTGAAAGGCACAAAGGCATTCTGTAAAACACGTTCTTGTTTTTATTTGTAAGACTCTCAAGTATTAGGAATACAAAATTAAATATATTTTTTAAGCATTTTGCATTAAATATTGCAAAATATTTGAAGTCTAGTATGCACTTGATCAATATTACTTCCTACTCAGTAGTAAACCGATCTTGACTCCCAAGTATACGCCATTCCTTAAATAGGAGAGGGGATTTGAAGCGTATCACTGACCATGCTGATTTAATACGGATTGGTGCAGATCAGATGGTTGTTATAATAGCCGGGTACAATAACTACCTTGCTCTCTGTGGCAGAGGGGTGTAATAATACCAACTTTCCCGCTGGCCTGGGTTTGTTGTAACAATTTGACGGAAGAAAGTAAAGCTGAATGTTACATAACCCACTCATAGCTGATATCTTATGCTTTGCAGCCAGATTGGTTAGCTACTGTACTAAGGAGGAGAAGGAGAACTCTCGCATTGGTCTAATCCCTTCTCTTACACGGAGAGTCTAAATCTAAATATAAGGCCTTTTTATCTAATATATAAAATTTCCCTGTCACAATGTTAGTTACCGTACTCCTCCGAAACGGCTTTACCGATTTTTACCAAATTTTGTATGCGTATTCAGCAGGTCTGAGAATCGGCTACTATCTAATTTTCATCTAATTTTTTTTTTAATTTTTAATACAAAACAACGTTTGCCGGGTCAGTTAGTCTAATATATAAAATTTCCCTGTCACAATGTTAGTTATCTACCGTACTCCTTCGAAACGGCTTTACCGATTTTTACCAAATTTTGTATGCGTATTCAGCAGGTCAATTAATGCAAAACAACGCTTGCCGAGTCAGCTAGTATCTATATATAAAAAGGCTATCAATAATAAGCTGATAGCTGATGGGTGATTTTTACCAAATTTTGTATGCGTATTCAGCAGATCAATTAATGCAAAACAACGCTTGCCGGGTCAGCTAGTATCTATATATAAAAATGCCATCAATAATAAGCTGATAGCTGATGGGTGATGATGATGATAATGATGATATATTTAATACATACAAGTACTAGAATGGGGGAACTTTTATATCCGTGAGGATGTTCATGAGGATTTTCTCCTCCTAGGAAAAATAAAGTACCAGTATGAGTGACACTTACTTTGCCTCATTATCCATTTTGTCTTCAATCTTCATTGAACATCTTGACTTGTGAGAATCAGTTCAAAATATTGTTTTCATTGAGTGTGGCCCCTCGCGTGAATTTCAAAAAAATTTTTCCAAAAAAACGTATTCTTTATATTTTTCCCGTATGACGATCCCAGCATGTACCAGGCGATTATAAAGAAAAGGAACTGTATCGCGTAGTTAACTCCAGCGCCGTGCATTCATCCCGCCTCCTGCTGTGCTCTGCACGCCTAGTATTCAACCCCTAAAATGGCAAATAGTAAACAGCGTTAAGTTATTTTGATTTATTTATTTACATTTTTATTTTTATACAATTCTCTCCGCTAGATTTAGAGCGAAAAATATTGATTCTTGATTTGAATAAACAACTGCTAGCAATTTTTGAGTTTTGTCAGCCTTACAAACTATCACAAGTTACAATTACATTTACGAGTAAATTGATGAATAATAATGGATAAAATTAATAAAAGGCAAAAATGCAAAATGTAATTATTTTATCTGTGTTCATTTGCTTATCATCACCATCGTTAGGATATTTTGATAGTCCACTAGAGGAGAGCTTCTTCAGTATCAGAGATAAGATTGGAACCTAACTCACTAGGTAGGTACTTTTGACAGTTGGTGAATTTAAGTTATTTTAATTTATTTTATTTCTTAAGGTTACCAACAGGTTACAATTGGCATAAATATTACAATAGTAAGATTTTAAAAATTAAATGTTTAATTGTAAACCTAAACAACAAGCTATCTTAAAAATACTAGTGTAAGACAAAAGACAAACAAAAAGCAAATTCAAAGTAACAATAAACTAGCGAAACAATTGTAACTATAACTAAGATAAAAACCAATTTTAATTATAGTGAAATAGTATAAAGTGATCTAACATAAATTTAATTTAATTTAATTATAATATTCGATTTAGTAACAATCAGTAGCAGAAGATATATATCATCATCATTATCACCATATTTACCGCCCACTACAGGGCCACGCCTTCCTCCTTATAGGAGAGGGGATATGGAGCGTAAACCCGCCACACTGCTCCACTGCGGATTGGCGAGCTTTGGGTGTTATTGTTTCATTTACTAACGAGCAGTATCAGATGTTGATGACATCAGTCGGGACCGACGGCATAACGTGCTCTCCGAGACACAGGAAGCAACACCACGTACTGAAAATTTTATACAATAATGAAAAAATGAGAATTATTCCGTGACCCGACCCAGGATTCGAACCCAGGACCTCGTAATCTAAGCCACATAGGTTAACCACTAGACCAACGAGGCAGTCTGATTCTGATCAGATGATTAACAGATGATAATTATAAGAAAATAATATTCAAATATGAAAATAACGCAGTGACTCTAATCTTGGCTTTGTGACTTCGACCCGCAATGTGTAAAGTATAAAAACAAGACATGGATTACGTTAAACATTCTCTCCTGAGTTACTAAGACATTATAATAATCCCTACGTGTTGTCAGGGGTTATAATGTTAAGCGTATCAAAAATAACCGTTTAAGGTGAGCCCTTTGTAGCCAATCGTGATACCATAGAGTAAGTTGAACGGTATGTTAGCTTGATTGTACTAAGTTTTACCAATTTTAAAATTGGGTAAAGTCAAGTTTTTTTAATGAAATTGATGATTTTTAATTTAATCATTCTCTTATTACAGGGGGGTGGGCCACATTTTACCACTTTGGAAGTGTCACTAGCGCAACTGATTCAGTTTAGAAAAAAATTATATTAAAAATCTCAATATCATTTTTGAAAACATATTCATAGATACTCCACACACTCTCTACACTACTCTACACGTATCGGTTTAATGAAACAAAAAATTTCTAGTTTCAGTTGTAAGTATGGGGAACGCCCAATTGTTTATTTTCCATTTTTGTGTCTTCCAATCTTAATGCAGTTTACAGAAATTTCAGCAATATAGTTTGTAGTTTCAGGAAAACGTGGTTATGACATATTGACGACAGACTTAACGAATCTATAAGGGTTCCGTATTTTCCTCCTGCAAAAACGTAAAATTTGTTTCGTGAGGCCGTTATACAAATATTTGGTTATCCCTGTATCCCTGCTGTTTGATAATAGTAGGTAGGTAGTAGGTATTCATTCGGTTTGGTCATACTCATAACACTTGATCTGTGCCCCCACGAAGCTATTCGTCGCGCGTTAGTTTGCGATGGCTCGCGGCGCCCATGCCTCTGTTCACGCCTCACCATGTACGGTATATGAGGTCTTGACACTGTCGGTGCGGACAGCGTTCGATCTGCCCTTGTACATTGTACCTTCAACTTATACACACCTATCCAACACGATGTCCCTGCCACTGCCCTTGTATGTTCTATCTACAATAAATTTTTTTTTTTATTGACTACAAGTTGGCCCTTGACTGCTATCACACCTGATGTTAAGTGATGATGCAATCTAAGATGGAAGCGGGCTAACTTGTTAGGAGTAGGATGAAAATCCACACCCCTTTCAGTTTCTACTCGACATCGTGCCGGAACGCTTAGTCGCTTGGCGGTACGTCTTTGTCGGTAGGGTGGTAACTAGCCACGACGAGAAGCCTCCCACCAGACAGACCAAGACAAATTAAGAAAAATCTCAATCTGCCCCGCTGGGAATCGAACACAGGACCTTCGTCTTATAAATCCACCGAGCATACAACTGCGCCACGGTATAACTACTTATATAAAACTTACAGAGTTTGATTTTGATACCAATGTCAAAGTTCGAGGGCTTAATACTTTCGCACGAAAAGCCTAGGACTTAAAATTAAGTCATAAGTTCGATAACCGCCCGCTAGACAATAATTGTCAAACTATTTAATAGTGCCGAGGCACCAACGAGGTTTCTGAGGGCCCGGAGCTTCTCAATAGTTACGCATTGAAAGACTGACCAGCGAGGAAGTTTTTGTTGTAAAGTTTCGCATAATCCAGAAGACGAAGGTCGAACCCAGGACCTTGAGTCCAACCTAACCGTAGAGCAATCGTATCGTTGAACTGAAATGAGAAAGGTTTTCTCTTACAATAATTAAAAGGCAAATACAAGACTTAAACCCGTGTAGGAGTGTAATAGATGCGAGCTATGAATAACACTTAATACTCAACAAAAAAAGAGACAACACTCTCACACTAGGCTCCTTAAAGAAAGCCGACGGAAACTTCACAAAAAGTGACAAAGAGATAAGCGAAACTCTATTAGAGATACATTTTCCGGGATGCAAAATCCTTGAAAGCACAGAAGGGGACGCTGCCAACGATAAGACATAGACACCTTCCACCCCTTTAAATCACCAGGGGCAGATGACATCTTTCCAGCCCTACTACAGTGGGGTATAGAATCCTTAACACCAGGCTGACTACAATATATAAAGCATGCCTAGCATACAAATATATTCCCACCTCATGGAGTGAAAGTAGTTTTCTTACCAAAACCAGGAAAATCTGACTACACAGAACCAAAAGCGTTCAGACCTATCAGCCTACATCTTTTCTCCTAAAAACTCTGGAAAGACTAGTTGATAGACATTTACGATGAATACTCCACTACACCCAAATCAACACGCATACTGCATAGGTAAATCTACCGAAACTGCACTACACTCTGTTGTGGGCAAGATAGAGAAAACAAAATAGTTAGGAAAATGGGGAAACTCACTATTAAAACTAAGAGTTGTCCATATAGACATAAATGGCATAACCAAAGGCATTGTTGCGATGTCAATCTAGGCGTAGACACCTTATTACAACAATGAATAACAAAGGATATCACACCATTGGGTATGCTGATGACATAGCAATACTTATAGAGGCAAGCAAGAGAACACCCTATTTGGAATAATGCAAAGTGCATTAAAGCAGATAGAACAGTGGTGCGTAAAAAACGAACTATCTGTTAATCCGAACAAAACAGAGTTAATTCTGTTCACAAACAAAAGAAAACCAAACATAATCACTATGCCCACATTATTCAAAGTTACACTTAAACTGGACTAAAACCACATATAGTGAAATGGCTATATTTGACCGTAGTCAGAAACTCACTGACCTATGCATCAGTAATCTGGTATTTTAAGCACTCAGACTAAAAACCTGTGGGCTATGGAAAGACAGATATACTGGACACACCAAAATCCTTCAGGAGGCTTTAACGGCAAACCCAAGCCTAGAATGGATTTGTGATAAAACATGTAAACGATTCATGATAGACAAACCGTACAACATCATCATGGAAGAAAATACATACTCAAGAAGCAATTTGAGCACAATCGATGTGTACACTGATGGATCAAAATCCACCAGAGGAACAGGAGCAGGTTCATACTGCCAGGAACTGAACATAAAGATCATGCAAGCGCTTGGTAAGCACAACTCAGTCTTTCAGGCTGAGTGCGTTGGAATTACAACAGCAGCCATAGCTATGGCTAACAGACAGGTAACAAATTTCAATATTACCATACACAGTGACAGCCAAGCAGTATTAGAGCTCTAAAACAACACTGAAGGCCCCAACCAATAGCGCCCATACCGTTCAGTGAATATAAATCATGGCTACATAAAGAAACTATAAATGCTCATGCCGAGCTATGGACCAAAACAACAGAGTGCAACCACACAAAGGAAGCACTTCCAAACTTAAATCCAAAATTAACGAAAAAACTTATGCGCCTTAGTCGTATGAAGTTGAGAACAGTAGTAGGGCTAATAACAGGCCACTGTATGTTAAACAAACACCTTTCAATTTTAGGTATGACTGACAGTCCTCTATGCAGAGCCTGCATGGAGGAAAACGAAACACCGATACATGTTATGCTTAGATGCAGCAGTGTGTCGGAGCAACGAGCTACCTACATTGGTTCCTCAGCGACACTCCATGAAGCGATCGGCGACCTGGGCGGCCTCCTAAGCTTCTGGAGCGAGCTCGGCTGGTTGGAATAAACCAGAGGGGACCTACACCGGAGGACTCACGTACAACGGCCAACTTTGTGGCCAAGTGCGGAAAAAGCCCGGGAAGAAGAAGAAGAAGAAGAAGAACACTTAATACTTTAATTACAACCTCGGCGTTTGATGTACGCGATACTTATGACAAAGACGGTATTCTAATAAGACATATTAAAAGCATTTAATTTGTAACGCATATCACATCGCCACAAAAAATCTGACAGAGACTTGGGTACGAATAAAGAAAACTCGCCTTGACAGGCTGTGATGTCGAGATACTGAAACCAAAATTAACTTTACGCCCACAAAAATAAATGTAACGCAAAAATGAACCTTATGTTAAAGTGTGATAGGGATAACGAAGTAGTTAGTCAAGTGTGGAAAGTATTTAAGGGTAAGTCCTCTTTTCGATGTCTTTAGGTGTAAATTATTCAAAAGGAGCTCATCTGAGGACGCTTGGTTGACTCTGCGTTTTTATCGTGGCAAGTCTGTTCTATAAACGGAGGTATTTTAAAAGAAAAGGTGTCGCTTTAGATGTCCAAATAAGTTTGAATTGGCTAAAACTTAATGTAGATATTTTGTTGTAAAATAATTTTGTCTTGTTGTTCGTATGTATTCCTCCTTACACCTCGAATAAAACTAATTCTAATAAGCCATCTTTATGAATGTTTTTGGATAGGGATTTTTGGATATGGAAAAATCGAAGTACAAAACGTAACACAAATTGTTTTTGAATATTTTTTATATCAACGTGTCACCTATTCGGTCAATTTTTAACACCCGCAGTAAAAAGAGTATTACAAGTTTGACGTATCTCTCTTTGCTATTGTATGCATGGCTGTCAGTGGCATCGTAGCTTCTAAAGTTATGAAAATCCGAAGTTCTAATTTTAACATATACATTTTTTTATCACGTACAATAAAAAGTAACTTTTACATAAAAGTTGTAATTAATTTAAAGTCATGAACGTCAGGGCATTTTAAAATTTTGAATTTTAAGTTTTTTCAATAAATACTTCAAAGAAAACAATTTACTATCTATGCCTGGGTATTTTTGTTAAACATGTACGTTCGATTATGTTACTAAATTTTTTGTCGCAAGACATATCGTTAGGCTGACCTTGTTATAAACGCCTACCCTATTTTTGTAAAGACCGCAAGGTATCACTTCGGAGGTGCAAATCAGACCTGGAATTTCAAAGTTGGATTACGTTTGACATTTTGAGGATTACCTTCGTGGACAGAGGCTTATGAGGGATGACTCAGTTGAGTGTTTATTCATTTTGTGTGTCATTTAAAAGGATTATCGTTTTTTTTAAATAATGTATTAATAATTCACGAAATTTTTTTGAATACGCGTTTGATAAAGGTACGATTGTTTTATTGTTTCTGTATGAATATGGTTTTGATGTAATTATAATTTGATTGGTAATTGAATTCGGACGTTTGATTTAATTGAATCAGATTCCTAATTTATTTGGAGTATATTTATTATTAATTTCAGTATTTTATGCTAGTATTAAATAAATAAGGTTTCTGTTATTCCTTTTTTGAGATCGTATTCCCTGCAAGGAAAAAATTATTATATTTAAAAAGAAAGTTTTCTATACTCTTTCGTATTATCATCGCACAATCGTCATACTGTTTAGGAATAGAGACCATTTATTTATAAAACTATGAACTCATTGGCATTTTAGCTATTGCTATCTTTACGGGGTATAGCTGAATTACTTTTCAATAAACTTCGATATAATATATGTAACGGATCGCGCAATACTCATTTCCATCTCGTTTAATCTTAAAAAATTGACAAATAAAGTCTATACTTTATAATTAATAAAAAAAACAAATATTTATTTTTTATTTATCAACCTTCGATAATAAAAAACTTTTAATAATTTCGACAGAGTTAATTTTCATAAAAGCTCCATCATTCTCAGCAACACAAACAATTTACGCCACCGATAAACATCAGTCGCCAAAGTGGAAGGAGCGATTATACTCCGATAAAAATTGCTTGTTTAACAAACAATACGGCTAAGCTAAACAAGTTTTAACATGTGATCAATCATTCGCTGATTGATGAATGGTGCGAGTTTGACATTAATGAATTTTTACGCCCGCATCTCATGCATTTGCCACGGTAATTACTTCTATAGCTGGACGGAGATCGGCCGAGATTGTTTCTTTTTATGTCGGTTTGTTTTTTATAGAACACGATGCGATATGCATTTCGCTGCTTTTACCACGATGCTTTACGATTAGAAAGAGAGAAAACTGGAAATTATTTTCTAATAGTAGGCTCGGCAGACTTACATTTTATAAACTTTTTAACCTTCCCTGGACTTATATAAAAACTCGATTTCGAATTAGACAAATCGATTCAGCCGTACTCGAGTTTTCATGACACTAATAAAGGTAAATTAATTTTTATTTATATTCATATGGATACTAAACTAAAAGGAACCACACATATAAAAATGGTTTAAAATACAAATATAACAGAAATATAGGTATTAAAATAACTTTACATGCAACATTATTAAATTGATATCTAACTCATGTCTAACAGTAATTTCAGAAACTACTGGACAAATTATTATAAATTGTAATTTATAGTTTCCTCAGTTTTACAGAAAAATCAATTATTTTTTGTGAAGATGTTATCTTTCTGTATCGAACGATTTATTTAAATCGTATCGTACAGACTAAATGATACATATTCTACAGAGTTCATAATAATTACGATCTGTAGACATACTATGGACATGGAATTTCATTAACCTAAAGTAATGGAACACTTTAACGAGTTCGTCGAGGTGATCCTGTCATATTAAATTGTCGTTCGTTTAATTTATTTTGAAGATACCAAGCGTAAATAGGGCTTTTAGTGGGATTTGTTTTTTTTTCGCTCAAGTGCCTAATTAAACTTGAAAAGATGATTTTGATTAATGATAATATAAAGCATTTTATATTGAAAAATGAGTTTCGTTTTTCAATAAAAATAAACTTAGTTTGATAATAAAATTGACACTGATTTTAATAGTGAAATGAATAATAAAAAGCTATCATACTATCATTAAGGCAAAAGTTTGTGAGTCTTCACGATTAAACGGCTGAACCGATTTTATTAAAATTTGGTGTGGAGTTAGCTGACATCCTGGAATAATACATAGGCCACATTTTATTTCAAAATTTTCACGAGAACGAGAATTACGCGGGTGAAACCTCTCTCTTCTCTAGCTTTCTATAAACACGTTTTTTGTCTTTTTCTATTTTTTTGTAAGTTTAACATTCATCCAGACTTTATATTGACTTATGTATAATGTGCATGTTCTGCAGGTCCTCCTAACTATTGTAAAAAACATTGAAAAGAAGCCAAAATTTCGTAATGCTATCAACATTTATTAGTTGAGGTGTGAAATGTAACAAATAAACAAGTTAAAATTCGCATATAATAAATATAATACTAGATAAATTTCTTTACACAAAACTAGTAACACATATACTACGCATACCGAAATGGATTATATCTAATCAAAATATTTACTAAAAGTTAAGGTAATTCTCAAGCTTCCCAAGCTTAAGTCCAAATATTACTAGAAAAACTTAACCACAGTACATCGTTCAAAATAACTTAATTTAGAACGTAATACGCCAAGGAGATTATGTCAGAAGAAATATGATCTATTAAATTATCTTAATATAGTTGGATTTGCATACAAATGGGTTATTATGGGGTTAACCCCGCGTAATTGCTGT
Source organism: Mycalesis mineus (assembly GCA_034621355.1). Lineage (NCBI taxonomy): Eukaryota > Metazoa > Arthropoda > Insecta > Lepidoptera > Nymphalidae > Mycalesis > Mycalesis mineus. The sequence goes on from CM067893.1 coordinate 1,520,386, forward strand.
TGTTCTGATATATACGGGATACAAATGATGTAAGCCTCTGTATTGTGTTAAAGTTCTCGACAATTGGCGAGGTACTCATTAAGTACTGAAATGTTACGTTAACTTCGTAATCTTTAGATAAGTACTTAGCTATAACGACATCTAGACCGGACATATTTCCTTTTTCCAAACAAATCAAACGTATAGTACTTGTTAAGCTTACAGTGCCGTGGGAAACAAACATCCCTAAAGACCATGTATTCAAAGTGAATAAATATTACGACCTTACTAATGATCGAACCAAAAATGGCTATGTGGTTAGTTTATACGCGGTAGAAGTGGGTGCGAGGGGTATACCAGCGAAATCTCTCTACAACCTGCTAAAAGACCTTGGCCTTACTAGAAATGCAGTAAGCTCCATATTGGAACGAGTGTCCAAAGCTGCTCTAGTAGGGTCCTTCCGAATTTGGCTGGGCAGGGAGAACAACTTAAACAGAGGAGGTGAGTGTTGACGCGCGTCACTAAGGGTACCCTTAAACCTACACCCGTGTCACAAGTCTCGGGCTCTGTTCGGAGTTTTTCTCTCAGCCACGCGATGGACCCGGCACCCGCACGGTGAATCCATGGAATGCTAAGATATTAGTCTCTGGGTTTTTCTTCGAGCTTAAATGAGATGAGCTTTTTAAAATACTATCATGCTTATTTTGAAAAAAAAAAAACCTGTTGTCACCTAAAAGTAAGGATTTCAATTTATTTGATTGAGAGAACCACTAAGTCAAAATATACACAAACACAAGTAAAGATAATAAAAGTTTTATGGGGCATCAAAATTGACTCCACTCAGCATGTGCTACGTCTGTGAGAAGCCGCCAGGTGGCTACCGGCGCAACGTTAGTCTTCCACTGGAGAGAGAGCTTTTAAGCACGTAAGCATCGAAGTTTTTAGGAGTCAAATCTAAAATAAATCCAGTTTGTTTCATCATCATTTGACGGCCGAGTGGCGCAGTGGGTAGTGACCCTGCTTTTGCATCCTAGGCTGTGGGTTCGATTCCCACGTCTGGAAAAATGTTTGTGTGATGAGCATGGATATTTTCCAGTGTCTGGGTGTTTATCTATATATTACAAGTATTTATGTATAATATATATAAAAATTTTCATCAGTTATCATAGTAGCCATAACACAAGCTACCTACGGGTACGCTTACTTTTGGGGCTCTATTGCGATGTGTGTAATTGTTCTATATTTATTTATTTATTTATTTATTTATTTATTATCATCATCATCATCATCATCATTAACAGTCGATGGACGTCCACTGCTGGACATAGCTGCTTTGTTTAGGGACTTCCAAAGACAATGATCCATTCTGTTTGTGTATATAAATTCTCTTGAAAAAAACAGGTAAGAAAGTCCAAAGTTATTTAAAAAAAATATAACAAACCGAACTATAACTACATAAGTGAATCCCAGGATAGAACGCCACCTAATTCCGGTTCCAAAGACCGCTTTACTACCCACTATTTAGTTATTTCAAAATGAAGCACACAATGGAAACAAGACGTCTCCTCTACATGTAATTAAGGACAGAGTAGCTAAGTTTCCAGTCTATCAGTGAGCTTGGGACTAAGTACAAGCTTAGGAAGAGCTTTTACCGTGAACTTTGGAACGTTGCGAAGTGTGATGGAATTCCCATTTAATTAACATTCTAACTAAAACTGTCTCTCAATTGCAAATGTGGGGAAATTACTTTATTGTTTCACTCGTTGTCATTGTTGATTAATACTCAACTAGCAGACGCTCGTGACTTTGCCCGCGAGGAAAATAATGTACTGCAACTATCCAACACATCAAAATATTAACTTTTTATAGCTACACTTAAAAGGTAGATATATACCATCGCGAACGTTTTTGTAGTCCCTATAAAGAGAAACTTCTTTCAGAAATTGTTGTATATTATATGGCGTAGGCAGCGTTTCCAACTAAAGTTTCTTGTCGATGCATCGCTTCCAACCAATATTGTCGTATTTGAGCCAGCTTACACAAAACCTTATCAACTTTAAATATTGCTTGTCTGGAACAAATCCCTCATTAGCGATAAGACCGCCAATTGCACATTGTTTTTTTAAGTTATTTTCTGTTTGTAAGATTTTTATGTTTTTCTATTTGATGTACAATAAAGAATAATTCATTCATTCATTCAACTCATATACCTACATACTTCCTCGAGAGTCATTCTATCTATTGGTCAAAAGTATATGAAAAACCGTTCAGAAATAATTGTTTATATCGAAGAGGTAGCAACACGTTAGTGGCAGACTTATAGTGTCACATTTGTCTGTTTGTAGAAACTTTACTTCCGGTTTTAAAAGCCTTTAAAAATTTTCAAGCCGAATATTGGTAACACACCAACCACCACCATACCACCAACGGTTGGTATTGGCCGATTTATTGGTGAACGAGCGAGAAAGAAACAAAACGCAGTCGGGCTATTGAATAAATCGCTCACTTCCCATTAACTGTAACTCGTGCTCAATACTGCCGTTGGATAATTTCCTTTTTATTATCCACCATAATTTTAAAGTCATAAAAATGCAAAAGCCGTATTTCACTGGCGCAACGTCACGAGTGCGTCATGAATAACGCCTCCGCCCGTCATATTGGAGGGAAAATTCAATAAAATTTTATCAGTCGATTTCATAGTTATCACGGATGCCTTGACGGTTCCATTTGTTACCGTGGACGTAGAGGAATTGTGTTCCCGTCCGTTCGTTTCTTTAGTCATTTTAACTTGTAGCTAAACTTAACTAGTTACATTATTTTTTCTGGTGTACTCTTGTTAAGGAGATCATAGCAGATTCTACGAGGGAGGTTTGATGACCTCAGTTCTACTCGAGGTAGATAGGTAAAATGCTTGGTTTTGAAAAATTGGAAGGACTTTCTCAGTGCGTCATTTCATGTGAGATTCGGACTTCGGCATACTCGAATATATTAAGGTATACTTAATTGATTGTAAGTTAAAAACGACATTTATGGATTTTATGCTTAAATTTTTTGTAAAAATTGAAAGAAAATATTTTGAAAATTTGATATTTATACTATATATACCTACCAAACACAGATATCCATTTTATACAATTTAAAAATGATAATTGTTTGCAAGATATAGATTTTACTAGAAAATAAATATATGTGATGAAAAACTTTGAATTAGCAAACTCTGTGGGTGTTTTGTTTGTCAAACTAACAAAAACTCGCTTTAGCTCTCCATTGCAGACCAGAAATTTCCATAAAAGGACCTTCACCCCTACGTTTTCACACGACGGTGGAAACCAATCGTCCGAACAAATCATAATTCAATACCCGCAAACTTTATAAGTCACTCTCACGAAGGAGGGGGCCCCCAGAAATTCCGAACCCCCTGCAACGAAGGCATCTTACAAATAACGGGGGAAATCCAACATTGTGCATAACCTTCCAAACCAGACGTTCTAATCGTCCCTTTTGAAATCCCAACTAACAGGAAACTCGCATTTACATAACAATAAAAACGCGATCCTAACATCTAGAAATGCCTGCGCGATATTCACGGATCATAAAATCGTATTCGCTCCCTCAACACACCAACTAATATAACTGGACCTCTGCACAGTCCGCGCTCTTCCACCGCTCGCCTATTAGGTTAGAATACAGAGAGGCAACGAGTGTCTCACTAATTTGGTTTTGTTATTTGAAAGCTCTTGACGTCGGTTCTGGTTAGGCGATGCCATTTTTTGACTCCCGAGTGCTTACTCCTTTTTCTTTTTATTCATAACCCGAAAATTCAATATAAATTATACACTTGTCTGCATTAGAGCCTTTCAATCACTTTTTGCTAGAGCTGAGTAAGTGGATGAACAAGTAAATATTGTATTGCTTTATAAATAGGTACGGGTAGATAATTTTTTTTTTTATTTTTCAATATTGACAATCTAGATATTCAGTGTAGACTTTTTTAGATTCAACAATTCCTAAAGACATCAACAGAGTAAATCGAACGTTTAGGATTTTCGTGTTGTTATTTGGGTTGTCGCTAAATTATCAGCTTTTTAACCGACGAAAAAAAAACGGAGAAGGTTCTCAATTCGACACGTATATTTTTTTTAATATTTTTATTTATTTATTTTTATGTATGACCACGCATAACTTTTTACAGGGTTGTCCAATTTTGATAATTCTTTTTTTATTAGAAAGGGCATACTTCTAAGGTGGTCTCATTTTCAAATTTTTTTATTACTAGCTTCTGCAAAGTAACGTTTGTTTCTATTCAATATCGCAACTTTGGGTGTGGTTAATAATTCGGTACCGTATAAAAATAAAACATTTTATATATTTTATTTAATAATTTTATATATTAGGTGATTTTGATAAGGTACAGTACTAACCAATCCTAATATTATAATGAAAGTTTGCAAGTACGAGTATATATGGATGAATGTTTGTTTATATTTCACGTAAAAACTACTTAATGAATTTTGATGCAACTTCAAAATAATACAGTTTATATATCAAAATAACACAGACTACTTTTATCCCAAATTTTTACGGAAACAGGAACTAACTAATATAATCCAGAGATGTGATTTATTTGAAATACTTCTATTTAAAATGCAAATACAAAATGCAAAATACCTATTTTGTATTTTGCATTTAAATACTTTTGGACAAAAACATTTTGTATTTTATTTGAAATACCTTTTGAGATGTATTTTCCATTTTTAAACTTCATTTCAAAATGCAAAATACTTTTTGATTAAGTTTAGCCAACATTACCAGCAAACGAAATGAAATGAACAAATGACTTCTATTGCCGAATTTGGCCGATAGTGGATTTTTGTCGGTTGCGATTTTTGCTAAAACACTGAATGTATTAAAATTAAACTTGACACGTTTGTAGTTCATATTTTGAGGTAAGCATTGGAACTTTGTGTCGCGAAAATTAAATAGATTCACGCTAAAACACTGAATGTATTAAAATAAAACTTGACACATTTTATTTCATATTTTAATATATTGGATGATTTTGTCGCGAAAGTTTCTAAGGAAAGTCTTTAATTAATAATAAAATAATCATACGATTTCGTCAAAAGGTATTTTATTTTGAAAAAGCATTTTGAAAATACCTATTTTGCATTTTGCATTTAAAATACAAAACGCAAAAGTATTTGGTATTTTGCATTTGAAATAGTAAATCTGAAAAGTATTTTGCATTTTGTATTTAAATGCTTTTATGGAACCATTTTGTACATCTCTAATATAATCCTTGCCAACTCAAAATTCCAAACGAAGTTAGCTACTGATTTCAATATATTTATCAAATGTAACTCTTGATACTAAAACGAATGTTTCATGCCTTTTTTTTACTTTGAGTATAAACTTGACAATTTTCAAGTACACCCATTAATCTTTTGCCAATATAAGCACGAGCGAAACGAATTCGTATTTCTTTGCGCTTATCCAGAAAGTTCTAGAAAATTTTAATTTAATTCCTAACTCTAGAAATCATGAGGTATGTTCACTTCACTGGCAAATGGCCAAGTTTACTTTTTATTTAATGCTCTTTCCTTGAGTCTCACGGCGTTGTACAGATTAATACTGTTTATTTTACTAAGAGGTTTAACTGAAATTGCCTCGAGGGAGGTCTGAAGAACATCCAACCTTCAGGAAATGTAAAAATATTGTTCAAGATTTTATTACGCGATGTTCTTTTTTAATATGCTCGTTTGATATATTTAAACATATTTTATATTCCTAGTACATATTTTATATATTTAATTAAAGTAGGGAAGAGGAGGAATTTTTTGGCAATACTCGAGAGATTTTTTAACATAAGGGAGGATTTTTGCTGATTTACATTTTTAAATATTTAAACAGGTTGCCCTGAACTCTATGTAACGTAAGTAGGCTCACACTTGGTGGAGGAAATCGACTACGTGAAAGGTATCCTTTCTTTAATCTGGTGCGCTCAAATATCTTCAAAAATCCCCTTTTGGGCTGCCTTGTCTATGTAAGTGTCCTTATTTCTGTATTTACTGTTATATTTCTCAGAAAACGCAATAAAAAATAGAAAAGCAATATTATCAAATGAGATCTTGTATGAAAAGATTAATGAGAATGGAAGAACCTATGGAAATATGCAAGGAACGTGGAAAATGGAGGGGTACAGCCTCTTCCCACCCCTATGGGAACGAAGCGTGACGATATGTCTGTATGTACCCATTTAAACGACATACTGAAACCTCGAAACATTACAAATATATGGCATAAGTACAGTATGTAGAGTAATGTAAAGTAAGGTTTCTTACCCTATATACTGGTTGCCCAAGTAATACATTATTACCTTAACTTAGGGGCAACATTGATCATCTTGGCAAATATATTACAAAGGTTTTAACAACAATTTTATTATTTGTGTACAGTGTCCCCATCCGCCAATTAAGTAATCATAAGTATGTTAAATACCCCCAGGTATGGGCGCGAATTAAAAGACTTATCCACGGCCGAGATTTGCCAACATACTCACAAAGAAGTTTTTAACAACAATTTTATTATTTGTGTACAGTGTCTCCATCCGTCAATTAAGTTATCATAAGTATGTTAATTACCCCCAGGTATGGGCACGAATTAAAAGACTTATCCACGCCCGAGATTTGCCAACATACTCACAAAGAAGTTTTTAACAACAATTTTATTATTTGTGTACAGTGTCTCCATCCGTCAATTAAGTTATCATAAGTATGTTAATTACCCCCAGGTATGGGCGCGAATTAAAAGACTTATCCACGCCCGAGATTTGCCAACATACTCACAAAGAAGTTTTTAACAACAAATTTATTATTTGTGTACAGTGTCCCCATCCGCCAATTAAGTTATCATAAGTATGTTAAATACCCCCAGGTATGGGCGTGAATTAAAAGACTTATTCACGGTCAAATTTCGCCAACATACTCACAAAGAAGTTTTTATTACGTCCATCGTTTGTCAGGCAGTTGCGCGTTAATTTGACAAGAGATCTCCAGAGAACAGAGCACAGAGTTGCTGGCTCATGATTACTTTTGTGTTGCGCTTGGATTTATAATGGCGGTTTCATTTACTTTAAGGAAAATGGCTGACTTTCTTTCGCAAATGTCATGAACACTTCCAGTTTATTATGTTACCTTGTTGTTTTAATCTGTATAGATCATTAACAACTGGCTAACTCATATTTAAATTTTTTAGGATTGCTCTAACAAGGCTTTACCTTTACAACATAAAGGTTTATTTTAACACGATTTATTGTTAAAATAAGCAGTGAAATAATTCCGTCAGGTTTACTGTTTACTGTCTACCGACAAAGACGTACCGCCAAGCGACTTAGCGTTCCGGTACGATGTCGTGTAGAAACCGATAGGAGTGTGGATTTCATCCCACTCCTAACAAGTTAGCCCGCTTCCATCTTTAGATTGCATCATCACTTAACATCAGGTGTGATAGCAGTCAAGGGCCAACTTGTAGTCGATAAAATAAAAAAAAGGTTTTTGAATTTCTGCGGAATGCTTTAAATTCTTGTTGACTGTCTGTCTGTCCGCACTATTTACATGTTCCCTTACAACTCCCAAACGGCTTGGCCGATCCCCGATATTATGACATATCCTTATAAGAAAAAGTCTGAGGAGTATTCTTAGCTACTTCCGTTCTGGTTGCCCTGGAAGTGGGCTTAGATTGCGAAAAACACCCAAACAATGCATTATTTGATGGTATTGAGGAAAACAAAAAAGGTTTTTTAAAATACCAGTAAATATGCCATGATAAGACACGCGTGGATAACATAGGATTTAATATCAGGCGTAGCAGAAATGCAGGAGTATGTGCGGTTGAAAGCCATTCTTCGACCCGAGATGATTATAAGATAACTTTATTCCGTCACACGTAACCATCAGGCAAAAGACTTACACGTCAATTATGCGTTAAACTAAAACGTTCCTGTTAGATAGTTTCGTAAAAGATGGCGGTAGGGCAAGGTTTGATAACGTTTCGGGAAACACGTCCATGAGCAAGTTTTTATTATGTCCGCCATTCGTCGCTCAGACAGAGGTGCGAGTTAATTTGACAAGGGATCCGGCACACTGACCCACTTGCTAAGATTACTTGGTTGTTACGTGCTTCGGATTTTGAGATAATTTACGAGACTTTGGAACTATGCGCTTGCCGTTTGTTAATATGATGTTATAAATGTATTTTATTAAGAATTTATTGACTTTCAATGTTTATTAATTGTAAACGAGAAACTGTATTTTAAAAGTTTTTCGGCTGAATTATTGCATACAGTCATGATTGACAATGCACTAAATGACATTAATCCAATATGACCGATTTCCAGAGATGGCGAATTATTTTATTTTATCTACCTTCTTAACACTACCATAATATTATGCTTATCACCTCTATACAGAGTGACCTTGGTCCTGCATTAAACAATTAAAAAAACTGATAAAAAAAAATAATAATAAATAAGGAAATGAAATGATTTGATGAAGATGATTTTGACATTGCTGAGAAAACTTACAATAAAAAGACTAATCGGAGTGGTAAATCGTTAGTGAAAGTTTTATATATGTACGAGTACATCTCTTTATTCCATTTTCGTGAAGTTTGGTTATCTTAATATGTCCCTATTACTTACATAAATAATACGTCTTTCCTCTATGACGTGTAACAGAGTCCAGCTCCATAAATATCCGAACTCAGTCCTTAGTGAGCGTTCATCAGATCGATACTTAAAAAGTTAGGTACAAGTTCTCTATATTACAAAAGCCTATAGAAAATTAATTAATCGTAAGATTATTTGCAAAGTTGCGAAAAGTAACATTACCAAGTCCTCAACAGTTCTCATTACCGTCCGAGCTCCAACTGCTGTCGTTACACAATGAGGGCCGGAGTGATTTCTGGAAGAAAGGGAAAGCTTCAAGGGAAGCAACAAAAAATAATGTCGCTTCAAATTGAATCATTTGTAATATTCATTCCTTTTTTGCTTTTGCCACTGCGGACGCCTTTTCGTTGTCATTGAGTTATTCGTAACTGGAATTGATATCTTAATGCGGTTGAGATGAGTTGTCGACATAATAAGGTCTACAGAATGTATACTTACAAAGAATAAAAAACTGGTCAATGGTGAGTTATATTCGACTTGAAACAGTTGTGTGCGATGAATATATTGTATTGAAGTTTAAGAAAATTAAGTTTTGAAATGGTTTTGAAGGATCCAAATAAAGCTGTGCATTATCTCCAACCTCTAGATTTTACAGATCGTTTCTACGGCGAACATGTAAGCTATGGAATCAACATCCTGCTGCGGCATTTTCTGCTAATGTTAACATAAGGAGTTTTTAAGGAGCGTAAACCAATTCCTCAAAGGCCGGCAACGTATTATACCTTTGGTGTTGCAAATGTACATGGGCGGCGGTAATGAGTTAACATCATGTGACCCGCATGCTCCTCTGCCCGCTTTAATAGGGTTAAAAAACCATTTGTCTAAAGAAAGTTGTAGAATTTAAAAGAACACTGATCAAGCTGATCCGATGTTTGGTTTAAAAGGTTTCCAAATCACTTCCTGAAAAAACTGTGCTAAGTCCACGGCGCAAACATTTTTCTTTTGTGAAACTCATTTTACGATAATCAACCGTTTTCAAGAATCGCGACGTCACGCAGTTGCTTCTGAAGAATTACTTTGGACCCGTAAATGCTTGCCGCGACTCTGACAAAAGACAAAATAGAAATGTTGAAGTGAAAATTATGTTATACCTCATAATTATCACGTTTTTATTAAGTTTGTGAGTTTGATTTTGAAAATATATTTTTTGTCATTAGTACTAGTTAGACCTTGACTGCAATGTCACCTCATGGTAAGTGATGATACCATCTAATATGGAAGAGGGCTAACTTGTTAGGAGTAAGATGGTTTCTAAAGGACTCTAAATCGCTTAGTGGTACGTCTTTGTCGGTTGGGCGGTAACTAGCCACGGCTGAAGCCTTCCACCAACCAGGTCTGGATCATTTAAAAAAATCTTATTAGGACCAACCTGGAATCGAACCTAGACTGTCTTATAAATCCACTGCGGCCGCAATTGTTACTTTGTCAGGAACTTCTTTTTTTGTTATAAAAATCTGTTCCTTGTGGTTCAGAAGACGACGGAGTTCCATCTATTCCTGATTGTTGCAGCTTATCGGACTAAGTATTGCAAAATAAATCTATTTAAGTATATCTTTATGCAATATATTATTTTCTACATTTTCTTAATTTCCGAATGCCATCGATGTAATAAAATTCATTAGAACAGAGTTAGATACATTTGTATATCCTCCTAAAGTATAAATCTAATTAAATTGCAAAAACATTAATATACACAATTATAGATATCTGAAAGAGAACTTCAAACAGTGCAACTAATTAAAAAAACCAAAAGTTAAAGAGGGGTTCCTAAATTAATATGTACATAGAATGCAACAACATCCATTCATTTTGTCGTAGTCGGATAAAAAATGGCGGAACTGCTGGAAAAAATGACCCCAGTTTACGCAAAAAGCACCCAAATAGAGCAATAGGAGCACTTTATTTTACATAGAGCCATCCATCTATGTCACAAAATTTGAATGTGCGGTCTCTATAAACAAGAACAAAGCATTTGACTTTCAACTGTTGTCCATTGGAAGGCAAATAAAACCGTCGTTTCACAGTGGAGCGGGACGGACATGTTGCGGGCACCGCGCCCGCTGGTATGCGGGGGTCTTTATACAGCCGTAGACATACTACTTTATAGATATTCCTGTGTCTCAAGGAGCATGTAAAGCAGTTGATCTTACATTGGAGTAGGCGTGTATAGTGAGTGCACCTACATTTGTGTTACAAATATGGTGTTTCTTTGATTTCGGTAGGTACCTACCATTTAATAATTTCCTACTAGCATAGGCTTTATTTGCGTATGAAAATTATTTTTCCATAACTGACAGGGACAAGACATTCTGATTGAAGCTCTATGGATTTTATCAGAAAATATCCAACATAAGCGTTTATTTTTAGAATAGGCATGCTCACGCCATGCTTTGCTATTTTATATATGGTCCAACTTAATTTCAACCACGTCGTTACACAACCGCGTCGTGGCTAGTATCAGGTTGGGACTAACCTTTTGCGCAGAACATGGTACAGTGAATAAGAATCTACGCATACTCAAGCTTAATATAATTCTCCAAAGTTCTATAGATGGAACAGCAGAACGAAGAGATCAGGCACACAACCAAACGACTTTATTTTTCTCTGATTTACAAGGTTGTACAAACATCGCTGACTTCTGAGCTCCAGGCTGCAAACTCTTTTAGAGTTAGAACCTATTAATAGTATGTTATTCTTCCAAGTCAATATTATCTCCATGTTCATATATCAATGTTTGAACCCCCTTTTACAGGAGTTCCCGAGCGACGTCACGCGCGATAGCAAACTGCAGAAATCACGCGAAAGGAACACGCGACTGCCGACAAGCAACCCCGACCATGGACGTAAACAAACACGATCAAATCAAGAATGTAAACATATGCCAGCTATTCACTGAACTCTACGTGATATAAAGTTACTTGATTAGCTAAATAAAACAAGCAATGGATAGCAAACAATTTATTAGACACAATGTTTAACGTATCGTGGTAGGAAGGTTTTAGTAGACGACTCAACGCGACATGTCAATAGCACTGTTTATTTTTAAAGCGCCTTCTTATCTAATAAAACTGGAATAATAACTCACCCTAGACAGTGTGTGTCACGCGACATTCCCCACTGTTCATATCGGCTGCGGTATGCAAATGTTACTGTGCCTCAACACATAATGGGGCGTTGCTGACGTGTTTTACGAAGTGCTAATGAGTTAACTGGGGTTATAATTCCTATAAAACTGTTTTGTTTTCCGTTGCGTGATTCCACCTCCGATAAACTGCGTCGCCGTAAAAATGTATCGGCAATAAAATATAGGCGCATAAACCGATGATAAATTACTATTAGGTACGTTTCTGTTGAAAACATATAAAACGAAACAAAAAGTGTTTATTATCAAAAAAATTTTATGACTAATAAAACTTAGTACGAAACATTTCAAATATAAACTGGAACATTTGAATAAATTTATAATATTTATAAAAAATAAAAGATTTCAAATCTTTTTAATGGCCGCTCCTAAATTTTTACAAAAGGCTAAAATAAACAAACTATTATATCAATTTAGTTCCTAATGGCTTCCTGTCATACGAATAAAACGCTGTTTTGTGTTAGGCCTGCCCTTAGTAATTTAAATTGGGGTAAAACGATACATTCGCACGTAAAAATAAGACCACTGTTAGACCAGCAGCGTTTTACGAACGTTTCTTTTGCTTTCTAAGTTATAATAAACCTCTTTCTTTACTTATGCTGATAAATTTGTCAAAATCAGTCTATTTAATTTTGAGCTTCCAGTCACTACACCGATGCAATACAGGTGGGTAAGGTAATGGTGATGATGATGTTTGACTCGGTAACGACCAAAAATCTCAAATTCGTAAGTCAATAAATGATTGACACTGAAGGTTTGAAATTCTCTCACGTCTGTATAACACCACCATATTCCCAACTCCGGGCAACTTCCTATTGAAAGTCAAAACTCTGAACCAGGAGCCTGGATTAGGAGCCACTTTATCTAACTAGGACACAATTGACGAGTGCCGAATACAGTCATAATAGTATAATTGCCTAATGAAAATAAATTAGATCATTAATCATTAAGTTCTGATTTGAAAATCACTCCCTTGAAAGATTTTATCATTTGTTGTGGTTAAAGTGGCAAAATATATAGTGAAATAATTCAAAACTTTAGCTGTTTCTGATATCTCGATGTAAATGATTTTCAGGACATTAAGTGTCCGCAAAATCGCAAAAATTAATGGACTAAGTAAATAAATAAATCTTTGAATATTCTTAACATTTAATACCTAACCTTCAAAAAACAGCGCACGGTGGTAGTGTGACACGATTTTATGTAACTTGCGCACATAAATATCCGGGTACACCCTCCGATTGTAAAAAAGCCGATGGAACGCGGGGTCATTGCTAAGCTCATAAAAGATTTCCTTGCTTTTAATTATCTAAACTTACATTTACCAGTATTTACCGGTGTTTAAATATAGGATTTTTGGTATAGTATATAATTTAGCCTTTGGTTGACAAACTTATAATTAAAATTTAAAAATGGTTGGGCATATATCGTGAACTGAATTTCACGGCATATGCCCAACGGTATATTGAATTGCCCTATTTTGCTTGTTCATTGACACTTTCATTACCCAAAATCGCTTAACCACAAGTAAGTACGTCAGCGAGGAAATAGTACATTCGCATTTACGTAACGGGGCCTTATAAAAGCGCGCGGAGACGGAAGAAACGCCTACAATGGATGTCAGGAAAAAATGCGCTTGGAAAATGTTCAACTTTGCTTAAGAGCGACTTAAAGGATCATAGACTATTGGAAACATAGACGAAGCTCAAGGAAACATTATCTCGATAGGTATATGAAAAGTTTTGTAAAACAGATTGGTTATTGTTTAATATTTTATGTAGTAAGTAATAGTTGCTAGAATAACCAGATGATTCAAATCATCATTAGTAAATGTCCGTCGTTTATAACAGAGTTAAAAATTTGCAGGATATACTAATAACGAGTCTTAGTGCCTTGTTATCGACAAATTGACACACACTTGCAGCTAGTAAAATAGGTTGTTAATCATAGCACAGATTCATTCTCTATGGTTCCTGAAGTGATAGCTTCTTATGTGAAGGTAAAAAGCGTTTCGTTACGAAACGCTATTCGACGCTAGTCAGTCTGGCTTCCTTTTCCCTCATGCATACGGCTGCGATAGGCAGGTTTCACCTCTCTCTCTAACCCACAGCGCTAGCCGTATTGAAGTTATTATTTCTGTCATCCATCCGGAGACATACACGTTTTTTTAGTCTATGCAGTGAGTGTTCCGTATTCCGCCCACTGTCACATTACAGGGCGGGCGGCGATATAAAACAATAAGCTTTCATTACTAAGCGATGCTTTATGCTTCGTAAACACGCGAGTTACATCAATACGCCTATTGCTATACAAATTTAAACTCTACAACCGTTACCATAAATTCTAAAACTCATCTATTTGTGCATTTCATGAACTTTGTGCACTTCAAAGTAATTTTATCCTTGTAACTTTGATTTTGAGGTTCAAAATGCATTGGAGTTATTGTTTCAGAATTTGGTCTCTTTTGATCGCTGGCTGGAACGAGCTAGCGAATGTGTCGATTATTAGAGCTAATCGTATCGCTGATTTTATTACTTGTACACACAGCTGCATTTATGTGTTTTGTTATTTAAACGCGCCATTTCGTGACGGAAAATTTACATGTATTATGTCCTCACTAGTTATCCGCGACAGTACAGTCGTTATTATTCTGTTCTATCTTTGCTTATCCTAAATTCTTGAAGAATAATTTGTTATCTGTATACAATGTGTTAATATTATAACATCCAGATACGTACTGATATATTTCGATCTTGTTTACACAATTTTGTGTATAAAATAATTATTTAGAAATTAAAATAATAAATTCCATACTAACATAAACAAAAAGGGTTGAGACCTTGAAGATTTAAGCACATTCTTGTCCACATATCTCCCTCAAGATTCTGCGTAGGAAGTTATTTCTTTTCCAGGCATGTATTCTCTCTCCCTAACCCCTAGGGGTGTAAGGGGGATGATAGTACCAGTCGGCCTCCCCAAATGTCAACCTCACCTGCTCGCAGTGCACCCTGCAGATGGACCGACGAGGCTCTGGCGACCGATGAATGGCGGTATAACCATTCCAAATAGGCTGGACTATAAAATGAGGCCAGTGTCAGGCAGCAGTGACACTGGTTCGAATAGTCTAGCCCTGCGGTGACCAACCCGCCTGCCCAGCGTGGTCATTATAGGGCATTTCTTTTTATGGGTGAAAGTCAAAAGGCAATGGGCGGGGCACGTGGTTCGAACAGCTGATGGACGTTGGGGGTCGAAGGTGCTAGAATGGCGACCCCGCACTGGAAAATGCAGTGTTGGTCGACCCCCATCAGGTGGACTGATGACATCAAACAGGTCGCAGGGAGCGGCTGGGCACATGCGGCTCGGGATCGTTGTGTTTGGAAGTCCCAAAAAAAGACCTATGTCCAGCAGTGGACGTCCACCGGCTGATAATGATGATGATGATGTACCTCTAGTTGACGGATTCAGAATTTTTAGTTAATTATATTAATATAATTCCCTAAGATTTTTTTTACAATATAATAATAATCATCATTATCATTATTAGCATATTGACGGTCACTACAAGGCCAGGTTTATAGGAGAGGGGATATGAAGTGTTGACCCAGGCGTTAGCGGGCTTAGGGTGATCATGTTTAATTTATTAACGTACACTATCTGGAGTTGATGATAGTGACCGACGTGGACTGCGAGGCAGAGGGGAGTATCACCACCAACTTGCCGACTCCGGGCTTGGAATGAACTAAAAATTTCTTAGAAGGACGAAAAACTCAGAACTATTCTGTGACCCGATTGCGGATTCGAACCCAAGACCTCGTAATTTAAACCACATAGGCTAACCACTAGACCAACAAGGCAGGCCAATAATATTAATAATACTGTTATTTTATCAGCGTCAATGTACCTATTTCTGTGTCATTTTTCAACAATACGTTTAATAGCCTAATCTTTTTTAATTCGTCACTTATTAAATTGCGTGAATACTTCGTTGGTTCGGAAATGTACAATTAGTTGAACACTTACGAAGTATGACCCAATATGACCTAGTTTAAAAGCATTGTTTTACCACAGTTTCTCATCGTAGAACCAACAAGTTACGAGAGATCCATTACAGCATCTTATGCCTGGGCCATGAAACTACCGCCCTGCTTGAAATTTCTGTTCGCTGCAATCCTTACTAATATTATAAGATGGATGTTCGTTACACTTTCATGCAAAAACTACTAAATGGATTTTGATGAAACTTCATAATAAATTAGCTTACATATCAGAACAACACATCGGCCGCTTTTAATTTTTTTTTACCTACTATAACTTGGCCCATGACTGCTATCACACCTGTTGTTAGGTGATGATGCAGTCTACGACGGAAGCGGACTAACTTGTAAGTAGTGGGACGAAAATCCACACCCCATTCGGTTTCTACACGACATCGTACCGGAACGCTAAATCGCTTAGCGATACGTCTTTGTCGGTAGCCTCCCACCAACCAGACCAAGACAAATTAAGAAAAATCTTAATCTGCCCCGCCAGGAATCGAACCCAGGACCTCCGTCTTATAATTCCAACGCGCATACCACTGCGCCACGGAGGTCGTCAATTAATAAATAATCGTCAAATAAAAATAGTAAATAATCCAAAAATTCCCACGCGAACGACAACTACGCGGTTGCAACCGCGGGCATATTCTAGTTTTATATATATCTGAGTGCATATTAGAAACTTCCCTATAATCGTCATACATGCACTTACATTGTCTCTCTGTTCTATCCCTACTTTTTTCTCTTTATCTAATTGCAAAAGAACCGGATAAAAATCGTATACGTACCTACTCCAAAACTATAGTACTCTATACTATATTATTGCAATACATTAAAATACAAAAATTAAACAATCATACAAATATAGGTAGTCAAAACGAATATGGATGTTTTTTGGCCACCAAATTACGAAAAATAATTCTATGAAATACATTTCCATATGAAATGCATTCATTTATGAATACATTTGTTTTGATGCTCATAAAACACGCTTGTTTATTTTAAAACATTATTCCACATAATAAAATAATGTGCGAACAATTTGTGCGAATGGTACTCTACCTCAATGCTTCGACCAGTTCGACTAGGTATTCGACATTCGCACAAATCTGTTCACAGTAAATATTGATAAGAGTTTATATCGCTATTTAGTTACTTTCCACATCGGTGTTTCCACATTGATGCTTGCTGGTTTTTTTTTTAATTCCATGACAAAAAGTCTTGCAATCTTACCTAATGTTAAGGTTTAAGTAATGATGCAGACAGGCAGAACTGCGCAATCCGCGTATGTGGGACTCGCCGGCTGGGAAGCAGCTAGAATACCCACTAAAACCCGGCGTAGCCATCTCCGTCCTATTTGGAATGTCAAATGATCGCGGAAACAGACACTTTGACGTCCTGAGGTGCACTCAGTGGTGTCTACAGGGATGGTAGGAGGTCCGCATATTGGCGTCTTCTACTACCCGTAAGATCAATGTCTACCTACTACCTAAATAAGATTTTTTTTATTTACCACAAGTTAACGCTTGTGTAATTGCACTCACACTTGGTTGTAATTGATGATTCAATCTAAGATAGAAGCGGGATACCTTGTTAGAAAGATGAATATTCTGAATCCTTTTCGGTTTTTTCATGACGTTACCGCAGTGCTACATTATTTGACGGTAAGTCTTTGTCAGCCACACCCGAAGCCTTCCATCAGCCACATTGAACCTGTTAAGAGGAATCGAATTCAGGACCACCGTTTTATAATCCGCGTATACCGCAGTCTACTGAATAATATCTGCATACCTATCCAGCTATTAGCGATTGACGCCAGGGTAGAAGGTATTTGCTGCGAGCTCGTGGCCCTCATATTATCGAGTATACGTCGTATAACAAACTTCTGCCACAACTTCTACTATCACCCGAACTTTGGCCAACTGACAATCAGTTACCCCTTTGAGGGATTTAAGAGATTAGGGCCATTAAACTTTTATGAACACCCCTGTCAGTGGAGCGGCAATAGGTACGATAAGGATATTTTGCGTCACTGTATTAAAGATCTTCATTAAACGTGTAGATAATGTCAGATTATGCTGAATGTTAATAACAGTTTGAGAAGTTTAACGTATTTTTTTTTATAAAAACTTAAGATTCATTTAGACTAATATCACAGAATAAATAGAGATACATAACAATTCCGATTTAGACGCTCGATATAAAAAATGAAATTCTAATCGTGTTCATTATATTTCTTTCAATATTTATAAATAATGAATATAAAATGTACTCGTAAAAGAATGTGATCAATAGTAACAATATCGATGACTTTTTGTGATTATTATTGAAACAAGAAGCTTTAGTATAATATTCTTTATTTCCTTGAAATTTCTGTAAATCGTAATGCAATCATGGTAAGTACAGTTGCTTTCCCTGTCGCTACAAAAACGTAGGTACCCAACGTTTGTCGATCAAAACAGGATAATCGCGCTATATTTTTCAGCAGTCTATCAACAGTACAGCAAGGTGCTCGTAGTTATTGTGTAAAGGATCTGCAGTAATCCAACTATTGCTAGGGGCACCCGTATAATCACATCCTATAACGTCGAACTAAAATGGGTAGAATAGTGAATTTCTTTGAGAACCGGCCTTTGTATATTTAGCTATCGTGTAGACGTGCTGAATTAAAAGAACCTTTGTGAGCAAATCGCTTTGTTAGCAATTATATTGTATATCCAGGAGGAATTGTAGCTCGAATTGGGTATAGTTAGCGATTTCCTTGCACTTTGTTAACGAGTAACTGGAAAAATCTACTACATTCGACCAATGCGGTGAAATGATGACGTTGATCTTTCTTTAATTTCAAGTCTCTGGGTAGTGAGCTTCGTTTATGTTTTTTTGCAAAACAATATATTTTTTGTATGATAAAATCATTTTTAAATACAACTTGTAGCTTAAGGATCTTAACCCTAAAAAAGCACACTTAGGGTTGCTTCGTTTTCAGATTTCAGGGTAAATTATACGCCCTCAATATGCGACTTCACAGACAATCATTAAGAAGAATTTCTTATCATTGGATTCACAACGCGGGTGCTGCTGGGCTGTCTAGCAAGAAGACTCCGAGGATTATTAATTCAAGACTATGCCTTGAATCCGAGTGTCTATACTCAGCTTTACATATATACTTACAGCTAGCATGTATTGGCATTTGGTTTAATATGCGAACAGAAGAGATTATGTAGAGTAGACAAAAAGACAATGTCACCCACAGGCCACAATTGATAATATCGCTCGCTCTTTCTTTGCTTTGGGGCGAATGAGAGCGCTAAATTTCCGATTTCGCCGTTATTGGGCGACGATTTATATCGTTTTCATTGCGCAAGATATCTCTTTGGGCGCATCTTAGGCATGCTGTTCATGCCAAATTACGTACGTAGATAGGATGGATGTTTTGAACACCCATTCCAATACAAAAGTAACTACAACAGCAGACCAAAAATTAATATTGCATTAATTTAATTGATAGTCTTTTGTCATCAACAAATGTTGTAAATTCAATTAACAGATTAAAACTAAAACAATGCGTTCATACGTCCGCTGGCCACTAAATTATTCCTCAATATTAATGGAAACTGTAAATTGACTGTAAATTATGTTTACATTATTCATACTGTCAACATGAATTGTTTAAACATATCACATGGTTCAAAAGTTTACACAAAAATTACATGATATATTTTTGCATTGTTTTCTTTTATGCTTCATTTTAATTAAAATTTAATTTTACAATAGTATAACAAATAAAAAAGTAAATGACACCGTCCTATTTTTATTTAGAGCAGCTTTGTAAACCTGGGAGATCTTTGGCTTAATTCTTAGCTATGATTCAATTAGATCCTTCTATTATTTTTATTTTTCTTGATCACTCTCTCATAGATCCAGTAGTTAGGATCTGTGGCTTCAGATTGCGAGGTCCTAAGTTCGATATTTGGTTCGGGCTCAGTAACAGTCTGGATTTGGGGAGTTTGTGTAGTATGGTATGGTATGGTCCATTTCCTAAAAGGCTCTGCAGTACTGCGTTTAAAGCGGATGTTAATGATGATGATGATTATGAAGTTATTAAACTGTCAAATTAAAAACTCGGAATCGCATCATTAGCTCGCAATAAACAATTTTTCATTCGTGAAATGATAATTTATCATCCAATTCAATTAACTTTATTTGCGCCGTCGAAAATGGCCAATACGATTTCATTACGAAATTCAAAACGCATCTGTATTGAAACGAAAATTCAGAGCGTCATCCCAATGCAACACAGTTTGACAATCACATACGTTGTTATTACAATAAACATTGACGATTATTTTGTTTTTAGAGCTTATCTATTTAGACTCTATATTCTAAAGTCAATTATGTAGTGGCACTATATTGATAAATTTACAAAAAAGATTTAACATCATCCTGTATCTACAAAATCCGGAATGTCCAAATTGAGATCAGTATCATCGATCATACTATCTTCAGTTCGACTGTCAGTCCAAGTTGGCAAAATGTCATTGGAGTATACCGATTTCTGTTACATCCGCTTTGCAACCGGCTCCAAAACTGACGTTTATTTCAAGAATTGACATCCTGGTCAAGAGTACCCTCAATCGAACATGTATTAGAATGGAAATAGCAAGGAAAATTTCGAAACGAATCGGTTCTTGATGTTGTAGGTTACAGTCAGTCGAAATTTCCAATAACTAAAGTGTCAATACCTCCATGGTCAAGAGGCTAAAGGTCCAACGTCCAATCCTCGCCTATTGGACTATTATGGAACCCACTCCTAGTATAAGCTATACAAAGTCACAGAGCAAAGAGGAAATGTGGTAAAAAATAAGAGTAGTACAGCTTTAAAAGAAAAGGAAAGTAATATCTACATTGTTCTACTACGGAAAGACATCGCGTAATTACAAGCATAAGGCTTAACACCTAGCACTTAGGTGAAAACAGGGCGGAAATTCATAGGAAATGTTCCATGCATATCCTGCAAAGTGTTGTTCTATTTATAGACGATGGATACACTTAAGTACTTTGGTCATAGGTCAGGTGGACCATCTGCTTAGTCTGTCAATTATTACAATAAAAAAATATTTTTTCTTCCATCTGTATGACTGTTAATCTGGGGATGTTCAATGATTGAAAAGGACGACCCAGTTTCCAATCGGCATGTTTAGTCAATAGTGAATGGCTGCATTGTAAAAACTGTTTTTTGTTGCCGCAATCCTCAGCGGTTAATCATTTTAATAGGTGAAAATTGTTCCATACGGTCTTGGTGACGTTATGTACATGATGTAATAAGTGACACGTCACAAGATATAAATAACGAAAGATATAAATACGGAAAAGGGCTAATATATATATACTAGAGTCTAGTATATAGTAACTAAAGCTTCAAAGGAGCGCCACTCAGCGAGCGGTGAAGCGAGCCATTCTTGGAGTATCAGTTCGTGACCGAATCAGCTAGCATAACAGAAGAGTGGAGGACGTTGATAATGATTCTGACGATAATAAAAACATTTAAGGGTAGAATTTTAGCTTATTGTAACGGAATTCATCTTAGAATATTTTATCATTGGAAAATGTATTTACGGCCAATTAGAGATCCAGAAATTAGCCAATTTAGAAAATGGTTCCTGTTCTCGTGAGAATGTAGGAGTAAACTACACTTGAAAATATCGCGCCAGACTTTTAAAGTAACTATTACTAGAAAATAGCAATTTCTCTGCTTTAACTGCAATTATAATTAAAATACATTGAATTTTTCCGGAATAAAAAGTAGCCTATATTTTATTAAAAATCTTCAATTAAAATATCTCAGCAAATCGCTTTCTTAGTTGCAAAATAGCAAAAATACACATAAAACTCAAGCTGAAAATCTACCTATTAACGACACAACTAAACCAGAGATTGTCTTATTGTTGTTCTATTCTACGCAAACACAATCGCAATCGCTTTATGCGATTTACGTTTACACAGTAACTTGTATCTGACCGGATCTAGTTCCGGATGAGAGCGTGTTATCCGGATTTTGATCAGTTGAACAGATTCCGCCATTATAAACTGAAACTCAATAATATTAATATGTTTTCAGCGACAATGTGCGTCGGGTTGTGGCTGTCGGAATAATACAAACATTACGAGTATTTACAATTTCTCATTAATCACAGTGAATTTATTATGGAATTATTTAGTTTGCATAAAGGCTTATTATTTTGCTCATAACGGGCTTATTAAATTCGAATAATATTAATATTAGAATCATTATAAATACCTAGCTTACTTCCCGTGGTATCGATATTTTATTTTCACTAGACCTATTGGCTTTGAATGTAGTTACAAGGTGAATCCATCACCTTTTATGAATCTTCAACGATGTGCATTGAACGTATAAATGAATGGTGATTTTCAAAGGAACGTCAGTATCATAGATTGCGATTGTGTTAAATAGGTAAGTTACATTTATACTGTAACTTGTATCTAACCGTGTCTAGACCCAGATGAGAGCGTGTTATCCGGATTCTGATCAGTTTAACAGATTTCGCCACAATAAACTGAAACTCAATAATATTAATATGTTTTCAGCGACAGTTCGCGTCGGGTTGTAGCTGTCGGGATAACACAAACATTATTTACAATTTCTCATTAATCACGGTGAATTTATTGCGGATTTATTTAGTTTGCAATAAAGGTTTATTGTTTTGGTCATAAGGGGCCTATTAAATTCGAATAATGTGAACATTAGAATGAAATGTTTTGAATTATTGTAGTCAATAGCCGAAATATCTTTATTTGGCGAAATCTTTTAGATAATTCTAAATCGTCAATACGACATTCTTAAATTATTTAGGTGTCATAGTTTTAGCTTACTTACTAGTAAACTCTATTTTATTTTGGCTAGATTGATTTGCTTTGAATATAGTAACAAAGTCAATCCCATCATCTTTTATGGGCATTAATCATCTATGTGTTGTAAACATCTAAATAAACGGTGTTAATAAAAGGAACGTCAGGATAATAGTTTGCGATTGCGTTATATAATTTACGTACATTGTAACCTGTATCTGACCGGATCTAGATCCAGATGAGAGTGCGTTATCCGGATTTTGATCAGTTGAACAGATTCCGCCATTATAAACTGAAACTCAATAATATTAATATGTTTTCAGCGACAATGCGCGCCGCGTTGTGGCTGTCGGAATAATACAAACATTATTTACAATATCTCATTAATCACGGTGAATTTATTGCGGAATTATTTAGTTTGCAATAAGGGCTTATTGTTTTAGTTATAACGGGTTGATTAAATTCAAATAGTATGTAAAACAACATTGTACAATGATTTTGAAACGCTTGCTAGTTGACTTCGCTGGTATAAAAGTAGATATTCAATTTTGGATTTAGTATTACTTTCAGTTTGTACACGATTTCGTACCGGAACGCTGATACCTCCTACTAGCTAGACCTTGATCAATTTAGAAAATCTTAATATGCTCAGCCGGATTGATTCCGGCTGAGCATATACCAGGACCACCGTTTTATAATCTGTAAATAAAATAAAATACTGCGCATACCACCACATCGTCGTGCTCATGTATAAACTAAAGTAAAATCAGCAACATAAAAGTTTTAAGTCATTATTTAGATTTAAATAGGAAGGTGGATAGTAGCGAAACACGTTTAACAAAAATCCATCGTCTGACAACTACTCATATACAGATGATAATATAGCATGAATTTAGCAAAGCAGAACACATGTTTGCTAAAGCTACAGTTTAACACAACGACCAAACCCAAACCGTCTGTTTATGGAAGATTATTTATATAGTTCCTGTTATGTATGTACATTAAGGAGACGTTTATCAATTTTACCAGATGAAATGATTTTCGTTATTATTGATTAAAATATCACTGCGTATCTTCCCGCAAGTATAAAAAACGGCCGAGCATAAAAACATCGTAAAAAATACGCGCCAAATAAAAAACCTCCTTCATTTTTAATTCAGCCAAAAAGGCCCAAAAAAGTCGTAAAAAACACGCATTGAATAACTTCCTTCATATTTAAGTATGCCCAAATAGGCCAATTCTTACTTTATTTTAAACACTAGTGACCTGCCTCAGCTTTGTAGCAAAACAATAAGGATAGAATTATTGTTGGTTTCTGTGTTGAAGCTTAATATTTTCTAATTTTCTTCAGGATAGTATAAGACACGGTCAAAGTCCGCTTGCATCGAGTAGACTCGGATATGATCCCAGACGCAACTCGTATTGTGGCAACCTTTATGCTGAGCCAAGTTTCATAGGTTGTCAGAATACAAGCCTGTGTCAAACTCTGACCGTGTAAACGCAGCTTTGAGCTAAAAAGATATCACGTAGACATGCCATTAAAACATTCAACCAAACTGAGTCTAATTTGTCGAATCAATCTTCAATAATTATCGCAACTTACTTGCATTTCATTTATTTTCAAACTGTAAATGGAAATACAATTAATATTTCAGTTCCCATCCTCATAAATGATTTAAATGTTGAATAAAACAAGTAAAAATTAAATGCTATTAATTTTTTTGCCCAAAAAACCCGACAGCAACCATCCGTAAGATCTGTCTTGATGACGACGCCCTTACACATATATTATTTCCTCCTCTAAGCCCTGAAGCATGACTCTGGTAGATCGTTATTACTTTAAGCCAAATTCTATGCTGACGCTGCTGTTGAACAATGAAGGAGGCGCTTACAAAATAAAAAAAAAGCTTTCAGACTGTTACACATAGCGGGGGACTTTATTTTTACAATGTACAGCCGTATTATACATGTACAAAACAAAGCAACGATCGCCACCTTCCCGATTAACATTGCCAATGGTCTAAATACAGAAGCATGCAAAAGGACGGTACGAAGTGAGCTGAATAAATTGCGATACGCATAGGCGTGGTACCTCGTCTCTCAACGTCACTTCTTCTACCCTTTAATTAACTTTTTGCACAGTTCACTTGTGAGCTGGGCGCATAAATTATACGAGTAAAGATAGCTAGATGGCTCCTAGCTTTGAAATATAGACTCGGGCTTTATCAGGTGTTTTTATGATCTATAGGGATTAGTTCTATTTACGAGGGTCTGAGAGCTGTTTTAGTTGAAAAGTTTTGTAAGTCTACGAATATATCATAATATTACTATAGACTTTTCATCTCCTACCAAAAAGCCTAACCTTGGAATAAAATTGTACGCTCATTCACCTTAAAAATCCTAAAATAAAGATAACCAGTCAACCGCTATTTGAATATCTTTTGATTTGAAAAATAAGAAATATTATATTATATAGGTACAATACAATTATTTTGCTATATGGATCTTTATGGAACTCAAAATGTTTTACTCAAAATGTTTTACAGTTAAGAGTGAGTTTACTGAGATCAATATATTATATTTGGTGCTTAGTCTTGGGGTAGTCATAAATTTATTTTGGTGGTCATTTAATATAAAATCTAGTTATATATAAATTAATTTAAAGAGTTCACGGTAATTTGAAGTGATATATTAAGTTTATATATTGCCAGTGATGACCTACGGATCCGAGTCTTGGTCGCTGATTGCGGGCTTCGTAAGAAGGCTCAGTCACTCAGCAATGCTCGGAGTATCTCTGCGTGATCGAATTGGAAATGAGGAGATTCGCAGAAGAACCAAAGTAACCAACATAGCTCAGCGAGTCGCAGAACTGAAGTGGCAATGGGCAGGGCACGCAGTTTGAACAGCAGATGGATGTTGCGGGCCCAAGGTGGTAGATTGGCGACCCCGCACCAGAAAGCGCAGCGTTGGTCGACCGCCAATGAGGTGGACTGACGACATCAAACGTGTCGCAGGGAGCCGCTGGCAACAGGCGGCTCGAGATCGTTGTGTTTGGAAGTGCCTAAAAAAGGCCTATGTCCAACAGTGGACGTCTACAGGCTGGTAATGATGATGATATTGATTTTCATAGTGACATAGTGCTACAAATTATATTTTGTTATGGAAATGTTAAGAACTTAATATTTCAAACAATACTCTAGTACTGTTAATATATAACTGAACACAATAACTCATATTCTCAAGTGTTCATACACAGACTGTCCCAAACGTGTATCGATGGGAAATGTCTGGGAACTTTGTATCTAACGTACTTCGCGAGGGGATTCGAAAAGTTTGCTCAGTCAATGGAACCAATTTCCTACATTTCCGACGACGATACGTTGTATTGAAACTAGTTTAGAATTAATACGCTTGGGCCCCGGGCCACTGTTAAAGGATAGATGAAAAAGTTGGGAAATATTGTTGGCAAATGGTTATATTGTTCTTCGCTTCTGGGCATATAACTCGAGGGCAATGAGCCGGTACGTTTGTAACGAATTCACTGTGCTGTAAGGCTGTATTGTACCTCATAGTCTTTACTCGTTTATTTATAGCTTTTTTATAACTATATATATATGTATATATAATATATATTATAACTATTTATAGCTATATTTTTTATAACTATATTTTATCATCCTTGTAGGTTCATCAATGCCTTAATAATTTTGGCTAGATTTATTGAGTGTACCGTTGGTCTGACAACAACTAGAGTTAGTTTAAGTGGCTCAGGTCTTCGAGGTCCTAGATTTCATTCGGTCGGGGTATGAAATATATGCTTGTTTTCCTCCCATGAAATATTAAGAAAAAACCATAGCCTGATGTGAAGAATTTCGTGGTGCACATCCCGTGCTGCGGATATTGGTTCCCTGTCACGATCTGATAGTAATCGTTGGAGCCAAAATATTGTCTCCCTAAGCTCGACAAAACGTAGGTAGTAGTAAGCTTTATATCCTCTCCCCTATAGGCAAGTCTCACTCTGTAGTGGATTGTTAATTTACGCATTTTAAAGAGGTTATGCAGTGGAATGTTATGTAACTGCGATTTTAAAAAAAATAATTATCAAAATCGGACAACACTTTTATGCGTGGTCATACATAAAAAAAAAAAAAAAAACAAATATACTGGCATTTTTCCCCTGCTATTCCTTACATCCCTTATTTAATATTCATCATTGATCATAACTGCGGTTTTAAAATGGAGGCATTTTTTCCCCAGCTGAATGCTTTTCAGCCCTTATTTAATGTTAATAATTGATCTTTTAGCTATTAAGTGGTGTAATGAAAAATAAATGACATTAATATTAGTAATGTTATAAACGATGTTAATAATTATATTAATTATATCACGTTAGGCATTTTAACACGATTAACGTTTAAATTGAATTGATTAACGATATAGTTTCACGGGTGAATGTGTTCATACATTAATTGATGACTATTCAATTAATGTATTTAATTATAATTTATTACATACATGTCATAATTTTGATTTCATGACTACTACAGAACGCCCGCAGATTCAATCTCGTAGTTCCTGCTCTTGTGTCAATTTCGGGATAACAGTAGCTTATTTTTTAATCCAGTGTATAATCTATCCTCATACGCAATTTCAGTCATATGGGGTCAATAGTTGCAGCGTGAATGAGTTCCCATACATATATAAGAAGTTTATAAAATTAGTTACGATTATCCATACACCCTACAAAGCCTCTTTATAAAAAAAAGATGTGGAGCTTAGTTTTATAAGCATGCTCCAATGAAGGTTATTCCGTTTAGGGTACAATAATAATTGACTCTATCAGATATTATTGATAATAACGGGGAAGGAATCCTTAACGTATTGTCCGAGCTACGGTCATATAACACCATAAATTTCCTAAATCAAGACGGAATTATTTGGAAGAATGAAAAGCAAAATATTTCATAACTCCCTAACTCCATTAATTTTGACTCCGTCAGATTGAAATTTTTCTTAATTTTCTTGGTCTGTCTGGGGAAGGAATCCTTAACGTATTCTCCGAGCCACGGTCATACAACACCATAAATTTCCCAAGTCAAGACAGGGAATTACCTGGAAGACGGAAAAGCAAAATATTTCATAACTCGATCAATGAATTGTACCCAAAACCTCGTGATTCAAATTTATATAGGCTTACCAAGACCATTGATGAAGTTGTTTAAAAAAAAACTTTTACTTTGCTAAGTTTGCAATTACTTTTAAAACATCATTTTAAACTATTTGTGTTGTTTGTTGAAAACAATGAAACTCGTGAATAAAATTTTTTTCTAGTAAAGCAGTTTGTGGGTTCTATCCTTGAAAATAGAAACCTTGTATGCTTAAGTAAATTAAAGCAACTAAATACTTTTTTGTTAAAAAATTTTATTTCTTACTTTTTAGTGATTTATCGCCACGTAACGTACTCGTGCTATACTGTCATAGTATATTATACGGCACCACCTTGGATGTATGCCCTTTCTAATAAAAAAAGAATTATCAAAATCGGACAACACTGTAAAAAGTTATGCGTGGTCATACATAAAAAAAAAAAAAAAAAAAAAAAAACAAATATACGTGTCGAATTGAGAACCTCCTCCGTTTTTTTTCGTCGGTTAAAAAGGTATTTCTTCCTTATAAATTATTGCCAAAGGGAAATATTGCTACGGCCGAAATAGGAACGTGATAGTCACAAAGATAGCAAAGGTATTTGGATTCACTACGGCGATGCAAGTTGTATACAACCCGCGAGGGAGGTGCACTATCTATGAGACTACTTCCGAAGATTGCCTGTCACTTCGGAATTGTGCTCGCTCGTGAAAAATTAACCGGCTATCGGGATTTACAAGAACAACTGTTCTTTTTTAATCTGTTTTATATGCGGCGGTTTTATCTATAGAAATAAATGAAATTGAAATGTTTGTTTGTAAATGCAGATACAAGTATATACGGTACATACTTAATTTTTTTTTAATTATTGTCTGTCTGTTTGTTCCGGCTTATTTCTGAAATAGCTGGGGCAGTTTTGGACCAGATTTCCACTCGCACATAGCTAATGTTATAATGTGTAACTAGGGCTTTTAGTTAAAAAAAATATTTAAATTTTGATTTCACGCGGATGAATTCGGAGGTCCGAGGAGCCTGCTGGTAAAAATAAGTTATAGGTACATAAAAGTTACATAAAAACTATAAAATGTTGATATTATAGTATTTCCCCCATAAAAATTAAGCTCCTGAGCAGAAGAACGGAGTTGGGAAGCTGGTGGTACTAGGTTGCGAGCCTCTTGTCAAACATTTAGATTACCTCCTTACCTTCAGCAGCTTGGTGGGTCTAAGCTTCATATTCTCCTATGAAAAGTGGGCCTGTCGGATGGCGGCGAACGGTCATCCCCGCCACCACCGAACTTCGCCGAGTGGCTGTCATGATACTACTCCGCCGACAGGGCCTGGAATTCAAATATGCCTATTCAAGTATTGCAGCCTAATTGATGAGAGATGAGATTTTATGATACCTATACTATTAATCCACCATTTTTATATAAGATAAAAAAACCCAAGTCAAACCTAAACGTAGGTACGTTGAGGGAATATGTCCTATTTTATTTATAAACTACAATGAACATACTTTACATTCTGCTGTGACAGCACAATAAAACTTATTTAGCTATTTTAATTAAAATTTCGTCAGATATTTTATACGAATGACTAATTTGTTTGAGGTAACCTAATATGTTCTTGTGGTTAGTTTTTGACATCAATTTTATTTTGATGTTCCATTTTTTTACAATTAGTCACAGGCAGCGAAGGTTCTGAGAAGTTGGGCAATCTATTTTAATTTTTATTATAACTAAAACCTGAGAATATTATTATACTTTGTGACAATCGTTTTATTACTTTTGAGAAATTAAACAAATTCAAAATAAGAGCTAATGTATTTAATTTTTTTAAGTATTTCATTTATTTTTCTCATTTTGACGGCCTCCGTGGCGGAGTGGTATGCGCAGTAGATTTACAAGACGGAAGTTCCAGGCTCAATCCTGGTCTGGGCCTCGTCCGTGGCTAGGTACCACCCTGCCGACAAAGACGTACCGCCAAGAGATTTATCGTTCCGGTACAAAATCGTGTAGAAAGCAAAAGGGTGAGCGTATTATCCTACTCCTAACAAGTTAGCCTGTTTCCATCTTAGATTGCATCATCACTTACGATCAGGTGTGATTGTGGTAAAAAAAACGACTAAAATACTTTCTTATTTCGTTTCATCAAGATGGCTGAGCAGTCAATAAAAATGATTGCGATGGTTCTAGATTCATCAAAAGTTACGTTGTCTGAAAGCAGATCCATCACTGACTTCATAATACACGATCAGCGCCACTTACTGATATTAAAAATATATTCATATTTTGGAATATATTGGCGTTATTTATACAAGGCCGGATTGGTTGTTACAAGCTGGATTATTATTATACTTAGTCCATGACATGTGTCAGTCAAATCAAGCTAATTTAAAATCATTTGTTAATTAATCATTGGACTCAAATCTTGCAAACTTGCATTACTTCGGAGACATTGCTGTAATAATGATGATAATAATGATGATTAGCAATGACATAGGGATGGAATTTGGTATAGACAAGTGTGCGGTAATCAATATAGAGCGAGGCACAGTTGTGAGCTCAGAGAATATAGTTCTTTTAGGAACCTATAAATACCTAAGGAGAGACTTATAAATAATACCTTGGAATATCGGAAGCACTTGGTATTGAGGCAGGTAACTTTAAAAATCCATTAAAGTATAAGATTCTGTTATGACTATTATACCTAATGGAGTTTTGACTTAGAAGGACAATGTTATTATATTATATTATATGTGAGATTACTAAGATTTGTTGGACGCAAACTTAAACGTAAAAGTAAATGAGCCCAACGTTGAAGACTCAAAATTGTACTTTGTTCTTTGAATTTGCGTTTAAACTCAGTTCTATACCAACTATAGCGCGTCTTTGAAACGCAGTCAAGTAATTTGTTAACAAGTCAAATATTATAGTAAAACTAGCCTTAAGTGGCGTAAGTGTTTTATTTCGCTTTTAAATTCGTCTTTCGCCAAATATAGGATGCGCTTTTTTGTCCAAACGTGCGTTTGTAAGTGTAGTCCAGTGATTTGTAAAACGTAAGATGAAACGCAAATGTAAACGCATCGGTGAGGCTGACGCTGGAAACTGTTGTACATTCTGACGTAGTGCTAAGATAGGGGTTCCAAAGTAAAGTCTGTAGACAATAAAATCCCCGCCAGGCTGCAGTTAAATGGACTGAACGTTGCGGCGACACCACGTACGTACTTTATTACGTTAAGCTCGGGGAGTGTTTTACTTAAACGTTATTGTTTCAGTAATGCGAGTTTACTGCCGGGACTTCTAGTGCTTTTTCTGCAATAGAAAATAATTAAAGTAAATTAACTAGTTTAAGTTAATGCTTTATGTCATACTGGTGACCTACTTTTTTTATATATCGTCATTGTTCGCCTATTTTAACATACTCATACGAAAGTGGATTTTATACTTTTCACAATTATTAAATGAAGGTTGTCGGGCTTAGGGTGATAATTTAAACTCGCGTAACTCGTCGAGCGGTCAGGCTTTGGTTCTAGTCTAAAAGCTACTTACATACGAAAACATACGAAACGCAAAAAGTTGAGAGGCGGCTTAAATTAAAGTTTTACTTTCATACAAGCCGCTGACCTAAAAGACACACTAAAATGCGCAATTTTGACTATTTCCAAATCGGTGGTACTTACGTTATTGTGTTAATAACGTAAGTACAGCATACATCATGTTGTGGGTCCCAGCGACGTATGAGATGTCCTAAATGCACAGCTGTGGATTCGCCATAATTAGAAAGAGCAATTATTCGAAAACGAATGGGTCAATTTGACGCAGATTATCTTTCTAGGGTTAAGTTAGTGCTTTATTTCATACTGGTGACTTACTTGTTTTATATTTTGCATGTACATGAATGTATATCGTCATTATTCGCCCATTTTAGCAGCTGACTACATTCAGGCCTCCATACTTATATGAGAGGAAGTTTCGACTTTCCACGCTACTTCAATGTGGGTTATGGGGTTCACGGTTACAATTTTTGACACGTGTAACGATCATTACATCTGTTATTGATACTGACAAATATAGAACCGGAGGCTTATCGTTTTCTTAGAAGCACGCGGGCATAACATCTGCTGGCTGAGTATTTTCAGTGAAAAAAGCTTTTCTCGGTAAAAAATCCCAGTATTTCATAACCCGAACCAAGATTCGAACATACACCTCACGAATTGACGATACCCAGTAGATTAGGAAGGCAAATTGATACATTTTAGTAATTATATAAGCAGCCAGTGGCGTGCATTTAATACAAGCTCTGAGGCATTGCTGTCCTTAGTACTCAAATAGTACAGTACTTTAATAGTAGTTATAGTACTAATAAAAAATACTTAATTGTAGATAAATTTATTAATAACCATAAATATAATTGAATAATTGAATCGTTTTCGTTTATGTTCCAAAATGTCTCTTCTAGGCAAAAACCCTGTGCACGCTACTGTAAGCAGCGTAATTATATATTGCAGCCCACGTCCTAGCCAAAAGCGGATTTTTAAGAATATTTTTGTATCCTACTTAAAAGTTTGATTTAACTAAGTACATACTTCCGTAGATCTCACTTTTATCGAACGATTTTCCTTTCATACTCGAATGTACATGAGAATTACCTATCTATTTAGAGCCAAAAACAATTCTTGAATATTTAAAAATATCAAAAAGTGTCATATTTGTTTAATTTCTGGAAATCTCATATTTCATACACTTTCCCTCGCAGAACAATGACTACCCACAAAACCAATAAATAAACCGCATAAAAGAGCATTCGCTTGTAATGAAAAAGGGGGGAAAAGAAAGGAAATGATAACCACAGGATATTCCGTGACTACGATCAAAGATGGTGGAAAATCTCGTGGAAATCAATTTTGTAAAGGGCGACAAATTCCAATTTTCCGTGAGTTTTCCGATATGCGATTGAGTTGCTTTCCAAATGTTATAAAGACGAGCCTATGGAAATTGATAACTTAAGCAGCATCTTATCCTTGTCCCCGAGTAAAAGGCGTGTATTTTTATAATAACAATTCTCTGACCAAGTAGATATTTTGGTATTGATTGAAGGGGACAGTGTACTGACCTAAACTAAAATATTGAATGAGTTTTCTTTATAAAATAAATTTTCTTATTAAATAATAATGTATTAAAAAGTATTGGACGCTTAAATGATACTTACCTATTTTCAGGGATCCGTTTTAATAGCAATGATTTATTTTCACAAAAATTAAATCCAGAACTACCAAGTTAATCTAATAATATTTTCGATTTCATATGAAAAAAGTTTTGCCACAGATGTGCCGATCCCAAGCTAGAGAATGTAATAAAACGGGTTTTATATTCGGATAGAAATTTATTTTCACCCCCAAAAAATTACTCAAAAAGTTTCATTTTTTCTTTCATAAACATCAGTCGCGTTAGATGCCTTTCGTGTGAATGATAGACGCATTTGATACACATTTTGAATATTATAAATCTGAATTTATGTGAATAAACTTTTATGTAGGTTTTAAGGGATCCGTAGATTTATTATAGGACAAAAATCACTTATAGAATTGTCATTGCATCTCGTTGTCCATATATTTGTTTGTTTGGTCTGTCTGTCGGTCTCTGCTTAAGTATTTTTTAATAAATCACTTATAGAATTGTCATTGCATCTCGTTGTCCATATATTTGTTTGTTTGGTCTGTCTGTCGGTCTCTGCTTAAGTATTTTTTAATAAATCACTTATAGAATTGTCATTGCATCTCGTTGTCCATATATTTGTTTGTTTGGTCTGTCTGTCGGTCTCTGCTTAAGTATTTTTTAATAAATCACTTACAGAATTGTCATTGCATCTCGTTGTCCATATATTTGTTTGTTTGGTCTGTCTGTCGGTCTCTGCTTAAGTATTTTTTAATAAATCACTTATAGAATTGTCATTGGATCTCGTTGTCCATATATTTGTTTGTTTGGTCTGTCTGTCGGTCTCTGCTTAAGTATTTTTTAATAAATCACTTATAGAATTGTCATTGCATCTCGTTGTCCATATATTTGTTTGTTTGGTCTGTCTGTCGGTCTCTGCTTAAGTATTTTTTAATAAATCACTTATAGAATTGTCATTGCATCTCGTTGTCCATATATTTGTTTGTTTGGTCTGTCTGTCGGTCTCTGCTTAAGTATTTTTTCTTAAATTAAATAGTATAGTATTAAGTATTTATTAAGCTATTGCATAGCTTTTATCGCGGGCCTTGAGCGTAGAGACCGAATACAGAAATTCCGTAACGAAAAAACCTACCACCCCCTGAGTATCAAAAACATAATATCAAAAGCACAATTTCGGCAACGACGTCATCGGGGAACGTGGCCTAGCGGTAAGGTCTAAGTGCCCGGATTGCCAGAGAGACACGGGTTCGAATCCCGTCGGTTTCGCAATCCGTCGTTCCGTCGGTAGGTAAACATAAGTTGATAAAAAATGCTATGCAATAGCTTTACCGCGGCGGTCTCCGAGTGCCACGCGTCTTTTTTATATTTAAAATAATATACAGTTAATGAATATTTAAATGTTGGGCTCTGTAGCTATTTAACTAAAAGGTGATGAAAAGCACAGTTTTTTTTTTAAATTATAGATGGTCTTTTTTCAATAAATTTATAAGCATAAGTTATAATCTGTATTTTAGATTGTAACCAATACCACACCGAGGATATCGATATGGTTGATGATTGGTTGTTCGAATATTGTTTACATACGGAATTAAAAGATTAAATACATGCGTAATGTAGGGTACCACATATAAAATAATGAGATTGGTACTTAGTGAAATTATTTTATTTATCTTGTATTTCGACTGTTGCCCAATAAAATGCTACTCAATTCAATCACATTAACTGCAATCCCATACAACTGGCGCCCGTTGGGTGAGCGTCAGGCAAGTGACGTGTATGGCACTGATTGGTTATTGTGAAATAATGGCCGCTCTATAAAACATAACATGTACGCTGTAGGGGAAGAGATGGCGATTGCTGGTGACGTCACTAGTAATGTTTAATTAAAGTTCAGATTGTGTTATTTGAAATGGTACTAATTTAAATACTTAGCATACGTCAACCAACTTAATTATTCAGCTATAACAACTTATATAACTTACGCAATTCAAGTTAATTTAAAGGCCTCGTTGATCAATGCGGATTTGGATCCTGGGTTCAAGTATTGTGTCTGGCAATTGTTTTTTTATTTCTAGAATTTCTTAGCTCCTCTGGTAGCACAGCTCTGAGAAATGCTGCTTAAAATATACCTACTTGCATAAGAGCGACGTCCTATTTTACTCTCAAAAGCGGTCGATCATGATTAACATTCGATGATATCAGTTCGATTCATGGTAGAGTCATAACGTATTGACAGACTTGACGTTTCAAAGTGCTTGTAAAACAGGCTTGAAATAAATGATTTTGTATTTTAATTTTTTTTTAATTTTGATAATGATTGTTACAAATTCAACTATTTTTACCATAAGCGCACCAAACCATATCAGAGCAGAGAGTGCGTCTTGCACTAAAAGCAAATCAATATTCATGAGACGAATATCTTAGCATTCCATGGATTCACCGTGCGGGTGCTGGATCCATCGTATGGCAGAGAAAAAAACTCCGAACAGTGTCCGAGACTTGCAGCTTGACTTGAGAGGATGTAGGCTTAAGGGTGCCCTTTATGACCGGTCAACGCTTGCCTTACCTGATAATATCTTAATATTTTAATATGTTTATTAAAGAAAAGTAATAACGAAACTAATTGAAAGTTTCAGTGTAATTAAAACAAGTCAAAGTTATTTTTTCAATTGTATAGTCCCCACCAACATAAAGTTAGCAAGCTCTTGGTTCGCTTAAGAGTGTTTTTCGCGCAACACCCAGGACAATGCCGGGTAATCACTTAGTCGTTTTTATTTTTTTCCGATATATTGGGCAGATTTTTGACACGCGGTGCTATTGTATCGACTATCGAGCTCGTTAAAAATAATGAGCTCCGTTCGGCCGTGGCTGCACCAAATTGTCGATTTTTTCGTTACAATTAGATCGTTTTGGTTTGTGTTACGACTATTTTTAGCAGTTTTAGGTTTGTGTTTTACCTCTGATGAAAAAAAGGGTGTTGTGTTTATTCTCTGAATTATGTGTGTGTGTGTGTGTGTGTGTAGCGAAGTAGTTATTAAACTGATTTTAAAGCAGTTTTTCAAAAATTCCTGTTATCGGCAACAATTAAGAAAATTTATAATAATAAAATTAAGCTGTCTGGTGCCATCCAAGGTTGAAGAACATAAGCTTGGTATGGCATGCATGGATGGCAACGATTCCATAGACCTGTTTAAAACAAAAAGATAACGCAATCGTTTATTACTTTTTACTACATTTGAAAGTTGATTTTATTTTTATATTAAACATTTTCTTTTTTTACTTTTGAATGTCGTCTTTATGAAAATAATGACATTACTGCAAGTTTCCTACACAATTTTAAGATTTCACTCAATTTTCCCAGGATCCCACCATCAGAGATTTTGACATGACAACATCAGAGATTTTGACATGACAACATCAGAGATTTTGACATGAACAATGGAAGCGGGCGGCAAATTAGCCCGCTTCCATTGATCATCACTTACTATCCGGTGACGTATAGAAACCGAAGGGGTGTGAGTTTCAGCCTACTCGTAACAAGTTAGCCCACTTCCATCTTAGATTGCATAATCACTTTCCATCAGCTGTGATTGCAGACAAGGACAAACCTGCATAAATAAAAAAAAAGATTAAAACACTATACAGACGTGCTAAATAATAATAAACTTACCAGTATTGATTAAACTAAGATTTAGCGAAAAACGTTTTAACACTAAGATTTATAGAAAGGCTATATTTGTCATTTCCTTTGGCGTTGTTAATTGTCAATAATATTATCGCCACAAAACAAAATTGATAATTGATGAAACGATATTCTCCTTAGATGACACGCTAAAATATAAGGCGAAAATAATAATATCAGAATTGAAAAGGGTATAATAATCAATTGTTTCCAGGGGGCGTTGAATTGTTTACAAGTTGAAACTCGATCGTTACTATAATTTTCTGGGGTGCGTTTAATAATAAGCGACGATTAGGAAACCGGCCGTGCAACTCTGCCTATTTTGCATGAAACATACTGTTACATAATTTGTTTTTAACAGTATCGAGTTTTAAATTTGAACTCCAAAAAAGATTAAACGTTTGTATGTAACAAACATATTCAATAATTGATACATGTAATATAAACATTTTTTTAAATTGTGATGCTTTGTTTGTTTCATTTGACCGTTAACAAAAATTAAGATAAAGTTACAATTGATATACGTTAAATAAATTAACAGTGGTAGAGTACCTAATGTAGTAGTAATGTAAAGTGGTAGAGTAATAGTGATAGGTTCCTTGTAACAAAGCTTTTCTATCGCCAAGAAGCATCTAAAAAGGCGTTAAAATTACAAGCATATGGGGCTTAATATCTGAAGCCTCATTAAAAGACGCAGAGTGAAGAAATTTGGGATATGTTACTAGCGTGCCTGCAAAGCTTGTCCTGTTTAATTTTTTGAATAACAGATTTTTTATTTACCTACAGATTTTTCATTGTTAAAAATATTCACACTGATAACAATGGACTAATTGTTTTTTCTTTTATATAAAGAAGCTCGTCACTGAATATTATTTGGTAAATTATTTAGTTCTTAATGAGTAACGCGTCGTTGTTTAACGAAATACAGATCTGTGTACTCACACCATCCCCACTTGATACTCAGTTTGCGATATCTTTGTTTAAACTTGAGAAAGCCTCCTCTCCGAAGGATTAGATTAGATTAATTTTGATGGACTGCAAGAAATTGTTTAGTTGACAGTCGGCTTGGGGGTGAAAATTATTTTATGATTTTCCAGTGTGGACTTATTATTATCGTGAATTGTTTTAATTAAAGTTTGGAGCTATGAAATACGTTTGCCTTGACAAGGGTTTACGTAGAATGAAATCTTACTACTTGTTAAAATTGAACTTAGCTACGACCATTTTGAATAGGTATTTTTGCTTTCAATTTAAAGCCACAACATCCATGTTATCTAAACATACTATTACAAACTTGTACGTATATGAAATTTAGTATTTTTAAGCACAAGTTTATTTGACTGATTTTTTTATATATAGCAGTCGCCCGCGACTTCATCCGCGTGAAAACCTCTCAGGTACCCTTTAACTTTAAAGACAGACTTTCATATAAAGAGTGCTCTTTCCCCGCTACCCCTCTCACTTTAATTTTTTTATAGTTTCCCGTGAAGCAATATCCTCCGTCCCATCCTCTGTACTAAAGATCTACATTTTTGTTAAACATGTACGATATTACAGTACATTAGCATTAACAATATATATTTATGGCAAGCTTATGTGTATAGCTTGTATTAAATAGCCTATTTCACTTTTGAGTCTACCTTTCATAATAAACAAAATAATTTACAATCCGACATGTAGATCTAAAGATTAGCCCGTTTAAACAAACGTACAAACTTTTTCGTATATTATATACATATGGCCTGCTATGCCAAATAAATTAAAAGAAAAGATCAAAGATCGAATTCTCAAAGAATATGAATACCAAAATGCTGACCCCTATTCAGTACGTATAACATAACACGCAGGAGTTAAACTTAATTTGGGCGATACAGCGGCAGTGTTATGTTTTTAGAAATTATGTAATAATTGTTATTAATTGTATAAATAAATGACGTAAACGACGTCGCGGTTAAGGACGTAAACCGGGCGGTTATCTTAACCGAGCTTACGTCCTTAACCAGCGTACGGGTTGTCGTGAACAGTAAATTTATAGTTAGCTTATATTAAACCGTCGGTTATGATAATCGAAATCTTGGTACCCTTTTCATTTTAAAGACAGACTTAAGCAAGTAGTAGAAGTAAAGTAAAGTGTGCTCTTTCCCCGGTACCCTTCACAATTTAATTTTTTTTATAGTGAAACAATACCCTCTGTCCCGTCCCGTGTAGGGGAGACCGAGGGCATTTGAAACAAAGGTGATTTGAAACAGTACAGATTTCTTGGAACTCAAAACCGTTAGCGAGCTGGGAACGTCGCTTTAGCGTCAGTCGCGCGGTTGTGGAGTTTTGTGTGCTAAGTGACAAAAATCGTGAAAAGTAAGTTTTTAACGTATTTTTACGATGCCTATATTTTGTTAAGGGTTTTGTATTTTGGTTTAAGTTATATATGTTTCGAAAGCTCATTAAGTAATGATTCGTTATATATATTTAGTACAATTGATTTCTGTGTATTTTCTTCTTAATCATAGATTTAATAAAACTTGGGAGGTTTTTTCTTACTGAGAGATTTGAAACAGGCTGTTTCAACTCTCCTCGTTTTCAATTTTATATGAATTTTATTTTTGTTGTTTTAATTAGGTAATTTTGTTTCAGCATGCCTACTGATTATAAACGAAAGACTGTCGAAATATATATTCGCTAGCAGAAGAAGTAACCTTGCGACATAAAAGTCTCCGTGACGCGGCTTCGAGTTATAATCTGAACCATACCTCCCTCTTCAGATATATTAAGAAAAAAACTGCTTATGAAGCTAACGAAACTGCGAATGCGCCAACGGTTGGATACCCAGAAAAGACTGTTTTTACAGCTTCAGAAGAAAAAGTACTGTGTGACTATCTTTTAAACTGTGCTGCTGCTAACTTTGGCCTAAGAACTAAGGAAGCCAGAACTTTTGCCTATAGCTTGGCTGTTAAATATAATAAAAAAATTCCTTCTTCTTGGACTGAGCATGAAATGGCTGGAGAGGTTTGGCTTCGATCTTTTATGAAGCGTCATCCGGTTCTTTCTCTAAGACTACCTCAACCTACAAGTATCGCTCGAGCTACAAGTTTTAATAGAACCAACGTGCAACTTTTTTTCCAAAATTATACCTCAGTAGTTGACAAATACAAGTTGCAAGCAAAGGATATATGGAACGTTGACGAATCGGGCATCACGACTGTTCAGAAACCGGACCGCGTCATTGCTCGACGAGGACAGAAACAAGTGAGTGCCATGACTTCCGCAGAGAGGGGAACATTAGTTACTATAGCACTAGCAGGAAATGCCCTTGGGAACCACATACCTCCAATGTTTATCTTTCCGCGAAAAAGATTTAATGATCACTTTATACGTGATGGACCTATTGGATCAATTGGTTCTGCGAATGGGTCAGGGTGGATGCAAGAAGAAGACTTCTATATATTTCTTACATTTTTCAAAGACCAAGTTAGGCCATCTAAAGAAAATAAAGTCCTATTGTTATTAGATAACCACGCATCACACATTGCTGTTAAAAATATCGAGTTCTGCAAGGAAAATGGCATTATTTTATTAACTTTTCCACCTCACTGCACCCATAAGTTGCAGCCAATGGACAGAGCCGTTTTTGGACCGGTGAAAAAAGCAGTTAACACAGCTTGCGATGATTGGATGCGGTCTAATCCAGGAAAAGTAATGACCATCTATGATATTCCTGGGATAGTAAAAACTTCGTTTGATACAGCCGTCACACCGCGCAATATATCTTCCGGATTCATCCATACCGGACTTTGGCCAGTTAACACTAATATATTCCAGGACGCTGATTATCTTCCCAGTCAGGTTACTGATCGACCTTTGGCAACTTCCATTAGTCCTGGTCCATCCAGCTCTAACTTGGTCAGCATTTCAAGAAGTGAAGAACCCGTGCCATGTTCTACCCTTGCAGACAGTATTTTACACGATTCCCGTACACCAAGTCCATCAATCTTAAATTTACCGGCTACTCCTCCTCTATCCAGTTACGATACAGAAGACGTACCTAAGCCTGCAGAAAACCCTCGTAAGAATTCACCTGATCTGGCGATATCTGAACCCGTTGTTCCCTCCACAGTCTTTACATCTGATGTAATACCTGTAGCATCAACATCACGAGACACTTCAGTTACTATGACAGAAATTCTATTCTCACCTGACACTCTTCGACCCTTGCCAAAGGCTCCACCCAGGAAAGGAAATCAAACAAATAGACGCAAAGTGAAATCTGCTATCTTAACCGACACTCCCGTAAAGGATGAACTAGCTGCTATCGAAGCAGTTAGAATGGCTAAGAAAAAAGTGAAAAAACCTAACTTTGAAGAAACCAAAAAAAGGAGTTCAAAACCAAATACTAAAACTAAGAAGACCAAGGTTGGCAAGAAACAAAGAAGAAATGAAGACAGTGAAGAAGAAGAGGAATGTATTTGCCTTTGTTGTTTTGAGCCTTATTCTAATAGCAAAGCCAAAGAAAAATGGGTGCAATGTCTGGAGTGCAAAAACTGGGCTCATGAAGCTTGCACTGGTGGGGAACTTTCTTATGTTTGCCACAACTGCTTGTCAGATTGATATTATTTAGTTTCATAATATTTTTATTTTTCTCATTTGTGTGATCGTTGTATTGTTATTTAAATATTCCAAGAAATACTGATTAATCAAGACTGATTGTAATAGTTAAGGAACGACTGAAAGTTAATAAGTATTTTATGTTAAAGGCTTATAACTTATATTAATATATAGGTAATGTTATATAAGAATGTACAACATTTTTGTTTATCTGGTCATTATGTTGATTGATGGTCATTGTGATAGGTATTTTAACTACTTTAGGAGTTGATTATTCGTAGACTTGTAGTTACCTCCTTAACTGAAAATTATATCAGTATAAAATATTGATAAAAAAAATTGTTTCTTAATTGAAAAGTTTTATTACAATAAATACCTTTATATTATAGCTTCACTTTTATTATTATATCCCTCAACACTTCTTCAAAATAATATGTTTCAACTCTCCTCGACCCCTGTTTCATCTTACCTCGATATGAGGGGAGTTGAAACAAATTGACTTGTTACGGTTAAGTCGATTTTTCACCGCAATATTTATCACTTAACATTTATTTATGTTAATCATTCGCAAGTGTATAGAATAACCTATCGATTGGTACTAGTATCATATGATTTCTGTCTACAGTGTTTGGTGTATGAAACAAAATGTCAAAATTGTTTCAAATCCCCTCGGTCTCCCCTACATACTAAAAATCTACATTTTTGTTAAACATTGTACGATATTACAGTAGGTACATTTGTTCACAATAAAATACTCTTAATCAACAACACATTTATTTGAATAAAGATTAATATTATTATTTGATACAACTCTTAACAAATGCATTAATTTCTTATAAATTAAAAAGTTAATCTTAAAAGATAGACATATACTGTCGTGGACATTTTTTTAGATCATTTCAAGAGGAATAATTCCTTCATACATATATTTTTGGTATCTTGAACCGTTTTCGCAGCGCACGCAACTGAAGCCTTCGAGGATGAATAATTTTCCCCGTTTTTGTCACATTTTCCATTATTTCTTTGCTCCTTATAGTTGCAGGGTGATGTTATTTAGCCTAAAGCCTTCCTCGATAAATGGTCTATTCAACACAAAAAAAATTTTTCAATTTGAACCAGTAGTTCCTGAGATTAGCGCGTTCAAACAAACAAACAAACTCTTCAGCTTTATAATATTAGTATAGATAATCCAACTCCGTTAATAGGCTGCTGATGATGATGATTAATAGGATTTACTAGTGTCCACTTATTTCTTTGCAAACGTAATTTGATCATAGTAAGTAGTATTTTTTTACAATTATTTGAATCTGAAAGTAAAATCCTTGGAAGTTTTCATGGCTTATACTTATAAAAGAAGTTTTTCGATAGGTTATAAACAAAATAGAATTAAGTAAATTTTAATTACAAATTTTAGGTTCAAATATAAATGCCACCTGTTGTCAAATAGATTAAATACAACATTATCACTACGCCAGTCACCCATAGATGGCGTTAATAGTATCTGCGCGTGAGTGTTTCACGAAATTAGAAACTTGAATTGAAGTTAAGTAATTTCATAAAAATTTATTTAATGC
This sequence comes from Mycalesis mineus, assembly GCA_034621355.1. NCBI lineage: Eukaryota > Metazoa > Arthropoda > Insecta > Lepidoptera > Nymphalidae > Mycalesis > Mycalesis mineus. The sequence continues at coordinate 1,563,316 of CM067893.1, forward strand.
TATTTTCCACGATACTGTTAGTTTTAGTGAATCTTTCATTGAATAAATCAGTTCTTAGATTTCAGGACTTATTTTTTTCGCGATTGAAATTCTCTACTTAGGTACTTTAGTCTTAATGTAAAATTTTGGCATGATTACTACTTGTACTAATTTTGTAAACTTTTATTCTCCGCCTAAGGCTTTAAACTCCATTATTTAATAGAATTTGAAATAGTTATTTTATAATCAAAGATTCAAATCATGTAGATATCTGTTCGTGAAATATATATATTTTTTAATAAATAATAATAATTTGTAATAAAATATATATATATTTTTTTATTTCTAGTTTGTTAGATTTAAATGTGTGGCCTAAATTCGATCGAGAGAATCGTTTTTACTTCAAGTTAACATAAATCAGAGTTCGCGCAAACGTGAACTAAATTAAAATTCAATTAAAAATCCATATTTTCGAGAGCAATAAAATTGACGTGTTTGTTTTTTGCCTTAATGCCTGAGTTCCGGCCGTAATTGGATACGAGGCGTTCGAGACCCCGCGTCCCGTGAAATCACTAATCCGACTAATTCTGACAGCCATATGTCACGGCATAACGACTGCGTCGGCGGCGACTCTAGGCGCAGTACACACTGATATATTATTGAAAAAATATTCCCACAAATCTATATATTTACCTTTAAAAATAAAAATCAAGGATCGTCATGTTAGTCATTTTTATAGTTAAAAATTAATTACTATACTAGATTTTACGAGATTATTCGTATGTTTTAATACAAATAATATCAGAATGGCTGAAATTGACGCCTTAATGATGACTGTAAGCGATGGCTTTTTGGGCTCTCTGAGACGACATGGGCTAACCACTTGGCCAACGAGGCGTTTAGGTATTATTTCACCTGAATTATTAAGGTTTGAGATGGCTATTGGTAGGTAAATTATTTACCTCGATACCATAAAAAATAGCAATAAAAAATAAAACGTGCAATGCGGCCAAAGAACAAACACACTTTGTGCAAAAGTTTACAAAACAGGTGTGAGCAACAAAGGCTCGCGCGGCTTTTGGTGTTATTCATTCCATTCTTCCCAAAAATTCAAAACAAACGACAGACGAACGTCAACGGCTCACTGTTTTTGTTTATGTACCCTCTTTTATGTTTTGGCAACTTGTGACGCAACGATCCGAATTCTGGCTATTGAAAAGATCTTTTCTGAAGTACTGCTTCGTTTTTAAGATTTCAGTAAACATTTAGTACAAGGTTACTTCGTATTGTTTTTATGCTAACAGTAATATGAACCTAATTTTCATGGGTTTTAAGTCCAATTTTAACAAAGTTTAAGATTGCTTTACAGCGGAAACTTTATGATATCGTAACTCAGGTATAAAATGTGCTAGTGGGAGTACTTGAGAGACAGTACCCACTAATACCTGTGGTAAATAGTAAAACCTGTTGTTCCTTTTTACAATGACGTGAAGGATATACATTTCCGGTGAACTTGCATTTACCGGGTCGCGTGGAGCAGGATATTGAAATCTTAAAGAACAAACGCAAGCAGCAAGGAGGTCATTTATGTTAGATAAAATTGCGCTTGACTACAATCATGACTGATAGAAAACGATGACGTCTAAGTAGAATTGTGACTACAAGATGCCCATCCACATCTACCCTGAACCTTTAAGTTAAGAGTGAAAAGATCACCATAAGTCAAAAAATAGACAGCAGAAGGGAGTCAAACTTTTACTATGCTTCTTCTATTAGATAGACGACAGTTTTACATTTCATCCTTTGTTTATTTATACCTTAATCGTAAGTAGGTACTTATGCTTGTAAATCTGATTGTATGTAATTCATTTGTTACCTGCCTTTCAAGTCAAGGGTAGAGTCACTACAAATAGTCTGACATGACGTTTAAGCCTACACGATATGAACGATTTTGAATTTTGAAATATTTTTGAATTTTAATATTGTCTATTCTATGCAATAATCTATTTTGTGCAATAATTTCTTTTTCAGCCGGTGGTAGGGTCACTACAAATAGTCTCACATAATGTTGAAAAAGTCTTAGAATTTTTTATTTTAATTAGGTAACAAACATACATCTCTTTTAGTTTTATCGTTGTTGTGTACCCGCCTTAAGCTGATACATATTTCACGGGTATTTGCCAGAAAGCGGACTTAAGAAAAGATGGATATCACTGTTTCGCGACTTGTGAGCGGCAACCGTGAAATAAATAAATTCTTATACAAGCTCCCGCATGCGTGCGACAAGAAAATACAAGACATCTTTAACGTATGAAATTTAAACCTTTGGTCCAGATTGCCTCGTTGGCCCGTGGATGGGTTATGAGGTTCTAGCTTAATCTTATCATAACACCTCTAAAGTACTAATTCTACACGGTTCTGAATTGAGATTGAAACTTTTTAAATTTACACTGCAGCTAATATATCTAATTAGGTCACCTGTGTATGTACTATGAACTCGAACTTGCCTACAATTTGAATTCCGATTTTTACCTTTGCTAAATTAGCACTGGTTGGATTTGATTAAAAAAAGCGAAACAATGTAAAATAAAACTTAATAGGTAAAATATATTTGCTGTTATTAGCACAGCGAAAAATATAACAAAATTTTATTTTTATATATTTAATTTTAATCTTTCTCAATAAAAAATACAACTTAATATCTCGTAACTAAACTACATTCGATAATAATTAATTGTCACGACAAATTAAACAGGTACCTAATACAAATCGCAAACGTGCGTTGATTCTTTTAAGAAATGAACGTCAGATTCCCTTACGCGAACCAGTTAATTCTTATGAGCTTAAGTGGTCCTTATTAAAGTCTGATTGGCGTTTTAAACGATTTAAGAGCAAGTGCATCTGTGCCTGCTTTAATTGCAAATGACTTGGAATCTCATTTTACGCTGTTAAAGGTCAATAAAATGGTATTTTAAATTGAATATAACAACACCACTTAAGGTAAATTACGGCTTAATAAATATAAAAGGAATATGACTGGATTAACGTCAATTCAGGTCCACTTTTTATTAATATCTAGACATGCATACATTACCCGTAATTTGCCTTTTAAATTAATATCTGGGTTAAAAACCTTATTAAGGACTGACCTGATATTGGATCGAACGAATTTGAAATTCATACCGAACATAATCATAACACAGCGAGGCTTTTTTTTCATTAAAATCAAGCCTAAAAGAAAAAATTATTTAAAAATATAGGTAACCCAACTTCAAGCTGACAAATTCAAAAATGTTTTAAGTAGATACTTTAAGAAACTAAACATACATACGATAGGTACTTATACATTAAACTTGAACCCAAATGTATACCTTTTTTCGGCAGTCATATAAAATGGATGAGTTAATGTTGACAAATATACTAACATCGCCAAAAATCCAAAAATAATCATAAAAATTTATAAAAATATATAGTAAGTACATTCTCTACTTTTGGAAGAAAGACAAAGAAAAAACGCCCCTAAACGTCGTCACATCTTTATCACGGATTATAACATGTGCCAGCCGAGGAAATCCATTCCAAACTGCGGGTAGCATTTTAAAAGCGATTTATTAGCAGATGCGGGATTATCTTAAGCAAGACCACCTGTTTTGGAGTCAACTTTGATACTCAAGACGTGCCCTTTTGCCGCCGGATACATTTATTCCAAAATGTTTGCTTGGATTAGAAGAGATGTATGCAGGATTTAGAGTTCCCAATTTATGGTAGTCTTATTTGGAGCATTGATGTGATTATTATGCTCGTGGCTATAGGCTGCTGGAAACGATGGTGTTAAGTCCCAACAGAACACTTACGAGTATATCATTAGTGTGGACGAAAGTGGATGAGTGCTTGATAATTGTTATGATATTTTTTTGGTACTGACCTTTACACAAAAAAGATGCTTCTAAATAAATCCATGGCGTTTTGCAGCCTTCGAGGCGCAGTTATATGCGCGGCAAATTTATGAGAAAGAGTTCGACTCTTGGCTTGCATTTTTTGATACTGTCTTCATTGATCTCAATTGAGATTTTCATTATTGGTAAATACTACCGGTAAGGTCGTAACTCAACATGGAACTAGCTACCTACTGCAAAATAGTATTCATACGCGATTTATTGTAAAGCAAATTGTTGAATTGTGGTTTATTCTAATAACAAAAATAAAAAAGGCCAATTTATGTCATATTGGTATATGAATCAGGTAGATATCCAATGAATCAAAATAAACCTAATTAAAAAAATATGACGTTCCATCCCGTAATGGTTGAAACAGGGTTGAAAATTTACGATTATTTTATCACAAACGAAACCACATCTGCTAGTTTCTAATACTTAAAGTTGAAAATTGAACTGAATAAAGCTACAAACAGTCACTCATTAACACAAGAGTTCATAAAAAGTGACACAGATAAGAATCGGCGTAATATAGTGTACAGTTTCACACAGTTACTAGAAACAACCGTCAAAAGCTGCGAGATAATTAAACACAGGCGTATGCTTGTGGGTGACAGAAGCGGCACCTTGTTTTAAAAGGACGTTAAAAAACCTAAACACTTTATCGATTACGAGCGATAAGTGGTTATGTTTTTTGTCATTATCGGAAACATTAAGTTTTTGGTAAATATGCAGGAAGTTTAAAAAATGCTTATCTAAATTATAGTCTAGATGACATCCCTGGTGTAAGAAGTAATGCTTTGACTTACAACAGTCTGAATTCGATTCTCAGGTATATTTTTATATTGTTTCTGATCTATTCAGTTAAAAGCCTTGGTCAGTTACCACTCTACCAACAAAGACGTACCTACATATCGCTATGCAAATTAAAATTTAGTTATGATAACCGCGTAAACACTGTTTCAAGTTATGGTTTGAAAAACATACCTCTTCCAATCCAATTTAGCTTACCTACCATCTTTATAACATTCGGTGAGATCGCAGTCAAGTAAAGAATTAAAGCGGCAGCCAGATCGATTTCATGTCATTCATGGTGGTTTAAAGAGGTCGCATGTATGTATTTTATAGCCACACACTTTTAGGAGAAATACCAAATACGTAAAACATTGATTTAGTGATAACAAATTAGCTGTCACTCCACACTTCCCGGACTATTTTAAGCAATTTAGTAGACAATTTTTTCCTGTTACACCCAGCCATTGTTTAAAGACAGTGGATGCTATAAAAACAATGTTCGTGTATTACTTAAGGCAGCACTTGAAACCAATTATACTTTTAACTATGCCCCGCGGCGGCCAAAGGACCAAAAATAAATTAGGGGCCCGCTCCATACTAGGCGATTTTTGTAATTGAGTTGATTATTCATTAAACAGATATCTACGATGATATTGGTTTAAAAAAATATTGGAACAAGATCGATATATCATTGCATTACACGAGCTGATTGATGGTCGGTCAGAGACAACATTTTTTTAATTACGAGGATCACTGTATGTACATCCAAATATCAAGCGAAAGCTGCTTAAAGTTTTGATTGAAGCTTTTCGTTATACGATCATCGAGTAAATGTCTGCTTATGTAATACGCAGATAAATTGAATTAGTTGTAGATTTTGATTCTATTTGTTAACCATATTTATGCGTTATTTTAGCGTTTTTTATTTGCCGCAGCAATACATTTCGGAAACGCGGGCAAATTGAAAACGAGACATCTCATTTTAAAGCTCGAAATCAATCTGAACTGTAAACAAAAATCCACTGAGTAATTAAAAATTTAAACCAGCATCACGGCAAAATGGATAACTCAATCAACGTCAATCGAATCCGGTGGACGGGAATTTAACAAGTCATGTGCTACCTACTAGTTTACGTTACTACTCGCAATAAATAAAACTGTATCGTTATACTGGCCTATTGAAACACACACACACACACACATATACACAAAACATTGGGAATAAAATCATTATTATAAAAACAAAAAACCCGACTGCTTAGAAGTTATGAACTGAAAAAAGAAAAACAAGGATCACTATATCTGTATAAAATTCTAAATACTTTATGGTGCTGCAAACAGGGAAAAATACTTTAACCTGCGAGGAAAGAAAGATCCCAAATTTGTTTGCAGCACAATAAAGTATTTAAAATTTTATACAGATATAGTGATCCTTGTTTTTCTCTTTTCAGTTCATAACTTCTAAGCAGTCGGGTTTTTTGTTTTTATAATAATAATTTTATTTGAGTCTTTTTACGCACTTTCAATTGGTACCCACATTGCTATTCCCCATTTATAGCCGCCATTTTGAAAATTTATACCTATGTCATACACACTTTTGACAAATTCAACGACACCTCACATGTCAAAATCCGTTCAGCCGTTTAGGCTGTAGCGCGTGCCGAAGAAATGGACATACATACATACATACACACATACATACATACATACATACATACATACATACATACATACGCTCGAAAAACATAACCCTCCTTCTGACGCAGTCGGGTAAAAATAGATCCATTCGGATAAAGAGAAACATTTCTTTATAAATTTAAATATAACTAAATAAGTAAATTAGCATTAAAATTTAATTATTATTAGTTAGATTGCGTTGATCAAACAATATTCTAATTACATTTTGCAATAAATCCACTGGATAGCGGCCTTCACATAGATCTACCTTAAAATATTTTATTTGTAGGAAAGGACGAAACTCATTGCAGTAAAAGATCTTTTTTAATTTTAAATAATTTTGGTAAACAATTTCTTGTATACATATTTGCATATGTGTAATTTTTTTTATATTGTTAAAGACGACAACTTAAACTTTACAAATTTTAAATTCATGGTGCTTAATTAAAAATTCCAAATCCGTTTTAAAATAAAAACAAAAAAAAATATAAAAATTATATGCCTACAATAAACTGAACACTACACAATAATGTGTATGAATGTGTTTACATGTCAAGGTAAAATATGTAAACATACCGTTACATATCCATACATAGGCAGGCATTGCGCTAGTGAACGAATTCGAGCAGTGTGCACCGACCGACGTCGAACAAGCTTGTCACTACAATGGATGCGTCCCACAAATCACCGGTCCGCTTGTTGGGGGTATTTTTTGTCGTTTCGTTCGTTTCGTAGCGAAATTGAGTTCGGTCCACGAAAATTTTGACCCATTGGCAGCGTTCGTCCACTCAAACAAACAGATGCTTCCCTATATATCATTGGTATTGGCAACGCTGTCTACTCAGTTCAGTGAAATGCACTTCACTGCAGTCGGATTTAATAAAGTATCCTTATGACATTATGTCATGTTCATACTAAAAGTATAACTATGTTGGCTCTGGGTTCAATTCAGCCGCTCCGCAGAAGAAGAACGGGAGGTAGGAGACGCCGTTATGCGCATTTTCTGCCACCCCTGTAGTGAGTTGCACCACCATTGAGTGCACCGACGGGAGCGCCGGGTTGTCAAAGTGAATAACAGTCTGATCCTTTGACGTCCCAACTAGGGCGCAGGCGGCTCCGCTGGGTTTTAGTGGGTATTCTGGCTACCTTTAGCCAGCGAGTCCCACATACCCTGCCGGACTGCGCAAGCTTTTGCGCAGTCTCCGATCGGGATGCGTAACGCATTTCCCAGAAAAAAAAAAAAAATGGGTTCAATTGATGCATTGACAGTGTTTTGTCATTCTAAAAGTGATGCTTCCCTGTATATCATTGCATTTTCAAAATTGTCTGCTCAGCTTAATAAAATGCACTTTGCTGCAGTCAGATTTCATAAAGTACCTTTCCAATAGAATTTTTTATATCAAAAGTACAATTAAGTTGGCTCTGGGTTCAATTATTGATCTATTGACTGTGTTATGTAATTCTAAAACTTATGTCTGCCTATACGTCAATGGTATTGGCTGTCTTTCCAGTTCCGTAATTCTACTACGCTGCAGTCGAATACAATACCTCAATTTGTCAAAATTTCGAGTCCTTAAATGTCAAAATAATGTGACTTATTACACCCTAACAGATCTACTTTGTGTGTATTATTTGCACTCTAAAACTCGCAAAAACAAATCGGATATCTCAATCATACTCAAAACAAAATATAACAGTATTATCTACCTTTACAACTCTATCACTTATATTAATTAATTAGCTCGAGGAAAATAAGGTACCGATTTTATCACATGACAAAATGAGCGTTGTTTAAGTTCGACTAACAGAAATTCCACTAATTCTAATAGTAAATGCTATCTATTTTACGAAGATTGAGAAATCACTACATACGCAGATTGCTCTATATCAACACTGCAGATACAGCGGGATCATACCAACTTAGCGTCACGGTTGATTGGATGTAATCTGATTAAATTATCGAGTACCCACGTCAATGTCGGTTATAACCGATGCATAAGCAATCATTTGCTGTAATATATTGCAGTAAATTATTGGCAATAGAAATCCAGTAGTTATGTGGTAAATCACGATTTTCCCCAATCTACTAAGTAATCTGATTTGGATTAAGTTTTTAATGTGTTTCGCTTTTCCTCGAAAAAAACTAACAACTAGCGCTCCGCGTTGTCAGATCAATTTTGCTCAAAAGCTTACCTACTTCGGATAAATTTCCAAGAAGCTGAGAATTTACATGTACCTCAAGACATTAAGCATTAAGACATTGTGCAAAGTCAAAAATGTTTTGAAAGGTCTAAGCTTTGTTTCGCGTTTTAACAAAACTTTTAAGATAGAGGCAAAATCTGAAATACCAACAGCGTTCCTGGCACTCCAAACAATATTATCCTATCTTCAGGAAAACATATTTTTATCAGCAAATAAAAATATGTTTTTAATCATCATAAAAATATTCATTTTATTATTTAGCAGAGGTTGTGATGTGCTTGACGCAGTCTGGGAATCGCGTTTTTAAATCATTTCTTTATTAGTGCCGTAAACTTGCCCTTTAATTCCTTAAATACGACATGACACGCTTATACCTACAACTGCATGGATTATGGTCAATAAATCATCTCAGTAAAATATCAAATTATCGTTTTGGCTGCGGGATTTCAAAAGGCTTATAAACATAAATTTATTGCATACGTTGTAACTTGAACTCGAATGTTATTATATTTCAAAGTTTTCGATCGTAAATCTGGACGGATTTAATTTTTATGTGACGTTGGCGGGTTTTGTGTATCTTAATAACTTTTCTTCTTCTTTGGCTTGATCTTTTGTTAGCCCTTGAGGTCTTGAGGTGTAATCCGTAAAGACGATAGTAAAATCTGAAGCCGCTGAGCGACAAGACTTGAAGACAAACTATTTATAGGTAGTTTGTTTGTAAATTGAGAAAGTATATCCCGTCATTGCTTTTAACTTTTTATAACGATAACTATCAGAATTGGATAACACCGACGGCTTATGTGTTATCAGGGTGTGTCACCACCAACGTCCCATCTCCGGGCTAAGATTTTTTATTAAAAATTTCTCGGATGAAATAAGAACTCAATATTTCATGCAGGTCTAAAACCAGGATAAAAGACACGAAAACTGTGGTTCAGTTTACAAGCAACGAGTAAGGACACCATGGGATATTGGTCAGTAAGAGACCGATATAACCTCCTCGCTACGAGGCGTTGAGGTTATATCCACCTCCTTGCTGCGAGGCGTACGAAGTATTCATGAGAATTTCCCCAAGAAGACCTGAAATCAGTATCTCTTGATCTGAATTAACAATTAAAAAATAATTTACCACCCGCCTAACAAAAAGTATTTCTTATATTATTTTTCATTAAATGCTATCTTAAATACAATTTATATTTATGGTAAAATAGAAAAGGCTCCTTTAAAAACCCCATTCTAATAAAACAATAACCGTAATTAATAATTTTGACATCCTCATAATTAGATACTGTTCTACCATTTTGCGGATTATTTAAAGCCTTTGGTGTAAAATCTCCGCTTATTACCATACAGACAGACGCTCGCGGAACAAAAACAATGAATACATAAATTAGCCAGTCAAACGTATTATTTACAACGATAAATCATATTTTTCGAAGCGCTTAATTAGCGCGTTCTAATTTATTTTACGTCACAAAGTAATATGTTGCCGTAAACAACTAAAAAATAAACACTGATTTATGGCACTTTCTAAGAATGCGTCCGATTTTATGGTTTCAAAACTGCGCTGCTTATAATTTAGGCTGCGTTGGTATTAACGATCATTAGCATTAATGTATTATATATCTACTTATGTCTGTTGGGATAAGATTTTTAAATCATCATCATAAACCTTTTTGACGGCCTCCGTAGCGAAGTGATGTGCGCAGTCTATTTTATGACGGAGGTCCTTGTTTTAAGTTTAGGTCTGGCAGGTGGAAGGCTTTGACTGGTTAGTTACCAATCTATCAGCAAAGACGTACTGCCAAGCGATTAAGCTTTTCGGTACGATGTCTTATAGATGTCTTTTCCCTCAAAATCATCATATAGAGCAGAGTTACGGGTTACAGCTCTATGTATCGGAACAACGAAATCTTACAATTAAGGCTCACCTAATAACGTTAAAGGGTCAGATCCGGTCCATCAAACAATAATATGTTTGCGAACAAGCCACCCGCCCGCAAACTCCGGGCCACATTTGAGTCAATTTTGGCACTCCTTATTCAATTACAGACCAACACGTCGGGTCGAGCTGAGAGAGTTAGTAAATAGAGCGGATATTGTATACATTTACATACTAACTTTGTTATCATTTGTATAATACTGATTAACGGATTTAAATATATCATCATCATCATCATTTTCAGCCTATTAACGGCCCACTACAGGGCCAGGCCTCCCTCCTTATAGGAGAGGGGATATGGAGCGTACACCCTCCACGCTGCTCCAGTTGGGCTTTTGGATTTTGGAACCCAGCGCGGGTTGGCAGGCTTAGGTTGATAATGTTTCATTTTTATTAACGATCACTATCAGATGTTGATGATAGTGACTGGGACCGACGGCTTAACGTGCTCTCCGAGGCACGGGGGTGTAACATCACCAATTTGACTCCGGGCTTGGAATGTACCAAATATTTCATAGAAAAATTAAAAAGCTCAGAATTATTCCGTGACCCGATCCGGGAATCGAACCCAGGACCTCGTGATCGAAGCCAAATAGACTAACCACTAGACCAACAAGGCAGTCAATATATATGAGGTTACAATTTTCTATTTCACTGTTTTCTATTTGTTATGAGGTTCTACTGTTCATTTTAAAGCATACTTACTCCTAATAGAATTTAAATAAAGCAGATAATATAACATAATAGCCTATGCAACTCTTCATGAGTCTGGCTCAATTCGACTGGTAGTTTCAGAGATTAGTCTGAACAAAACAACAGACAGACCTGTAACAATTTTGAAAATTGATCTTTGATATAAGTACCATTACCATATCGTATGTATCAATCCCTACTTTCAAATTTTGCATCACATAAGCGAAAAACTTATTCAAGTTTATTTATTTCTATTCGTTATTCTATCCCATCTATGATTTACATAGCCTTCTAATATCTTTAGCAGTTATAGTTCCGGAGCATTCTCACTTCTTGTACCTTTACAAAATTAGTAACGAACAAAAATCAACTTTGTAACAAAAAAATAAAATTGAATATTCAATAACAAAAAGCTATCTGACTGAGATATTACGCCATACAAATACAGACATTATGGAATTGTAACATAAAGTTCAATTTTGAATGTTATGCCAGTGTCTCGAGATAGGGCAAAAGGTTGTGATGAGTGATGCGACGTATGTAACCTCTAACTCTTCCGTGAAGGCTTTCATCCTTCTGATTAGATCTGTAATTTATAGAACGGAACTCGCAAAATTAATGGTCTATTTTAGAAGTTCCGGTTTAATTAATTAATTACACTAATATTATAAAAGCGAAAGTATGTGTGTGTGTGTCTGTGAACTACTGATGTATGTATGTGTTTAACCCAAATACTGATCTGAATGCACAATTTAAACGGTGATAGATTAACCTTAGATAAAAACATAGGCTACTTTATTACACAATTTTGATATTGTCATGGAAACGGAAATTACGCGGTTAAAACCGCGTAGTAGGCATAGTATAGTGTAGTGGATTTATAAGACGGAGGTTTCGGGTTCGATTTCCGGTGGAGCCGATTAAGTTGTTTAAATTGCTCTAGGTATCGAATGTTGGAGGCTTTGGCCGTGGTTAGCTACCATTCTATCGTCAGAAATGTATCGCCATGCGATGTAGCGTTCCCGTACAAACTTGTGTAGAAACCGTGGATTTCATCCTACACTTAACAAATTAGCTCGCTTCCATAAATGAATAGTATCATCAATCACCATCAGGCAATTCGTAGTCAAGGGCTAACTTCTGATAAACAGTAAAATAATCCTACTACGGTTTACTACAAAAAGTTTCTTACAAGAAAGAAAAGCCCAGCATTCGCACTCTGAATCTCTTGATACGGAGCCACATCAGCTTAACACGACCAACGAAACAGTTAGAGAGATGTACTAAACCAAAGGTTAAGGCTATAAAGTGTTAAAGAAAAGCGCGTCTATCAATTACAGCATTCAACTAGATTCACATATACTATTAAACGCAGTTTATTGCGGAAGTGACGGATAACTCGTGATTTTCACTTAACCTCATGATGAGAGCTGATGGCCAAAGGTCAACTAGATTGCACGTGAAGGTAATTTTAAAATTTATCTCCGCTAAATCGTGACATCGGCTACGTTAGTGGAATCCAGACATAGATTTAGTAAAGAAAGCGTAGATTAGTTATACCTACGTAATTTAAAACTGCTGCACACAATTGTGTTAACTAATGCTTTTTATTTAATCATCAGCCAAACTACTGGTGATTTCAATTTATTTTGCCTCGTGAAAAATAGAGAGGAATATTAAACTTCCTGGAAACCTTGTTACTTGAAGAGGTTTTAAAGAATAAATTTTTGTGAAATCCTATTTTCTAAAAAAATTTAAAAATGAGCGACGCTCATACCTTAAGTTTCATTTGTGTGTATACTACTCAAATATTTTTTTTTTTTATTATTTGCGACTATAAATTTCCTTGCTACTATCACACCTGATGTTAAGTGATGATGCAATCTACATAAACGGGCTATTTTTAGGAATAGCATATTCACACCTTGTTAGCTAACAGACATAGTACTGAAATTGCAATTTGTTTGGCCTCGTTTGGTAAGTAGGGAGGTTTTAACTGTCTGCCAACCTTCCACCAGAGAGACAATGAAAAATAAAGAAAAATTAAATGGTCTCGATTTTCGAATAGGAACTTTTAAAAATGCACCGCGCATACCACTGGGCCATTTGAGGTAATACAAAACAGAGATGCATGTGTTATTGGCAAAAATAGTGTTGCTTCGATTCGCTTCTGCACCATTTTGAGTTAAGCTTTAATGTCATTTGTCTAAAAACTCTTGTTTAATTATTCGTATTTATAATTTTAATGTGAACTAAGTGACCTTTCCCTTGCTATGCCACGTCGAGTTGCATACAATCCCCATCCTTGCGCTGCCTTGTAAAGTGTCCCGAATGTTCCTGCAGTGGGCGTGCGAGCCTGCCACCTATTTGCATATATTCAAATTAGGGGCCACTCCTTTTGGATTGTTTCTTTTGAATGACTACAATCGGTTAATTTATGTCAATTTTATGTACGACCTGAGGTGGGCATTGTTTTAATACTTTTTGTATCGGTGACGTCTCATTTGAATGGACAAATTCTTTAAATGCATTTAAATGTTCTTTTATTTTTGTTTCGCTTTTGTTAACGGTTTATTCACCTTTGATAATGATGCTGTAATAAAGTCTCGTGCGCATTAATGCTCTGAATACTGTATTAAAACTTTCGTTTTGTGATGTAATCGAATCCCAACCCTGTATTTTCACACTCATGTGCCACGGGCTCTGTGACTGAGATTGAGAATATCTTCTTTAAGGACTTTAATATTTACATCTAGCTACTATCACTAAATTTATCGACGTGTATTTTAGGTTTTGATTTTTAAGTTATTGCAGAATATAGAATCTATAATTATCTTTGCGCCAAATTTTTTGAAAATTTTCATGAATTTGAGTAAGTAATTTCAGTGAGCTTGAAATAGTAAGCAATTATAGATGTTTACGTAATTCATATACTTCAATAACTTTTCAAACTGATTTTTTTTGAAGTTGGTTAAAAACCCTCTCCTAAATGTAATAAATAAATAATTTTTTGAATAGCGCATCTAAATCGAAGTCAAATTTAATATTAGTTAATTAGTTTACAAGCACTTTTCAATCGTCATGTTAGACTGCTTTTAGTGACTCTATCACCAGCTCGGAAGGCTGGTCGGCTCAACAAAACGCGACAAAGACAAACATACATAGAAACATACAGGTCAAACTGAACCTTCTTTTCTTGAAGTTGATTAAAAAGGAATTTTTTCAGTATTTTGTTTCACACCATAATCCACTTCGCAGTGCTCATCACATCCTCAGACACATCTAAAGCTTTTAATATAAGAAATTAGAGGGAGTCTAAACGGAGGGATCCAAATCCAATGGTAATCCAATCTTGTGCCCGTTAAATGTGGCGAGTTGTGAATGCGCATTTCGAGCCGAGATAAAGGCTCGCACACACCGGCACGTGGCTGGCGCGTGCTGCAGCAATATGGCGGGGGACAGTGGTTTGTCGTTATCAAGTGGCTGTGTATCACACTGTTGTGTAACACGCCAGTAAAAAGTTCCTTTTCTACAAAATATTTTATGTCTGTAATTCACAGGTATCTTCATCTGAAATTTTGAATACCAAACGAAATGAATGGATTAATAATGTTAAAGGATTTTACTTAAATGTCGTTTGTACTTTTATTTACAAAATAAGTAAAATGAATAAAATAAAATACGATAATATAAAAGGAATATATTTATGCCGTCAAACCCTTTTCGATAATACATTAAAATATGTATCTATTAATGTAAGCGGCCAATTGTTTCGCTTATAAATACTAATACGAAAGTAATTTAATCATAATAAATTCGTGACGCGTTTTGACAAAATATTATTATCAAAATTATAAACATTTTTGCCTACTTAGTTTAAAATTAATATTTTTGTTACGCTTCTGTGTTGTAGAAGGTCGAATAATAAACACACGGCGTCTTTGAAAAATAAAACTAAATATAGCGAGCCCCCTATTACAGAGTTAATGTGTCGACGACGCTCCTACTTAGGGAGCTTGCGAACACGACGCGTGCGGATGTAGCTGTAGCTTGTCTTCACTCTATTTGTGCTGAAATTCTTGTATTTTTCGAAAATTTCTACCGATAATCATGTTCTAAATAGTGATACAAGAAAATTTTGTCATCCCAATTTTTACTTGTATCCATTCCTTGTATCGTACTATTAAAAAGAAAACTTATTTATACTAAAGTATTTTTTTTTACTGCGGCTACAAATCACGAGGCTCTTGATTCGAGTCCTGAATCGGGTTCTTAGGTAATTTAATTTTTCATTCTTCCAAGTAATTCTCAATGACAACCCATCTCACCAGAGTTGAGAACTTAGTTGTTGGATTGCCAACCATTGGAGTCTTCTGAGAAATTATCGGTATAGAACAGTAAAAGAATACAATAAATTACTATACAAATCCCACGTCGAATGGTGGCAAGAATACTGGCTGCATTTCCGCGTTGGATAGCTAGGCTAATACTTTGCGCAAAGAACGAGCCCTTCTGTCACCAGTTGAGACAATAGGTGAAACATTACGAAATAATTTTTTGGGCAATAGTGAATTTATTGAATGCTGAAGTACTTCAAACACATTGCCAGGAAACATGGAGATAATCTCGAGAAACCAATAATTACTGGCAAACTGGAAGGAAAAAGTCTGCGTCACCGCAGCCCCATGCCTCGGTCTGATCATATGCGCACCACACTTGACTCCACGATCTACAATGTCCTCTAGGTAGCAGATGAAAGAGCAAAGTGGCATCACATTTCAAGTAGAATTAAAGACGGACGTGGTCACAACTCTCATCAATGAGAAAATCGACCAGGAGGAGGAATTAATTAGAATGATTTCAATGTTGTGTGAAATTAGCTTAGATTTGTTATAGAAACTAGATTCAAGTTTCAAAAATAATAATTATACTCCTTTGCAATACACTGAAGGCTATTCATCAACATCGTGGCATTTTGTTTGCATATAGAATCCAACATAAATCCGAATGATCATTATATCCGTACGTTTTGTATGAAAACTTTAATAATGGCAGTCGAGTCCAACAAGCCCTCGACAGAAGTGGGCACGATATGACGCCACTCGTTTCCCGAATGAAATTTTGTTTTGAACTGAAACCAGCTCGGATGCAATTCGAGTGGCCCTTTGATTTCTCTTTCATGCGATGACCGTAACGCTGCTCGTCTATGTTCCGGCTCGTGTGGGCGTGTTGCTTTCTTTTGTTGTTTTAACAAGCCTTTCAGCGTGCTACGTGCAATCTCTTAACTAACTTACTACAAGCTGAATTCCAAGATTAGAGATTCTAGATTGGAGTACTTCCCGTTTGAGTATTTAGCAAACGTAGGAAACTTGTTTAGGTAACGTTGTTTTAATACAGAAGTAGAGATTTCTTTTTTGATTTAGCTAAAATTTTACCCTAATAGACGGAGTGGATGGATATTGACTGAACATCATCATCATTATCAGCCTATTTACGACGAACTACAAGGCAAGGCCTTCCTTCTTATAGGAGAGGGAATATGAAGCGTGACACCTAGGATTGGAACTGAGGACCTCGTGATCAAAGCCACATAGATTAATCACAAGACCAGAGGCAGTATGGTTTCTATATATCTAAATAAAAGAAAAAAATAAAATATAAGTTTGAAGCTAGATGCTTTTCTCAGATGATGATGTTACATCCGTGACGAGTTGAAAAAAATTTACTCACTTTATTTGAAAACCCCCAAAACACGAAAAAGTAGGCCAGTAAAATTAAAAAATAATTTAATGATTTTAATTAAATTTAATAAGGCTAAAATCCAAAATGACGGATCATAGCAATAAATCGGCTTAAAACCGCACATCGATGCTCATCCAACTCGTAACGCAACTATGGGCACGTTGCATGAAAATTTTCCGAATTTTCCGCTCGAAAACGTGCGAATATGAGTCGCAAACGGCCACTAATGGAAGCCGCAATTACACCGGCATAAATCAACGAGCTCAGCCTCAGCCAATGAGCATTTAATTAAAAAGAAATGCTCATTCAGTTTTGTGTTCATCATCTTAACAGAGTTTTAGAAGCGTCAATATAATTCCAG
Organism: Mycalesis mineus; assembly: GCA_034621355.1. NCBI lineage: Eukaryota > Metazoa > Arthropoda > Insecta > Lepidoptera > Nymphalidae > Mycalesis > Mycalesis mineus. Next base: position 1,580,642 of record CM067893.1, read on the forward strand.
AGTCAGTGTTTCCTACCACTTAAAATCTGAACATCTTTAAGGCAAGAGTGAATAGGCATCTTCTAGGGAAGCGCGTGATTGTAGTCAAGCGCAAGCCTATCTACCTTAAAAAATATTATAATAATGGGTTATTAACGGTTTTACTCGTTGGATTATTTGATAATAATCCAACGGGTATGATTACTCGTTCCTAATACAGTTTATGTATGACTATTAAAACGAAGGTCTTCGAATAGTGCGTGTTGCCAGTGATGACATACGGATCCGAGACTTGGTCGCTAACTGCGGGCTTCATAAGAAGGCTCAGAGTCACTCAGCGGGCGATGGAAAGAGCAATGCTCGGAGTATCTCTGCGTGATCGAATCAGAAATGAGGAGATCCGCAGAAGAACCAAAATAACCGACATAGCTCAGCGAGTCGCAGAACTGAAGTGGCAATGGGCGGGGCACGTGGTTCGCACAGCTGATGGACGTTGGGGGCCGAAGGTGCTAAAATGGCGACCCCGCACCGGAAAGCGCAGAGTTGGTCGACCCCCCACCAGGTGGACTGATGACATTAAACGGGTCGCAGGGAGCCGCTGGGCTCATGCGGCTCGGGATCGTTGTGTTTGGAAGTCCCTAAAAAAGGCCTATGTCCAGCAGTGGACGTCCATTGGCTGATAATGATGATGACTATTTAGCGGGAAAAGGGAATATTGTTCATAAATTAAATATCTATGAGTGATCTCCGGTTCAATGTTTCTCCATCGCTTAGGGTCTTTGCTCATTAGAACTATATTATTGACGAGACAGAAGCATGTTTATTTCAGTATGACCCATAATTATCTACATTTTCCAGCATCATCGAAAGAAGGTATACTATTTCTTCAGTTCGTGCGTCGTGGTGTAAGACAATGTGTAAAAGCATGTCTTTAATATAGAACCCTTTCCAGATTCTGTTTTCCTTACCACCAACTCATTTTGGTATCTTCAAGTCAAAAGTGAAAAGGCTTTCGAAGTACATAGATAAATGCGTGTCACCTTACGATGAACCTTCGTATACCATCACGCGTGCTAGTAGCCATATGCCTATATAGAGTGAAATATGTGAAGCTTTGAAACATGGCAATATTTTGAAACGAGTCAATAAATCAGTCATCGCCCGTCACCAATAGACACGACCATCAAACGAAGTCACATTCAAAAAGCCGTTAAAAACTAGCGCGTCAACATCCTCCCGTGCCTAATTGAGACGTTTTACACGAAAGGATGTGATTACGAGCTAACATAAAACTGTATCATTTGGGGACCCGGACGGAACTTTAAAAATAGATGTTCCGTTCATGTTTAAACACGTTCGGTAGTTATGATGTATTGCTAACTGATTTCACGTGGCTTAAAAGTTTCGTAAATTATGCAAAGTTTGTTGGCTTATTTTGTTCTTTTAATAAGTCAGTTGTATAACGGTTAGTTTATAAAAATATGTTTTTCAAGAAATGAACTTCAGCATGAGGCTTTTAAAAACTGTAGAGCTTTTTCTATAAAAAAATTTTTTAAATTAGCTCTTTTTATAATACTACATTGTGAGATTCAAATTTGCCTTTATGTCTCATAGTCTAACACGATCTTCATAAATTAATTATTAATTTTTGACGGCCTCCATGGCGCAGTGGTATGCGTAGTGGACTTATAAGACGGAGATCCTGGGTTCGATTCCCGGCTGGGCCGATTAAGATTTTTAAAATAGTTCGTCCTGGTGTGGTTAGTTAGACGCTTCAGTCGTGGCTAGTTATCAGACAAAGACGTGCCGCCAAGCAATTCAGCGTTCCGGTACGACATGCACAACCCGGAAGAGGTGTGGATTTCATAATTTATCATACTCCTTACAAGCTAGCCCGCTTCTATTTTAGATTGCATCATCATTTATCATCAGGTATGATTGCAGTCAAGGGCTAAATTATTATGAATTAAAAAATTGTTTTACTTTACTAGACGGATATCAATGTCTAATGTATGACTAGACAATACTGTAGACAGTGAGTTCGAAGGTCACGCTACAAAATAAAGCTATTGAACTTAAAAGTAAAGCAAATATCCGAGCCAATATCAAAAGAAAAAATATTCTGAAAATAGCCACTTCATTTGACAAACTCAGAATCTCCAGTTAAACAGACTTCGCTGGAGAGGTTGTCGAAATGTGTTTAGGAGTAAGCAAAATTGTTGAGTGAGAAGTGACAACAAACACTTATAAATAATTACAGAGCAAGAAGCATCCTCGGAGCACGGTGGAGTCCTTGGACTTAAGACGATGTCTCAAGCGTTTGTAATTGCAGTGGCTCACTTTCCGTTTATACGAGCTCGTCTTTGAGTTGAACGCACACTACGAGGCGATTCGCAAGCGCAGTATCCGCAAATGTCCGTAAAGGTCTTGATATTTTTGAAGACGATATTTGTAATTGTAATAGATGATAATATGGGCCTTTGTGTGCAAAACTGAGAAAAGCAGAAATATGGTCATTAAATAATTAGGCACCGTTCTTTTGATGACGGAATTCAATTTCTTGCCTCCCCTTGTGTCACTCTTAAATTAACATTTAATCTTAAATTAATATAATAAATACTGAGCTTAATTATTATTAATTATTAAGAATTAATGCTGAGCTTACGTTCCCTTAACATATTCACACAAAGGTGTTTGTGTTGTCAACTTACTACTACATCGAAAGAAAAATCATCTTAGACAAATAAACTATCTATACCTAATAATGTAATAGATATACTCGCGACATTATTTCAAAATATTTTCTTTAACCCGCGAGAAAAACGAACGGGAGTATAATGTGCGATCTGTAGTATTAACTTTCACAGACGCAACTATCATAAATAAATGGAGTTGTCAAGTAGGTATGTGCATTTAACAATTCTTACAAGACAAAAATAGAATATCCTTAGTACGTGTTTCGTGTATTTTTGACAGAAGGATAAAATATATTGCCACTGAGCACCTTTTTCTACCTTCCGTGCCTCGGAGAGCATGGTAAGTTAGTTCCAGCTATTATGATAATTATGTATTTCTTTACTAATACTAACTATTATTAAACTAAAGACAACTTAAATATAAGTACAAACTTAAATTAAGCTATCTAGTACCTACGATAATCTTAATAAGACGATAACCTAAGTCTCAATACCAGGTATTGACGAATTTCTCTTAATTACAATTCAATTTAAAATTTGTAAAAACAAAATCCTATAATAATATCTAAAAGCCTAGATAAAGGAACCACTCTGATATAAAGCTATGCACAACCAAATATCAGATATGATTGTAAATCTAAAACCTGCACCATATAGTCGGCAAAATAGAATTTTATTTCGTAACATAGAGAAATAATGATAAAGTTAGCTGAATAGCAATTCATTGGCCGCTAGATGATGCCATTTAGGATTGAAATTGGCTGAATGGCGGTTCATTAGGTAGTAAATAGTGAAATTAAGGAGTGACGGCTACTTAGCTCGGTTTTGTTCAGTGCGAGTGTTGAGAGAGCTACCTAACTGTAATCCATATTAACATTAGGTACTATTTATGTTATTGATCCAGAAGTTATAGTCTACGGTGATATAGGATCCTGAGGTCCTGGGTTTGAATACTGGGAATAATGATGAGTTTTTGTTGTTGAGAAATGTTTTATCATCATCATCATCATTATCAGCCTATTAACGGTCCACTACAGAGCCAGGCCTCCCTCCTTATAAGAGAGGTGATATGGAGCGTACACCCACCACGCTGCTCCAATGTGGGTTGGCGGGCGTAGGGTGATAATATTTCATTCATTAACGATCTCTAACAGATGTTGGTGATAGTGACCGGGACCGACGGTTTAACGTCCTCTCCGAGTCACGGGGGTGTAACACCACCAACTTCTAGACTCCGAGATTGGAATATACTGAACATTTCATAGAATAATGAAAAAGCTCAGAAATAGTTTCCGTGACCCGACCCAGGAATCGAACCCAGGACTTCCGATCGAAGCCACAGGCTAACCACTAGACCGAGGAGTCAAATGTTTAGTAGCTCTGAAATCGGAAATTTGTGCAATGAACTATTACTCTGTTTATAGGCGTTGGTTTACCATCTACCATCTGCTGGGCTTTCGATTTGGCTTACCAATTATAACTAGAAAATATAGCGACTAAGCTATGCCAATTGATAGATTAATGAGATTCTTCAACTTACAATGCCTTGTCTATTCCGATATCCCTACGATAACTCCAGTATGTTTTATGTTTATATAATACATTTTCATCTGAAATATTCAATATCAAATCTAGAATACAATAAACCGTAATCCACGGCCCATCACCCCCACACAACGGTACTGCGTTTTATCGGTAACTAAGATCGATATAAAATTTGTCCATCATCACATTTCGTATACAAACTAATGCATCTATTACTACACAATACGACGTGGGTGTAATCGATTGTTAGATAGCGAGGAAATGTTCGTGCGTACAAATTAGTAACATTGAAGTAAATAGGGGTTATTTTAGAATCGATTTAATGATCGAGGAGGATTTTATACTATTATTCTTAAGAAGTAAGAGTTTTCATACAAACTTCCATACTGTTGCATTGCTAGCAGCCTATTTTAAATGTCCTTTGTAGGACCAGACCCACCCCCCTATACTGTAACTCTGTTTCTTGCCATTGTGTGTTTTATATATGACTCTTCTCTCTCCTTATCGCGTTAGACGGAGAGAAATACAAACGAATTCGTTAATCACACAGTCCAGCTATAAAACCATCCTTACAGAATAGCCCCTCAGACCTCCTTCTTAATAGTAGAATATATTTTTAAGCTTAGAACCAATACTGTTACATGTGTTGGCAGAATGACTAGGATAATGTTACTAAATTCCATAACAGTCATTATCCAGAGATATTATGACCCGAACATACCTAACATAATTTTCTTTTTAATTTGAAAATTTTTGGAAAACAAAATGGTTCCGCCTTTGAATTTCAGTTCATAGAGAAACGGCAATATTATCGCATCAGATTAATTATAATATAATTAAAATGATACGATGACTCCAACAAAAAGGAAGTTTATTATTTGTACAACAAAAATATAGAGCTATAAATTAATTATTATCTTTATTAACTACGAACTTGATATTATCTTCACCAACTATGCCCGAACTTCATAAACTCAAGTAAGCCGACTGCCTACAAAGATTAACTCGTCGCACCTCACATAGAAACCACGTTTCATTTTCCGTCAAATAATAATTGAGCCATATTGTAAATTTCAACGGCAAATAATTAGCGGTTGTAGATATGCCAACTCTAGAATCCAATTTTTGTCTGCAGTAACAGATATTTAAAAGAGCAGTATTGGGCTCTTTAGTAAAATTAGGCTCTTTATAATATGGCTTAAAGTATTTTTAGCACCAAAGAACTCAAAAAGATGAAAAATCAAAAAGACTTAACTAGAAAAGCTAAGTAAAGCAAATAAAATAAGTCGAATGTTCGTTGGTAAGTACGTGGCGGTGATAAGATATAGAAATGTATAAGAAATCTAAAACTTAATAAAACGTGTTGATATCTAATATAAGCCATAAGGATATATTTAAATCAACTGAAAATGACCAAAGTTAAATATTCTTTTCCGAGCCGTAAACGGTTACAATTCGAGTATACAATTCAATTGTTATCTTAAAACACAATGATGTTGTTACAATCAAAATGGCGTTATAAGTTGGCACATCTGTAGATGCTTTATGAACAAGTCGACGTCGCCTTGACAATGGCAGTACTAAATAAGTTAAGAACTTAGCCCGTGAGCCCTCATTAAGCCCTTTATATGACCGTCGTGGGCGGCCGAAACAAAGGGACTTTATTCATTCATAAATTGATCGCGAGCGTTTTGATCCGTACCCCGAGATAGTGTTAAATCGAATATTTATAAGCTTTTGTGTACACAAGCCGATGTTTGACCTCACGGAAAGATAATTTGTAAGTACTTGTTGTTTATAGACACGTGTACGACTCTCAATAAGAATTTTTTACCGACTTCAACAATGTATGTTCTGTATTATATGTACGAGTTTTGGTCGGTTCGACCGCAATTTGTTGCATTTCTGCGGAATGCTTTAAATTCTTGTTTTCTGAATATCTGTTATAATATGTTACCTTACAACTTCCAAACGGCTTGGCCGATCCCCGATATTATGACTTATCCTTATAGAAAAAAGTCTTAGGAGTGTTTTTAGCTCGCTCTATCAATGCATATATATGATGGTATCGTTAAAACGATGTACAGCCTAAGGTGGTACGCGCTTGCTTAGAAGAAGCCTATTCAGTCTTCACTTGAAGTTACTCGTATTGTAGGTGATAGGAATAACGAAAGGCAAGAAAAGCTGCAAGGGCATCGAACGAGGACCCAAACTAAGTCTCAAATACTAACAATTTGATTTAGGTTGAGATTTTACTTTTTACATAAATATTATTCTGGGAATATTTTAGGGGTGAAATACTTATTAAATGGTAAGTATAAGCAGTAACTATTGACAGAATATTCCTGAACAACCTATGGTTAAGGTAGCATAACAAAGCATAAGAAATTGCCTAAACAGCTAATAAAATTTATGAAACAATCAATTTCTTTGTGGCTATTATGTACCTATTATATTTTATTTAAAAAATTATATACCACAATCATCCAAGTACTTTTCAGTGCTATTATAAATCGAAATCAAAAATTGTTCGCCGTCATCCAATTCGTCATCCAATTTTTCCGCCCTACTTTTTTACTCTGTCAAAAACAAAGCAAAGAAAACTCCGCCCGCCATTTCCGCACGAAGTAACCGTGTAGTGCAAGGAACAGGGCCGTAGCCTGTGGAATGACCTTAGAAACCTTGAATTAAGTCAATTATATTTTTCTATGTTATTATTAGGCTTTATATCTATCAAATTTTAATGATACTGACCGGGACTAATGGCTTAACGTACACTAAGAAAACGAAAATTAAAATTGAGATATATTTTATTCAATAACTATTATCTATATATCTATTAGAAGTCAGGGCCTTTGTAGTACCTATTACCCAGAAAGAAATGTTAAATATTTTTAAGCCTAGCCCATGTTCTCAGGATTTAAATTTAACCAGATAGTATTTATTACAATCGATTCAATACCTAAGAAGCTTAAACTATCACAAACAAATTCTTATCGCATTTAAATATATTAGTGTTATTCGCATATTTCCAGTTCTTGAACAAATATTGAAAAAGTATTTATACTGGATTTCAATATCAATAACTTTTATAGATATTGAAATCCAGTGTATAATCTATTTCCATTTTCAAGTTAAACCTAATAAAGCTGCGATATGAGGCGAAGGAGGAGAAGTGAACAACACGGCACACAAACTTTCACTTTTAAAATATGTATTTGTGTTGTGTGATGCCCACTCCGGCCCTGATCCCAACCCCTAGCTACAAACCTGCGCGGAACCTAGCAAGTTTTATTCGACCTACAACTCTAGTGCTCCGGCGACTCATTAGGGACCCCACTACGGAGGGGCCTTAGGGGCTTCAACGGCACAAAAGGGGTTCTTGACGGCTCGAGAGTCATCCGTGAACTAACGTACTTACAACGCGACTGTTTGTCACAGACTATGACACGAAATAAAGAATTTAGTCGTCATACTGATTTCGAATGTTATGTTTTAACAATGAATTCTTCCACGTGATTCGGTTTATTTCAGGGACGTTTTTATTTTGTTTTGTTTATGTTTACAAGCTTTACGAATCAAAGATTAAATATGCTGAAACTTATTTTACGTCTCGTAGTCGCTAGCAACAGCCACATTAGCTTCACAAGTAGGGACTATACTGAAAACCAATGTTTTGAGTTCGGTCCAAGTCTGATGAACTGATAGCATATGATTTTAATTTTGACGGATCGGTAAAGAGAACATTCGTTATTATTAAACATTAAAACCTAACATTGAATATTTGTATACGGTTCATATTTGGTCTTCGCAAATATGACCATATTTCCGAGTTTCGCGATAGACTCAAGTGGCCCTCTATCCGCCTTCGTAGGAATACTCACATGCTATCCCTTTTATACAATGTCCTCTTCAATCCTACTACTCCAATATATCTAAAAGAGCGATTTCACTTCCTCCATTCCACTCATTGTCGCTCTCTTAGATCTGAAGATAACCTACTCCTAAAAATTCCTTCTCACAACTCTTCCTTCTACTCTAAATCCTTCTCTGTTGAATCTGCTCGGCTGTGGAACTCTTTACCTCTAGAGATTCGGCGTGCTCAATCACTAGTTACTTTTAAACGGCTGGTGAATGGGCATTTCTATCCCCCATAAAATCGTTATGATTCCTCAATTAAGTCTCGTACTCACTTATTTGTGTATATATTACATTGTCATTATTTGTTTACTCTCTCCCTTCAATATCGTCTAGTTTCTATTATTTTCATTTATTTTTTTTTTTATTTACTATATGGGATTTTTTGTATGTATGTATGTACGTATGTGTGTACCTATGTATGTATGTATGTATTTGTGTATGAATGTTTTTATTTAGTATTTTATGTAAGTATATTCTATATTACATAATTTGATAGATACAATAACTTCCTATACTTCACTGTACGTACACCCGAACCTCTCCAATGAATGCACTTTTCCTCTTCAATATTGGTTGTCTGGAAGAGATCGCTCATTAGCGATAAGACCGCCAATTGTACATTTTTTTTTTAAGTTATTTTCTATTTGTAAGATTTTTTTTTATTATTTGGTGTACAATAAAGAGTATTCATTCATTCATTCATTCATTGAAGGACAAAGCAACAGAACTGCTATCAATAGCTAGCTAGCTACCAAGCAAGAATTAAAACGTCTGGCATTATGGTACTTGTATTGAACTTTAAAACTAATAATATACTACATCTGTAATATTGTATAACTATTACCATGCAGTTTTTTTTAACTCTATGTGCTCTGCTTTGCCATTTATTATTACCAAAACCAATATAGGTATTGCAACTTCATGTTGTGAAAAGTAACATTGTGCACATTTTCAAGTAATTCTTTGTACACTAAGAACGCCGTGGTTACGTCGGTCATCCACCAAGAAAACCTTTCTCTCTTGTTACAACTTTACGACCAATTTAAGTTGCTGCTAGCGTCTTTAAGTGACAATTTATGCGGCTATGTTTCACAATATATTAAACCTAAAGCCGGCAAAGTACGACCAACGGGCGGGCGCAACGAAAATTGGCTGGAAATAAATAAAACTTTATACTGCTGTGCACGAAAAAACATCATTTTGTAAGTTAATGCACCTAATATAAATTTACGTTAACTTTTAAGTAATGGCTCGCGGTGCTACGTAGTTAATAGAGGGTGGACTTTAGGGGTGATACAAGGAAACGCTATAATATTTTAATTTTCGACAAACGTGGTTTGGTTATCTAACCAAATGATTACAAAAATTTAAAAATAAATGTGTCAATTAATAGAATCTTCTGACTTAAAAAACACTATAAAAGTAATCATACGTTCCAAATACAGGATTATTTTCTTGGCAAACAGATTTTTCCTATTCTAATGCACTTAGAAGAATAGCTTTTTGCCTTTGAAGTAAAAATAGTGATGTTATAATATAATTTTGCCTGTGGCATCATAGGTTCTACATGTGCATTGTTTTTTTTAATAATTACGTAATAGTGATGTTTCCTAGTTATTTATACAACAAGAACGCTCCGATTTTTTTTTATTATGACAGGAAGGATTCTTAACATTCTTTATAAAAGTTGTTACAGCGAAATTAGTCTGTCACTGTTGGTGTAAACTTAATTAAAAATTAAAAAATAATAAATTAAATGATGATGACAATAATCTGGTGAAAGGCGAGGAGGAAAAAGTATCGAAATTGCTCACAAGATTACCGCCATTTGGGATGTTACGTCAACGATTATTGTTTCTATAGTCATTTCAGTCTATGGTCTTAAAGAGAAAATCCACAACAAACTCTACCAGATATTTTATATTATAATATTTTACAATTTTATTTAGAGTTAAACCTAGTCAACCAAATAGAAAAATTTCGTAACAAAGATGTGCAAACCTGTAAATAAGTTAGAGGGAAGTGGGTCCCTCGCAACGCGATCCTCCCTATCGTTAGCTGAAGCTCGGACAAATCTGCACCCGCGGCCGATCATCACTCTTCATAATGAAGGATCACGATCTTGATTGATAAGCTAGCCCTTGCTTTCGCATAGACCAACGAAATTCATAGACCTGATTTTGATTTTTAAAAGATCACATAGGTTGACGTGAAACAAATCTCTGAAAAAATATTTATAATATTGGATCAGTACTTAGTTTGACAAAATTGAGAATAATCAAAAACAAGCGTCATACTGGTGGGACGCAGAATTTTTTTAATTTAAATTGGGTAAATAAAATTGCTGCATACTTATTTTGCAACCGTAATTTATTGTAGAGATGTATATCTATCTACCTTCGCCTATAAAAATATACAATCATGTCGTTCGTTATTTTTTTCTCAGACAAAAAAGACAAGTTTCATGTTACTCAGTAGATCTTTTTATTATATATCATATTATCCCTATCTACCTTCACCTCTAATAAATATGTTTTGTTTTAATAAAACTAGATAATAATATGAACAGCTTCATTTTTCAGAAATAAGTACGCGACGTGACTGATATTATTTACTTCAACGGTGATCACTTTAACTTAATCTCATATTGAAAGGCTGCAACGCTAAACTATTGATATAATACTGATTTCAAAATCAGTATTATATCAATAGTTTAGCGTTGCAGCAAATATTGGATTTCTTGTGTGGATTTCGTGAAGATAGGCCACAAAATCTGTTTGTTTTTTCAATAATTTGTAAAACCTATATGGAAATAAAAGAATTTGTAAGTTAATTAACACATACATTTTTTTATCACCATACCACAATATTTACTATTTTAATTCAAATAACAAATGAATAATCAAAATATTATTCATTTGTTATTTAATTTATATTAAATCAAATACGACCAATTATAATAATTACGATGCAATATCATAAGTGCAAAAGCTGATATGTTTATCGAATTAACGAAACAACCTTAATATAAAAGTTGGCGAAAAATACTTTAACCAATAAATCAAAATGAAAATATAAATTAACATTCATTACGGTCGTGTCAAAAGTTTTTTGTCTGGAAAGTTGGGTAATTAAATTGGAAAAAGTTGCAAAAATTTATAGAGAAATGTACCGCGCATAATTTTGTTATGGATTCATTAGTTTTCAGTAACGTTAATTGTTAATGATCGGTGTAGATTATTTTAAAATTGTAATTAAACTATAAATCAATTGTAGTGAAGTTTTAATATTTATAACTAGTTTTTAATATTCTATATGTTTTAAATTTTCAAACTATTCAGATGTATAACCATTGTATGCAAGAGAGTGCTTCTCTGTATCTATCAATGTAAGGAATAGGTGATAAACTTATATATATATATATATATAGCCTGTAATTACACCGGAAATTTTAAACCGGACACACCAAAGAAAAAAATATATTTTGTACTAGGAGATTACAGTGATGGTTACAAAAACGATAACGGAAACAGGCTTGTCGATTACTGTTTTGCAAATAATTTTAACATAATGAATATTTTCTTCAAGATGAGAGAATAATTAAAGAACGGGATGGAGGAGGTTAGCCCAAGATAGAGATAAGTGGAAGAAAATGAGGGGAGGCCTATGTCGAAATACAACCTGACCAATGAAATAGTTACTGAAGATTTCTTTTGTTTACTTTAATTTAATTGAATAAAACAACTGTTATAAATATAAAATAAAAATGTAATAGTATATAAGACTAAATGTACTATGATCAGAGAATAAGGGTTTTATTATTATACAAGGCTAGGTCTCATTCATTATTAGAGATATGGAGTGTAGACCCACCACCCTAATTTAATGTGGATGGGCAGGCTTAGGGTGATAATGTTTCATTTATTAGCGATGACTATCAGATGTTATGATAGCGACGGCTTATCGTGCTCTTCAAGTCATTGGGGTGTTATTTGTAATACCTATTTTTCTTATTGACTTGTTGTAAACTATTTTATAGGAGTGCATTTGGGCACTGAGAGTTGGGCGAATGCTCTGCTAGAGTCGAGCAGAGGTGTTTCTATTGTGAATCGAGTTCGAGGAGTAGAAGGACGAAGGAAAATGGAATATCTCTCAAAGGGCGTGAAACTTAGCTCTCGAATGTTTTGGCAGCCAGTCAAATATATTTTTAATTTATATAAATAAATATTTAATATCATTATCTCGTGTATTATTTAAATTTTAATGACTTGAACATCTTAAGCAGAAATTGAAACACTTCTAATGATTGTCAACTCTATGGCCTGTATCTACTCATTACTTAAAAGGATTACAATTTGAGCGCCACTGACGTGGGGGCTATCTGTGTAAGTTTTTGCTTAATCTTAGTATACTTATAGCGGAGTCGCGCAGTGATTGATTATGATGAATCCCTTGATTAGCTTTTTTTCTAAGAAGTTATTTTTATCATGAAGCTTGAATGAGGAACTTTTAGATGTTAACATTAAAGTAAATAAGGCAATTTGCATTATATCAGCTTGTTTTATCGACCCATTACAAAACCAAACCTACCTCCAAGAGAGGAGAAGATACTATGGAGTTTGTACCCACTAATGGGTTGGTTGAGGTTACGTACCTCTTGACAATTCGCAATAAAAGTTTTTTAAAAGAAGTAGCTTTGAGATGAACTTAAATTTGATTTGTGTTTGAGTATTCGGGCGAACAGATACCTAAAGTTTGCACGATCACTAGCATATGTCAATATCAGTGACCAGAACCGATGGCTTAATGTCTTCTTCTTCTTCCTCCTAACGTTACTCCACTAGGTGGGTTCTGCTTTCCGGCATAATCTAGCCCACTTTGCCCGGTCTTGGGCGTCTGATTTTTTAAGTTTATCAAGTCAGCGCTTTTTGGACTCGGGGTTAAGTGCCAGAACTGCGATGTTCAGACACCTGTTTCCGATGTAACTCTGAGGACGACGTGCGACATGGCCATACCATCTAAGACGGGCTTCCTGCAGTTTGTCTCCGATGTCACGGACATTGAGCCTACTGCGGATGTGATCGCTACGTTGACGGTCACATTGAGTGACGTTACACAACCCATGGCTTAATGTATGGAGACTAAAGAGTTCAGACTGAGAATTTTTAATGGGAATTTCTTGAAAGAAAGGATAGCTTAATATATCTTAGCTCGACCATGGACTCGAACCTTGACAATCCTCTCTCTGTCTCGTTCACGTTTTTGATACATTTCAGTATTTGTCATTTAGGGCTGAACCCTGAAAGTTTCAATAAAAAAATACTTAAAATGAGGCACGCGTCTTCAAATACGCACACAATCTTGGAAAAAAGGTGGTCGTTAAAGTTCCTGCGTGAGTCAATATAAAGTTGTGGCCTTAGTGTCAGAGTCGTGTTGTACCTATGCATGACTTAATAAAAAAGTGATAACTACACTAACTAAAGATTGTTGCAAAGTACAATCTGTATAAATATTATATTTCTAAACTTCATGACTCCCTGATCTGGAAGAAACGAAATCTCTATTTTCAAACAAAAATAGACATATTATTATTTCAAAGGTGCACATAGGTAGCTTAATATATTTTTAAATATTTTAAGCTACAAATTATATATTTTAGTGACTCTTTCCAACTTCATTTATGTAATTTATTTAAATACATCTATGAAATCCGTGCCATACAAGCTTTGTAATACATAGTACTTATCTTTTTGGCTGGTGGGAGGCTTTCGCCGTGGTTAGTTACCATCCTACCGACAAAGACGTACCGCCAAGCGATTTAGCATTCCGGTACGATGTCGTATAGAAACCGATAGGGGTGTGGATTTCATCCTACTCCTAACAAGTTAGCCCGCTTCCATCTTAGACTGCATCGTCACTTAACATCAGGTGTGATAGCAGTCAAGGACCAACTTGTAGTCGATAAAAAAAAAAATTTAACCTTTCCCTTTCTCGCCTTTAAGACAATATTTTTGGATGACCAGTAAAGTGAGTTTAGCCGTAAGAGACAGAGAAACAAACGCATCACTTTTGCATAACAGTTTCTTAAAAGATAGAATGATAAGTGAGTGTCCTAATTTTTATCATGACAAAAAATAGATATTCTTAACATTTAATTTTCCTATAACATTTATTTTTAGGCAAATAAAAAACAAACGCTTCTAATAACACCATACCTTTATATCATAGAGCGAAAGCTGGGGTATTTTTTCTCAGCATCATTATCGTACCGATAGTCAATAGTTTAGATTACTTCAATGAATAAGTTCAGAATTGTATAAAGTAAACGTGGGTAGATTTTTATCTTTTTTTTTGTAGTAGACTGTAAGTCAAATCTATCAGGTTACTTTAAAAAATAACTTTAATTATGTTTTCTGGATCCTTTTACTAAGAACTTGACCTTGGTAGTCTGGTTAGCCTATGAAGTGTGTTCAGGTAGCTATGAATTACATTTACATATTACTAGTATTGGCAGACGTTCTTATAACAGCCAACAACTGTACAAATTTTCAATAGCAGATCGGGACCGAGAAGATGTTGGTACACCTCAATACTTGAAGAGCACGTTAATCTTTCGGTCCCGACGTACGGTCTCTCATAGCAAGTACCTAATGTTGATATTACTCTATACCACCAATCCGAATTTGGGTGGCAAAGTAGATCAAAATAAAAGTAAAATTAATTTTATTCATTGAAAATAGCAGTGTTATTCTGTAACAATGTTTTTTTTAACATTATAGTAGAGTTTTAAATTCGACTCAATTTCTCAGTATATGTATAACACTATGTATACCTACTAAATATGGAGTGAGACAGGGAGAGATTTAAACTCACACTGTCTAGTTTAAAAAAACATCGTTAGAGAACAGTGCCACAAGTATGTTTGTTAAAAACAGACGAAGTTGCATACAACAGTTAGTATGTAAGAAACAACTATAATGCGGTCTCAAGGACGCAATTTAGGAACCGTATGTTTAAAACTGTGTTCAAGTAAATTGTCCATTAAACGTAGGAGGAAGGTGGTCGTTTCGAAACAATTTCCTTTATGATATAAACAAAAAACAATTAAGTGAACAATATTTTGTATCGTCAAGTGGTGGTATTAAAATTAATGTCCTTTTGTGATCGATTTTTTGATTGACTTTGGTTTTTAAAGGTTATGAAATACTAAGTAAGTCAATTTAAAATAAAACTAAAACATACATTGATCTCGCTCCATCTGTGCTTAAACGATAATACATAATACACTACTTTGGGCACTAGGGTAAATTCAAATTCATTTATTGCTAGAATGTGGTAATACAAAGTTGTTCATACAATTAAAGAGGCTTAGCACATTCTGCCAGATAGGCATGCAAACAATCATTATAATACAATTATCATTATTTTTAAAAAAATTACAATAATTTAATTTCATGATTATTATATAAATGTCAGTAAAAAAGGTATAAATCGTGTTAATAAATTGTAAAGCGTGAAACGTTAAACGTGAGCTTATAACAAGGGGGTTTTTCTTTTACTTTAATTATTATCGACTCCAGTGATTAGATTAGTGATAGTTAGATTGTGTCTTCTTGCAGTATTTAGTGTAAACGACGCATTCATTTTCTCGATTTTCAAGTTCACACCTGTAAAAAAATATAACTAAATCAAATTAGTACTGAATAGGTAGTGTGCGGTTTTAAGATTTATTGAAAATTTCTTGAAAAAAGGAAACCTCAATATTTCATAGCCCTATATACTGTTTTACTCACATGCCTCGCTAATGCAAATGATGAGTGATCTGAATGAGATCACAGTTCTAGTACTTTCCTGTAGGCAAATTTAGATCAAACCACTCTATTGTAATGACTGCAAATTATGCGTCTTGTTACTTAGTTGACTCAGTATAGTAAGAAATCAAAAAGTGATTGACCTGTAGAATTGTATTCATACTTAACTTTGTTTGACAAAATACATGCCCATGTGGTCGCAAATATATTCCTACATATATAATGTATCAAACGTTCTGCTATTTCTATAGTAAAAGGGCGTACTTAAGGCAAAAAAAGCAAACTCAATCTAATTAATGTTTATGAAGTATTCAGAAAAAAATATTCTAGTTTTACCTCTCTGACTATACATCTGTGAGTCTGTGTGTCTTTAGTAACGTAGGTTGTACACCGATGGGCCGATTATGATGCGGTTTTTTAGGGTTGTTTGCTGTGATGTACAAGATAGTTCTTAACTCAATGACTTAATAAGGTTCCATTAAGAATAAGAAGAGCGGTGTATGATGGTATTTTTGTCATAAAAATCGATACCATAGCCAATTTCATGACCGTCACTAAAAGAGAATATTCAATTTTTTTAACTCATTCAAAGTATTATTAATGTTTATTATTGGTCTTTTATATGGAATATTTAAATTCGTTAACATTATCAATTATCCGTGTTCCTTTATGCTAAGGCGGCAAACTACGAGATATCCACGCGAGGTCAAGACTGCCTGATTGATATATAATAGCCGTCTTGTATCAAACACCTCAGCGATCAACGTAATTTGGCCTAATAAAAAATTAAAAGCATTTTCAAAACATTATAATGGTAACAGCGGTATAATTGCTTAATGACGACCCCAAATTGTGACTCCATATTATTATTTATTCATGAGGGCACGACGTTGATATAATAATAGACAGATAAGCAGGTCGACACAAAAGCTTTAGCATATGACATGTTTAGTGTGATTTGAAGCTGCAAGAGCGACGATTAAAGGGTTGGATGCAACGCCATCGTTAAAAGTTTAAATTGCGCCCAGTAGATTTTTGTCGTACTAACAAACAGTCTTCATGACTCTTTTCCTTATATCCGTTGAAATACGTAAGTATCATAATATTATATAGATTAAAATTATAATAATATAATAAAATTATAATCAATAAATTAAAATTATTGTAACACCACTAACCTCTTGAATCAGTGTAGCAGCTTTTCTAATTTCTTTCAAATGAAATAAAATCTCTATTACTTTTGTAATTAATTCGCGTATATTATTCGCGATATAACCAAATTATATTACGTATTTGGATAATACCTCCATAATATTAAAATTAAAACAGAAAAACACACGTAAATATTGACAGTGTTGGCCCGACTATTTTTGAACCCATATTTATGTATTTCTTTGTGCAAAAAGTAAGAGTTGCTATTTTAATTTTAGTTTTAGTGAAAACACGATAGTTTTTACTCTAAAATACCTTAATAATTCATTAAATATAAGCATACTTTATTGCATTAAGTGAATATTACCTTAGACAAAGATTTCATACAAAAGCATTTGTTTTTAATTTCATATATCATTGGTAGCACCACCAAAGATCGTCAACAATCAGGCGCTCGCGCGAACCTGGTATTATTAAACTCATTATGTCATCAACAGTTTTATGAGTACGATTTTTTATAAGATCCTTCTTAATGGTACATCACGGATGGTTAGGTTTTGCTGGTAACTAACTATAAAAAGCGCTTAAACGATCTTTGATTAGTTTAAAGATTCAACTCGTGGATGCCTATGATTTCGTCCATAATTAATTAAAATAAAGTCAATCTGTATCTAAATTTTACAGCTTAAGTGTATAAGCGAAATATTTTTTATAATATTCTTAACTCCTTGACGCAAAGAGGGTTAAACCAATATTCAGGAGTGTTCGTAAATATCCCTATTGTATTTTATTAACCGACGAAAAAATGGAGAAAGTTCTCAATTCGACGCATAACTTTTGACAGAGTAGTCCGATTTTGATATTTTTTTATATAGGATAAAGGATAGCACTGACGTTATAGATGTGGTCACGTAACTAAATGACGCAACTATTTTTTGATTTTTAGTGCGTTTTGAAGTTGGTTTTATTTTTATTAAATTATGTTTGATAGTTCTTTAATTTGGGCTTTATCTTTCATGAGGGCAGTCATGAAAGAATTACCTCTCCATTGAAGTTCCTCGTAACTATTTTGTACTTCAAAATCAATTTGTATCTAGAGTGAAGGCAAAGGTCTTCTGTTCAGAGCGGACTTGATGAGTGGTACGAACTGCGAGCTATATCCTTCCGGATATTTAAGCCATGAGCTTCGGGCTTAATGATGAGGATAATATGAGAAATTGATCGAAAAATAAGCCGATTAATTAGGGATAAGTTGCATTTCTCGAAAGCTATAAAAAGTCGTGTAGAGATACCTAATTAAATTTAATGTATGGTCAACGTCCAAGTGACTTAAGCACTATAACCTGACTCATATGCCATATGTGAGTCACAATTCAAATATTTACATAAGAAAGTGGAACAGTCTATTAAGGATCAATTTAACCTGAATTTCATATTATTCCGCGGACAATGACGTAATTATGAAAATGTTTCGTGCTTTGTTAGGTTAGTCCTTAATAATTATAATATTCACTATTATTTATTTAAATACAATTATTTTTTAAATTTTCAACAATGCTTATAAAAATTATAAAAAAACACTATAAAAAAATCTAGTCCACTTGCTGCGGGGCCCGGGGGCCCAAACAACCGGTGGTCAGGGCTCCAGAGTGAAGAACCTTCTCACAATACGCGCCTTCTCAAGAATTACTGCCTTCTGTATCCGATCCTTGATCCAACAAGTAAGCGAAAGCTTCTTGGTCGAAGCTTTTCGCTATAAGACCATTAACTGAAACGTCTAAGTATAGAAACAATAATCGTTGACTCAACATTCGACATTTAAATGACACAATTACTATTAATATTTACTCTTGTTTATAGATCATGATGATCTTATCATCGTCGTCTATCGGCTCTTCGAAACACATACCTATAAATACATAAAAATTGTTATTTTAAGTTAGTGGTAGTTTTTATGTAGTACCGCTTTAGCTTTTCTGACACAATCCTTGCATATAAGAAAATAATATGCGAAAATGTTACAAGAGATTATTTATTTTTTTTACGCCAGCTAGAGTCGCTTACTCTCCAATAACTGAAATCGTTTTGAAATAACCTATCACAGTTTTACTATCATGAACCATATAATCAGCTTTTAAAGTTTAAGAGATGACCACGTTTCAAAAAATTAAAAGGCAATTTGTGTAATCAAATGTTTTAAAACCACAGCAATATTATCTCCAGACATAATCGTTCCTAAATATCGTTTGTATGGATAGTAATTTAAACTAACTTTGTGGGAACGTTAACATCAAGTTCGACAGACGATCGTTGGTCCGGAAAATTAAATGCTAATATAAATGATTATATTCTATTTTGTTTGTCCGTAACAGCTTTATAATGATGGTGTACGGTAATGAGATCGTAGCGGTGACTAAGATACTTGGTCAGAAGATACCTTTGAGAAGCTTCTTTGTAACGGCCGAAATATGAAAATAAATTTAATTTATCCATTTATTTATTTTATTTTGCTTATTTGTTTTCCAAATTAAAAGATTGTGCATAGACGTTCTTGTAACAATTTTTACAAGTCGAATTTTAGGGATAGAGTGATCAAATGACCAAAACAATATAGGTTTTAATATTGTTATATTGCGTACGACGTAACTTTAAGCAACCTTACCCAATTATGGCGACAATTCCTGTGTGTGTGCCTGCAACCTTAAATTAAGTACTAATGCTATTATATGATACGAGAACAATACTACTTAATGTTGTTTCTAATTAACAAATTGTTTATTTTTTAATGATCTACTTTATAATAAAAAAGATTTTAAAGCTATGCAAAACTTATAGACATATATTTAATTTTTTACATAATTATTTCTCATACAAGTAGGTTAAAAACGAATATTCAGGCTTTGAAATACAATTTTAAAAAATATACGACCGCAATACAAAATATTATGATAGGAAAAATAAAAAATACAACAAATGGAATGCTTTGAGACAACTCGCTCTACACATAAATATTCCGTGAATTCAATAAAAGCACGGCTGCGGTGTGGTAAGTAATATACAAGCAATTGAGTTTGAGCAGAGGCCATTGTGAGAAATGTTGTCCTCACGTCTGGGTAAGTAAGTCTTGATTTAATATGACCACCCGTCTTGCTGTCCTATGTGCAGTCAGCAACAGTCACCGTTCATCTTTGGAGATTTTCTGTCACGATTTTGACCGTAATACATGGGTCTGATGCTGGTCCTCCCCGGAGTTACTCCAACTAACCGAGCTCTTTACAGAAGTTTAGCAGTCCGCCCACGTCGTCGCTCGCCTCAAGGAGTGTATTCTAATACACCTCTGCATCTAAGCACAATATGTAACGGTGTTTATCCTATGTAACTACGAGTATGTATTATTTTTACCGATACAATTGAACCACAAAGTTTTGCTTTATTTAACCGTCATCGCATAAAATTACCAAAAAAACGTCAAACGTTAATGACTGATGTTTATTAAAATTGTATATGTTTATACTAGTTTTATTCAAAAATATTATAAAATCTTCAACTAAGAGACTATAAGAAATTAGTTTAAACAGACTTGTAGAGTTAATTTTACAGATACAGATTTCGATTAAGATCAGTAATAATAAATCAAAATACTGTTTACATTTATTTTTGCGTATATAAAGTACAGTATACAAGCACAAAGTCCCGTGGTAAAAGTCAGGATTTAATTAGGTCAAACTCAAAATTCGTATACTTCCTACAATATCCATATATTTGATATTTATTTTTAGATTATTACAATAATGATATAAAAATATAACTCAATATTTGAACGAAACATACCTCACAGCAACCAGCAACGTTAAATAGCGCGACCTTAAGTGCTAACCGCCGATTATCCAGATTATATGACCACTCTAAATCATCCAATACTTATCCTTTCTATACGGTCCTGTTTGAACTATAACCTATAATATTGAAGTATAGCTTTTATCACAAAGGGGGTTCATATATCGTAGCGTCCAATAAAGGGACGTGCGTCGTAAAAATTGCAAAATGCTGGCTTTAATATATGAAAGGTTTGAAATTAGACGGACGGGATACTCATAAAACTGGTACCTTGGTAATACTTATGAAATCGCTTTTGCTAAAATATTTAACTTATTTTTTGTAACCTGAATATTTGCCCACTCCAAATGGGGAAAGGAAATTTGGAACCTAGACCCACCATACTGCTACTAAGTGGGATGCCAGTTTAGGTAACCGTTACGCTTCTAAAATCATCTCTATCAGATAAAGAAATGGAGACTACTCAATTTCAACTAAATATGAGCTATGGGCTCAATATGAACAGAGGTGAACTAAGTTTGTGTCTTTATAATACACTAGCGGACGCCTTCGACTTCGTTCGCGTGAAACTTGATGTAGACTTGAACTCCCGTTTGACCCCTTAAGGAGGTGAGCGTTTGAAAAAACGTTTCTTAGCGCTCGCCTACGTCATTATAGCTATATAGCAGTCGCCCGCGACTTCGTTCGCGTGAAACTTGGTGTAGATTTGAACGCCCGTTTGACACCTTAAGTAGGTGAGCATTAGAAAAAACGTTTCTTAGCGCTCGCCTACGTCATTATAGCTATATAGCAGTCGCCCGCGACTTCGTTCGCGTGAAAACCTCTTAGGTACCCTTTTAATTTTAAAGACAGACTTTCATGTAAAGTGTGCTCTTTCCCCGCTACCCCTCTCAATTTAATTTTTTTATAGTTTCCCGTGAAGCAATATCCTCCGTCCCGTCCCGTGTACTAAAGATCTACATTTTTGTTAAACGTTGTACGATATTATAGTACATTAACATTACCAATATATATTTATGGCAAGCTGATGTGTATAGCTTGTATTAAATAGTCTATTTCACTTTTGAGTCTGCCTTTCATAATAAACAGAATAATTTACAATCCGACATTAGCCCGTTTAAACAAACGAACAAATTTTTTCGTATACTATATAAATATGGTCTGCCATGCCAAATAAATTGAAAAAAAAGATCAAAGATCGAATTCTTGAAGAATATCAGTACAAAAATATTGACCCCTATTCAGTACGTATAACATAACACGAGGCGGTCAACTTAATTTGGACTAATAGCGGCAGAGTTGTTTTTTATAAATTTTGTAATATCTTCGAAACTATATAACTAATTAACATACTGTAAAAGGCAAATCTTATCTGTATAATATCCTTGTAATTATTTAATATTTTATTTTGATAAGGATTGAAGTTTAGTTGTATAAATAATGACATAAACTTAAGCATATAAATTAAATGATTTATTACAGAGTCGCACTTTTTAGAAATTTTGTAATATCTCCGAAACTATATAACTAATTAACATACTGTAAAAGGAAAATGTTATCTCTATAAAATATCCTTGTGATTATTAAATAATTTATTTTGATAAGAATTTAAGTTTAGTCCTATAAATAATGACGTAAACATAAGCATATGAATTAAATGATTTTTTTAAACACAAAAAGTTATATATCTGCCAAAATATTGACGACCTCCGTGGCGCAGTGGTATGCGCGGTGGATTTATAAGACGGAGGTCCTGGGTTCGATTCCCGGCGGGGCAGATTGAGATTTTTCTTAATTTGTCTTGGTCTGGCTGGTGGGAGGCTTTCGCCGTGGCTAGTTACCACCCTACCGACAAAGACGTACCGCCAAGCGATTTCGCGTTCCGGTACGATATCGTGTAGAAACCAAAAGGGGTGTGGATTTTCGTCCCTTTCCTAACAAGTTAGCCCGCTTCCATCTTAGACTGCATCATCACTTAACATCAGGTGTGATAGCAGTCAAGGGCCAACTTGTAGTCGATAAAAAAAAAAATATATAAAAGATAGATATATGCCCCGGACTTTTTTGTAGATTTTTTTAAGATGCATAAAGTTTTCATACAATGTTTTCAATTATATCCAATAGTTAAGGCAGCGTATGCGTAAAAAGCAAATTTATTAGATTTTTGCGATCCGATTTGCGATATAAAAACTGTGATAACTCGGGTAATATATACAATGCAAATATAAAATATAGCCTATGACACTCACCGATAACGTAACATTCTACTGGTGAAAGAATTTTTAAAATCGGATCAGTAGTTCCGAAGATTAGCCCTGACGGAACTTTATTTACAAACTTACAAACTTTACCTCTATAATATTAGTATAGATAAATACATATCATCACGCCTCGTTCCTCTAGGGGTAGGCAGAGACCACGTCTTTCTACTTACCACGATCCATGCATATCTATCTCGCTTTTTCAGTTTCTCGCTCTCCCTTCACTTATCCTTTCATACAAGTTTTTAGGGTAGTCTTTACCTTGTTCTACTAGAATAACCTGGAGTATATAATAAAACTTGCAGATAGAGAACTGGAGGATGAAACTGTAAAGAAACCTTTTCTTTATTTATCTTTTGCTTTTAAAAATTTATAAAAGCATTGAATTTTGATTGACTAAATCATAGAGTACTGTCATATTATTACAATCCTAGCCTCATGAACGTGCAGACTTTAAAACCACTGTTAAATCGCTAATAAAAGTCCAAATCCAATGGAACCATAATAGTGCACAATCATCAGATATTTTATTCGACTCTGATCGCGCGAGCTCCATTGTCTAGACTCGTCAATTGTCTGGCTGCCCGAGTGCCCGCAAGATTCAGCTGAAATAGTCTACAGTGTCAATTTATTGTGTGGTCTTTCTTGCTAAGCTGATTTTATTTTGTTTCAATTCTGTAATACGTTTCGTATTGTTTCGGTTTGCATTGATTGAGTACTTCACACAATTGAGCTAAGCTAAGCGTATTTGAATGGGGGTAATTCGTAGCCATTTTGAGAAAGTAATTTCTATTTAGCAATTGCGATTACATCTATGAATGGTCTAGACTTTGATTTCAGTTCGAGGCGGAGGTGTTTAGTTCCAACCGCCATACCTGACTTTCTTTAATATGATAGTATCTGTATGGCGGTAAGCCGATTTTGTCCAGCATGGTGTAATATAATTCTCGTGATATAGTGAGTCTTTGACACGTTGAAATGAATAGTGTTTTTGTTAGACTTCAATAATGGATGTCGTTAATAACCTAAATCTATATACAAATTCCAATTCGTTAAAATATTTTTTGTAGCTTATGAGTACCAGCATTTTTGAAACGTTAAATTTTTTAATTTGTAGTGACTACCTCTCACTGTACCTATTTGCTTTTTGTGGCAAATCTTACTTATCCACGAAAATAGGCTGTGTTTCGATTTGAAGAGTATTTTGTTGTTAGTGAAGCAATAGGCACAAGATTCTTAATACCTAATACATCTACATTCAAATGCTGGCTCAAGGTAACGCATTGCAGGACGTATTCCCTGCTCGCCATGCAAAGTTTTGTTAAAGGGCATAGGGGATAGTTTTTGACTTACCCTCATGTGGACTGTCTGCTTTTTCTATCAAACATTACTATAAAAAAGGAACCCTTTGCTGCTCTGTGCAAGTAAGGATGATATTTCTTTGCCGAGTAGAATCTCATGCAACATCCAGACAAATTAGTGCCTGCGTAATATTAATTTTCTCGCAAAAGCGTGTGCACGCAGCCCCTACGTTCCTCGCAGTATTGTCTACAGTGAGTACTGTATTTTTATGCAATATTTCATTCGTCAGAGAATATAGCTGCAGTTGCCTAAAGCTATGTGCGTTTTATCATTTTTATGCCCTATCCTGCAGCTGTTTTAGAATTGCTTTTCCTTTTGGACTGTAAGTTTTAATATTGCAATGTTTTGGTACTTTATAGTCGGAGATCATGATATCTAGCGAAGTTGAAGTGGTTATTCAAATTTTTTTATATTTATAATAAATAGTTAACGGGCTAGACAGTCCAGTTAATCTAAAGTAGAAACCATCGTTTCCAACAGAATATCACTTGAAAGCATTATTAAGAAAAAACTTACTTTACTTGCCTGTAAAATCTGATTGAATATATTCATCAACTTTGTAAATAGAAATACATACATACAGTAAGAGGAATTATATATTTCATCATCATCATCAGCCTGTAATAGTCCACTGCTGGACATAGGCCTTGCCGAGAGTGCGCTACCACACACGATCCTCTGCCTTTCTCATCCAGCCACTTCTCACTACCTTTTTGAGGTCGTCAGACCATCGGGCTGGAGGGCGTCCACTCCAGAATACGCTCATTACATATTTATTTTGGTGAAAATCCGTAAATACAATGCTTTATTACAATTTTTTTATGTTGCAGATCAGATGAAATATTACAATATTGCAATTATTTTTTGGTCTTTTACCGTTCCCATTTTAACTCTCGGTATTTACACTCAACGTAAACTCGGTTTAATTAAATGTATTTAAACTAAAGTTTCAATGCAATTTTCTTAAATAATACATTTTGCATTCTACGGTAGGAAGAAGATCATTAATTCAATTAACTCAAGGAAGTGACCTATATTTACTTCAATTGTTGCGTGTCGCTGAATCACCAATTAAAAAGTACTTAAGAACAATTACACAAATGACGCCTAGACAAATGCATTTGTTGAGAAAATTAAATTCATGAAAAAAATACTTTATGCAAATAACAATAAGATTCGTTTTGCTGTAAACAGTTTTAATTTTATTTGCAGTGCGACGACTTGTATCACAGTTACGGGGATTCATTTATAATAGTTCAGATAAGTCATGAGAAAAAACTGAGAACAATTAATTTGAGTTACCTAACTTTGTTGAAATGTAATCAAGTAAATAATGATTAATTAATATCATTCAGATTTAGACGCAATGTCTTACCCAACATTATGTTGCCACTCAACCAGTATGTAATTTATAGGTGTCAATTTTATAGGAACACTAGTTGTACCCGTCAAACGTTGTTTTGCCATGTATATTATTTCTAGGAAACATTTTTTTACACATAAGGGTTGATCGTGTAGGGGTGTATGTATTTTTTAATGCCACATTATAAAAAAATTGTCCAAAAAATTAAAATACAATGTTAGGGATGGACAACCCTTATCACTTATAGGTATGAAAAATAGATACTAGCCGATTCACGGACCTGCTGAATACGCATACAAAACTTGGTAAAAATCAGTAAAGCCGTTTCGAGGAGTACGGTAACTAACATTGTGACAGGGAAATTTTATATACTAGATTTTTGGATTTGACAAAAATTTCACCTTCTCTCTTATTTTTAATTTATATGTGAAAATTTATATGAATCGATGGTAGAGTCACTACTTACACACTGGCTTGATGTTTGAAAAGTGCATTAAAGCCTTCATTTATTTATTTATTTCTGTTTATTTATTCGCAAGTTCTATGCTCCCTTACCCAAGAATATGCGTAACAGATTTTCATGCTGCTCCTGCAGTAAAAATGGCATTTTTTCGAAGAAAGGCCTTTCTGGCTTGGACTAAGAAATAGTAAGGACAGGAAATTCTCAGAAGCAGTCTGAAGTTTTATACACTCACAACTTCATAGTGGGCAATCCTGAGCCCTGATCCATTTTATCTTTAACATCCAATTGTAAGAGGAAAAATGTTATTACCGAGCCATATTGGAGTAACATGGTTTGTCTAAGCTCAGTTAAAAGCTCGCTTCTCCTATTAGGAGATAGTCCCTGTAAGGATGCCTGGCCTTGTAGGTTATTAAAATGATAATGTTTAATTTCAAAGAAATTAAAAGTACGGGAAAAAGTATAGCGAATTAGATTTTCAGTGCTAGTAATAACTGCATATGATATTTATTGCAGTGAATTATTTTATTATTTCATAAAGAGTTTCATGTACTAACGCGTTCGTTGCAAACTATATAAGCGACATAAACGACATTCATTAATTAGGAAGTAGGTAGGTACGTGTACTGCACGGCGACCTAGATTCAGTCGCCGTGCTATTTACTGCAGCGACTTGCAATGGTGCTACAGTTTTATTTGATGGACATAATTTTATTGCTGGACATGTAATATACAATAACAGTTCAGTTTAATTACAAACATATTATATTTTATGCCTTTGTTATTAGACCTATAGAAGTAGCATTCAGTTTCCTGTCTTGTCTAATTCAAGCGTCAGTTTAATAACTTCTATGCGAGTCATTGAAGGAGGAGAAATTGAAGGTGATAGAAATAAGCGTGGCGATATATCCTTACGAATGAGCTCTGACACAAAAAGCACTACTACGACATAATTATTTATTATTGGTGTAAACATTTGCAAAACTATTTGCAATTATATTCTAAGAACAAGTTTTATTAGTAAAGTTGGACTTCGATTTAAATCGAATTAAAAAGAACGGACTTAGACGTGGTCTTAATAATAATCAAGGTGCGAGGACAAATTAATACTGTCACAGCGCGCGGGGTCAACTAGACCGTCCGTGAAACTTTATGCTGCACCCTGCAAATAAGTCGAGGCACGGACACTAATTAGTACATTCGCTCGCCCCAAGTGCCACAAAAGAGCAAAGTTTGCGATAGCGACACTATAGCGAGTAAAGCTTTGTCGTCAGTCTGCGGTTGGGTTTCATTCAGTTTGAAACCCGGTGAGTGTAACAATGACTGCTAACCGCTGCTTTTTTGCTATTTAATTGCGGATTGCTTGACAAGTTTGATTTGACGTCTATGTCGTTAAAGTTGGCATTTTAAGTAATACCGGTTACCAAAAAAAATTACCTAATAATTACAACAATCCTTATACATATTTCGATATATCTATATATACATTATTAAAAATACAATTAAGCTTTTAAATAATACCATGTATAAATTTAATTACTTTGCCTTACTTATACAAATTTTATCAAGAAAAAAGCGTTCATGAACTTATTCTATTATTGTTACATTGAGAATATAATAATATTATTATAGTAAAATTCATATTCGCATATAGCAACATTTTTGATATCAAAGGTTCCGACAAACTTTCTATTGCACGCCGCCAGGACAAGGATACTAATTAGTAACATTTGGTTGCTCCGATTGCCACAAAAGAGAAAAGTTTGCAATGGCGACACCAAAACAAGTAAAAAGCATTGTCGCCATTTTGCGGTCAAGTTTTACTGCGTTGAAATCAGAAAAAGTCATGGTTTCAAAATAAAATGTTTTGAAAACTATATTGAAATAATATTTAGGTAGCCAAGTATGGTAAATAGTTTTCGTCGTCCAGAACTATGTCTCAACATGTAATAAGCGAAATGCCACTGACTGACTCATCACGAGATCTTAAAAATTTTATTGACTCGAAATTTAGCATAGTTATACTTTCCGTGATTTTCTGATATTACCACGGGATCAACGTTAAACAGCGGGTTACCTTCCTACCTACGTGTATTAAGATCAGTACAGCAGTAGTAAGTATATTAATTCATTTGTGACTTACACAATTTTACTCCATAAATCCTAACATCGTTAGGATGCAATTTAGAGTAATATCGTATGTTGACAATTTCACACCTGGCTCGCCCCCTTCCTGGGTTAGCTACGGGAACTAGGAATGTGTCGGTGTCGGGTTTCAACTAATTAGTGCATGCGTTGACGCGGAATGGGCGACGAAGGAACGAATGCAAAGGTGGCGAGTGAAACGTCATGCCGGTTTTGGTACACGAAACTTTTCGGAGC
Source organism: Mycalesis mineus (assembly GCA_034621355.1). Classification (NCBI taxonomy): domain Eukaryota; kingdom Metazoa; phylum Arthropoda; class Insecta; order Lepidoptera; family Nymphalidae; genus Mycalesis; species Mycalesis mineus. The sequence continues at coordinate 1,609,411 of CM067893.1, forward strand.
GGAAATATTTGTACGTGACATAACGTCACTCAAAATTTCAGTAGACCGTAAAACAATTATACACTTTTATCTTGTACTCGTATGTTATAGAACTGTAATAGAGAATAACTGGACTTATAAGACAGGCTATTTTTACGTTAGTATAATGTTATAAATGGTACTATAGTAATAATGTTAGTTAAACTATAGTAGGTAGTATTAGTAATGTGGATAATTATAATCTTATATATAAAATTCTTGGGTCATAGTGTTAGTTACCATACTCCTCCGAAACGGCTCAACTGATTTTTATAAAATTTTATATGCATATTCAGTAAGTCTGAGAAACGGCTACTATCTATTTTTCATACCCCTAAGTGATAAGGGTTGTCCACCCCTAACATTGTATTTTAATTTTTTGGACAATTTTTTTATAATGTGGCACTAAAAATACATACAATCCTAAATTTTCACCCCTACATGATAAACCCCTATATAAAAAAATGTTTTCTAGAAATAATATACATGGCAAAACAACGGTTGCCGGGTACAGCTAGTATTTGATAAGATTTTGTAAAATATTTCAAAAATGTGATATAAATCAAATCTCACTACCTGATCCTACTATGAACGATGTATTACAGGTTACAGAAAACTTTTTATTTCGACGAGTAAATGCAAGCAAAATATTTTTAGTATATTACCTATTTCTACCAAGTAGAATGAGAATTATATAAAAAGACTACCTGACACGGCAAACGTTGTTTTGCATTAAAAATTAAAAATAAATTAGATAGTAGCCGATTCTCAGACCTGCTGAATACGCATACAAAATTTGGTAGAAATCGGTAAAGCCGTTTCGGAGGAGTACGGTAACTAACATCGTGACAGGGAAATTTTATATATTAGATAATTATTAAAATTTCAACTGAAATGCATGACATCATATATCCCTTTCAGTACCTCACGTTCGTAGAATTAGTAATCCACAGATGCACGTGTACATTAAAGTAATCAATAGCATCTCTATCATCACACGAGGGGCGCTATAAAATTGCAAATCACTCTTGAAATGTCACTAAAGCGTAGATAATTCAACCACGTGTTTTGTTCACATCGAATAATAGTTTTATTACCCCATCTAATTCCAACATTGGGTAAGTGTAGTCCAAAATCAGGGTAAAGTAGAAAGTTTTTTGCTCGGGGTCAGCGTGACCCTACGGTATTTTCGGAGGGTTAGACAGTTAAATAGGGTAAAGGGGTCAATAGTGGGTGAGATAAAGGTGGCTGCAACAAATTGAGCTCCCGCCTTTGTTAACGGTCGTTCTGTACTTAATTGTGCTTTTGTCCACCCTTGCGGTCTGCCGTGCGATTGGTACAGCTTAGCTTAAGATAACAGAAATAATTCTATGTCTGTTTTCTGGATATTTTTCCATGGTCAATAGGTTAGAATTATTGGTGCAGTATAAATTATTTTTTATTGCAACTTAACGATGGTTGTCGAATGATTTACTAAACTACTATTAAACTATATATTTATATGCATATAGTTCTTATTTTTAATATGAAACGGTAATTTGGCAACATTTAAAAAATATTTTCATAATAAACTTCAGTTTAAATCTAATTTATAACATAAAAAAATAATTTCTTTTATCTTTTCATTGAATTCAGAGAATAACATTAGAAACCAGTTTTACCAACCTTTATTTTGAAATAAGCAAAAGGATATATTTTTAAGGATAAAATTATGAATTTGAGTTTGAAAATCTATTATATCGTTTTAGTGAAACGATGCATTTTAACACCGATATTATAATTAATCGTTCCCTATAATAATGTTAAGCTTAAAGGCTCTATGTAATGAAGAGTTATGTCCATTAAATGTTACAATCAGAATTTATGGCGATGCCACAAATTCTTCACGAGCTTACTGAAATGAAATTAAATTGTACGAGGAATTTTATTAATTATTTTATTATCTGCACACTTTTGATATCCACCAATTTTTTAGTTATCTTGAGGGATAATATATACGATTTATACATAGAGAAGGTAATTTAAATCTATATGCAGTGAAAGGTAATAATAAGTTATATTTTAGTTTTAACTACTTCGACAGAGCTCTACCAGGTAAGTTCTACTAACTCATTTCTGTCCCCAAGTAGGTCTAAAACGTAAAAACAGTATGAATATAAATAATTATAACATTATATAGACCTGGAGATAGTGTACATACAGCAACATGTCCAACTTTGTGTCAACGAGATGCGTTTAACAAGATGTGTTCCTAATATAGCGAAGTACCTATTGCTAGCAGATGGATTTCCAACTCAATTAGCGTCAGGCGGATTATCTTAGTGTCTAAAAAAAAGTTTCTGGTGCAATAAAAAAGGGGTTTGATTTATGCAACATTTTATATTGAACATTTATTGACGACCTCCGTGGCGCAGAGGTATGCGCGTTGGATTTATACGACGGAGGTCCTGGGTTCGATTCCCTGCGGGGCAGATTGAGATTTTTCTAAATTTGTCTTGGTCTGGCTGGTGGGAGGCTTTCGCCGTGCCTAGTTACCACCCTACCGACAAAGACGTACCGCTAAGCGATTTAGCGTTCCGGTGCGATGTGGTGTAGAAACCGAAAAGAGTGTGGATTTCATCCTACTCCTAACAAGTTAGCCCGCTTCCATCTTAGATTGCATCATCACTTAACATCAGGTGTGATAGCAGTCAAGGGCCATCTTGTAGTTGATAAAACAAAAATATATTTCTAGCATTCAAGCTTGCAAAGCCATAGGTAAAAGCGAAATATAAAAAAACAAAATACTGAAAAACGGAAACATGCTGATTTGATATGGGTATACCTTAGACTGTTTAATCCCAAGGTTTTGCCTTTCGGATGTCAGCAATGATTGCAATGTCCCTCAACCAGCACTTGGCATACGGACAATCGCATTAGGGTTCGCCTCAAAGAGCACCTTCCAACAGAATCATCCTAAATAAACAATAACAAAGCGACAGCTTTTAAACGATTTTCAGAGGATCAGCTGACAGATTAGCTGCCCCTTTATCATTTCTACATTTTAAATTTGAACTCTGTTAAGTTAGAATTAAAGTTTATTTTTGTGTGAATTGGTTATAGACCAAGTATACGTGTGTAGTGTTTTTGACGAGACAAAGGGGTATGATGGGACGTTGTTAATGTGGGGTGAACATTTCATTGAAAAGTTGCACTGATTTTGTACAGAAAAAAATGTCTAGACTAGATCCGATTTAAATGAAACTAATTTGAACGGATAATAATCTCGTTTTGGATCCCCTTTGTTTAATATATATCCTATACAAATACGAGGCGCAGACAATTTGAGCTGACGTTAGGTATTCACTTTGAAATAATATTAAATATGTACACAAATTGGATTTTATCATTACACTGGGTTTTGTTTATAAATGTTCTCACGTCACCAAGGCATATTTTTCTATTTAAATACAATGAAGTTCTCGAGTGTAATCACACCTGATGGTAAGTGATGATGCAATCTAGTATTGAAGTTGGCCAACTCCTTTGGTTTCTACACGACATCGTACCGGAACCGCTTAATCGCTTGTGGTAGGATGGTAACTAGCCACGGCTGAGGCCGATATAACATTGTATAGAGTTATCTGGCTTTTTAGACAGAATGAGCTGATTATGTTAATTACATCAACATATAAGATAATTATCAGCCGATGGACGTCTAACACTGGATATAGGCGTCTTTAACGCGCTTGATGTCATCAGTCCAGTAGTAGGGGGTCAACCAGCACTGCGCTTTACGAGGCGGTCCATTAGCTCCTCGAACTTTGTGCCCTGCAAATCGCAACTTCTGCTTGGGACCTTATTTGAGCTATATCAGTAGTTTTGTCTCTGCTAAGGATCAATTCTGATTCGATTACGTAGACATACTCCGAGTATAGAACACTCCAACGTTCTTCAAGTTTCCCTGAGCCCATAGTTAGTGACCAAGCGAGATGATAATAATTTTGTTTTTTGAATTTAGATCGCGCTTGATTACGATCTCATCTGATGGTAAGTGTAGACAAGGCTTGAAATTGAACGCACTTGCATAGAAAATGTGTATTCACTCTTGTTTTAAGAGATAACATTATATAGGTAGGTGCCACATTAAACGGCACAAACTCTTCTCCAAGCCATTCGGCGCGTGTTGAATTATGTTAAAGAGGCGAAACTTTTCAATCGCTTATCCAGAGCACGTATTAAAAATTTTCGCCTGCGACATTTCGCGAACAAACACGTCTTTCGTTAAGTTCGCAATCCCCGTGGGAACGGGCATATGTGTCCCGTTATAATTAGCGAACAATGTTTGGCTTTAGCAAATCCCTTTGGGGCGTAAATTAAGAGATTCGGGCTCACGGATACATTTGCTAAAACCCGTATGAGGCAAGTATTTGTTCGGGCTTAGGATGGCCGCCCACTAGGAATGTGTGAGGAATATGAACTATACAGTCCCAAGTTCGGTTCCCGGCAGACTATTTTTGATGACACAAATATAGGTAAGCGCGTCATCACCGTATTGAATCGTAATTGAAGACATTAATAATATTCGTTTGTTTTAGGTAGGCTAGTTAATGAACACTTTAAATGTCAAACTCTTATGTTTGAAGTGAATCAGAGCTTTTGCGTTTTTTTGCAGTTTTCGACGGCAATAAACGGAAAAACGATTGTTAAGGTTGTTGTTCACCTTTTTGACTTATGAATACATTTTAATTATGATACTTCAAAAAATAAACGATAGTTTTGTGATCCATATTATATAGAATTACTTACATTTGCCACTATCACTACACTACACTACTAACCAAAAACAAAACCATCAGAAAATTACTCGCCCAATATCCTCAATGTGGCACACTACCTAGTTAATATCATTGTGAATTTACTTAAATTTTTCCAAACGTATCACCCACATACTTATTAAATCTAATGTAAAACCCAGTATGTATGAGTATGCATACTAACAGAATTTTCACATGTTTTGTTTTACTCAGAATTCTCAAGCTGAGATTTCACAAAACATTCATAAGATAATTGGATATAAAAGGTAAAAAATATCCAAAAAGCAATTTTCTCATGTTTTTTATTTCTACACATAATATAAGATTTTAGAATAAAATAAAGCTCATTTGTAGCAATGTATACTAAAGCCAAACTAGATTGAGAATGCTTGTCAACAAACAAATTGAAAATGAGGGTAGAAATCACTAGTCATTTTACCCCCATTTTATTTAATTAACTAGTTAATGACGAATTCATGACAATATATTAGATTAGTAAGCTTAAAACTAATTAACATATTCAATATCTTTTAAATAGTATTTTTTAAAATAACATAACGTAATTTTAAATTTATTAGGAATAAAATGTGTTGCGTTTTCTACCTTAATTTTAAATGTGTTTGTTGACAAGCATTCTTAATCGAGTTTGGTTTTAGTATCCAATTTCTAACTAGAAAGCACACCCACTAATAATTGAGTATATCAAAAAACAAAATATTATATTTTACTTGTGCAATGGTAAACCAAATTATTATATATTTTGTATGGAATTAACAATATTTGCCCGCCAACCCAACAGGAGCGGTATGGTGGGCCTAAATTTAAAATCTCCATCTATCGAAAGAGGTCTAGCCCTGTGTGCCGTTGACCATAAACTGATGATATTGAATCATATTGCAATCGTTGACTTTGGTAGCTTGATGGGTGCTACTAGATGACGAAACTATAATGTATGCAATCAATATACATATTATACATACATACCTCGTTGGTCTAGTGGTTAGCCTATCTGGCTTCGATCAGGAGGTCCTGGGTTCGAATCCTGGGTCTGGTCACGGAATAAATCAGAGTTTTTCATTCTTCTATTAATTTCTCAGTACATTCCAAGCTCGGAGTCGGGAAGTTGATAGTGTTACACCTCCGTACCTGGGAGAGCACGTTAGGCCGTCGGTCCTGGTCACTGTCATCAACATCTGATAGTGATCGTTAATAAATGAAACATTATCACCCTAAGCCCGCCAACCCGCATTGGAGCAGCATGGTGGGTCTACGTTCCATATCCCCTCTCCTATAAGGAGGGAGGCCTGGCCCTGTAGTGGGCCGTTAATTGGCTGATAATGATGATGAAATACATACCATCACGCCTCATTCCCGTAGGAGTAGGCAGAGAGCACATCCTTCCACTAACCATGATCCTTGCATATGTCTCGCTTCTTCCAATTTCATTAAACCTTTGATACAAGTAGAGTATTTTGGACCTGGAATGCCCTGGATTCACTCTCGACTTATAAACCCCTTTCGAAATCCATACATTTCTCGATTTCAGTTACCACATCTTCTTTTATACCGCACAGCTCTCTTATCACACTGCTTATTTTTAATTCTGTCACGCAGTTTTACTCCAGGCATATTTCAATTAAAGCAATGTAAAATTAATAAAATCAATTAAATAATTTCGTTCCAACATTTGGACCGTGCATCGTTGGTATTAAAAATTCTTGATTAACTTGAAATCAGTTTTCATCGTCTGCGGTCCAGACGCTTGGATTCAATTAATTCTCTAAGTGACACGCTGTACCGTTCCTTTATAATTATAGCTGTGTTTTATATTTATTGTTCCCTCTTGAATGATTCAGATTCTTGACTAGATTCTAACTCATTTTCATGGATAAAGACAAACTACACCGATGCATTTTTAAAGTAATTAAATAAGCAAGCAGATTTTTCATCACACATAGACATCGAAGTGCCTAGTGTGAGCTTTCACCAAAACAAATCGAAAACTTCACATTCGCGTAAAGGCAATTTTTATATGGAATTGAAGCAGCGCCCCTGGCAGTATCGAGAGAAAACTCAAATGGGTGAGTGTCAGTGTCATATAAAATTAGTGTTTACCGTTCTCGATATCGACGCGGTAAAATTTTACACTAGCCACACAGATGGTCGATTGCCTCGTTGGTCCAGTAGTTAGCCTATGTAGCTTCGATCACGAGGTCCTGGGTTCACATCTTGAGGCGGGTCATGGGATAATTCTGAGTTTTTCATTTTTATATGAACATTCCAAGCCCGGAGTCAGGAAGTTGGAGGAGTAACAGCCTGTGCCTCGGAGAGCACGTTAACCCGGTCGCGGCCACTATCATCAACATTTGATAGTGATAGTTAATAAATAATACATTATCATTTATTTTTTAGTAGTGGGCCAATGCTCTATATCCCCGCTTCTGTAATGAGGGACCCCTGGCCCTGTAGTGAGCCGTTAGTAGGCTTATAATGAATCAGATGGTCAACCATCCAACCAGGTAAATGATCGTCCACATGCAAAGCATTGCAGGACATACAAGAAACATGACTGTCTTACAAAGTGCATTTCATACGAGTATCCATCAACCTGAGCGCGAAAGTGTTAAATTTCATGCTGTTAATTATATAAGTTTCTATGCCTTTAAAACCGGAACACAGAAATGCGCTGGCGATATATCGACCACCTTCTACGCTATAGCTTCTAAATGCATGTAGATTAAGTCACAGGCGTCTACTAGTATAAAAACTGTTAGTTTTTCAAAAATAAATATTCGAATTCCCACTGCAAACAACTACGGCAATGCGATAACTCATATAGCCTTAAGCCATTCACAACTTGGCGATAAATTATTTCCTCCTGCTAATAGTTCGCGTGATAACACGACATAACGTACATTTTAAAAAGGGCAAATTAAATTAAATTAATTTTATTTTAAGCCACTCACAAACAATAAGGGGATTAAATTTATTACTTTCAGGAAGATATTGTGAGGTGAATTCAACGATATTTCAAAGGGTAGAGTGTGATTGCAAATTTCAGGAATTATAATTTTTGCGCCTTTGTCAAGTTTTTGGATTAATTCTAACGACTTTTTTTTAAAGTGCACGTTAGCACTTGACTGCAATTGCACCTGCATGTCAATTATGTAACGAAACTCGACATTGCGAATCTCGACTTCGTCTCTATGTCTATAGTATTGTATTAAACAGAGATAGAGATGACGAAACCCGCACAATCGAATTTAGTTACAGAATTGATGGCTAACTTTTTACAAGTATGATGAAATACAAACTTCTTTCGGTTTCTACGCGACATTGTACCGAAATGCTTAATTGCTTGACGGTACTACTTTGCCGGTAGTAACTAACCGCGACCGTAAGTCTAATATATTTGTAAGTCAAACACTTAGTAAAGTAATTAAGTATGTATAGTAGTGCTGTTTATACCCGAGCTCGTCAGGTGAAATATCTGGTTATGGCTATGTTAATCTGTAATGATAAAGTGAAAAATATTTTACTTACTTTCATTAAATATCTTTTGTTAATACAGATTTTTTAAATAATTTTCTCATATAAGTTTGCTGAGCTACTATATTTTATAAACCAAATAGTAATTTATTCCATAATGGGATTGAAATTTGTTGTCTTTAGGACCAAATTTATAATACGACGGGATTCGTTTATGAAATAACGTGTCCGAACGTTTCCCTCCATAATCTTGTTTGGACATCGTCTCTTTGTTTCGTATATTTGCATATTTCTATTATTGTGGCCCCAACTTGGTCCTAATGTTTCAAAAATCAACACGCGTTGTCGAATAAAGCTTTAATTTAGTACTAAAATATGCAAAGTTTATGTTATGAAATAATTTAGGGCTCTATGAAATATTGGGTATTTTTTTAAGACAGAAATTTTAATTAGTCACTGTTATGTTATCATAAATATTAGGTACTAATGTACTAATGGCGAAAGATTATCATGACGACCTCGAAGGATTATATTGGTTTCTAATCCTTACAAATGTAAAGGCGAAAGTTTGTATGTATGCTTGGATGTTTATTACTCTTTCACGCAAAGACTACTAAGTTGATTTTAATGAAACTACAAAATATAGTTTACATGTCAAAATATCACATAGGTCATATTTTATTCCGAAATTCCCACGCAACCAAAATATGTGAAACGTGTGACAAGTATGAAACAACGGGCATCCTCTAGTTTATGATAAACACTGGTGAACATAATTATAGATCTCTTGTACGTATGTACGTTACGTGTTCTACACATAACGTATAACATAAATTAAAGTAAGTATGATGAGATAACGATGGCATTAATTAAACAAACACTCACCATCAGAAGCTTACAACCGAAGATTCCTTACTTGGACATCAATATTTTTGACGGCCGAGTGGCGCAGTGGGTAGTGACTCTGCTTCAGTTTCCTAGGCTGTGGGTTCGATTCCTACTTCTGGAAAAATGTTTGTGTGATAAGTATGGATGTTTTCCAGTGTCTGGGTGTTTATCTATATATTATAACTAATTATGTATATTATATAAAATATAAAATTAATCAGTTATCATAGTGCCCATAACACAAGCTACCTACGTTTACTTTTGGGCTATATAGAGATGTGTGTATTGTCCTATAATATTTATTTAGGTATTTATATATATATAAGGCTCCCTACAAATTTATTGAACCGCAAACATTTTATTATTCCTGAGCGAGTATTTTCTCTTTTGTAAACATAGATTAAGTCACTTTGAAGGAAAAATTGCAAGCGTACAGCAACATAAATACATGAATTCAATTTTGTACGTCGATAAATAAAAATATTTGCAAAGTAAATAAGTTAAAAAAGAGCACTTTTAATCATTGCAAGAGTATAATTCAGAAATTTAAACCTTACCACTGTAGTACTAAAGTCATTTTTCGAATGAAGTTTTTGTAACTATGAAATGGAAACATTTCTACCAGTAGGTACCCGAAAGTTCGGAACCAATTAATATCTGGTTTTATTCATCAAAACCTCTCCTGAACACTTGTTATTCGAATTACTTGTATCTTTTTGAAATTGGCAATGACGGAATAATTGGCTGAGTACTGGAAAGAGAATAAATAAATAGGAGATTGTATTATTTTATATCTCCTTTGTACAGACCTTCCCCGTAATTTGAAGTTATTGATACGTAGTACGTAGTGTTGATATGGTTTACTATATAAATAACTTGTCTTCTTTTCTCGTTGAGGTAGTGAAATCGCATAATAAAATTAATAAAATTAAAAAATGTTCAGACTGAAAGAAAGAGGTCAAAAATTCTACCTATTCCCAGACGTTGGAATATTTTCCGACAACTTTTGAATTTGATTGCTATATAACGTAGATCCTTGAATTTTACTTGAAGATCTTACCTGCTTAGTTCTAGTTCTCGTGGAAAGTTTGGAATAAAATGTGGCCTATTGTAAAGTTTTATCAAAATAAATTTAGTAGTTTTTACGTGAAAGAGTAACAAACATCGATCCATACATGCACACTTTTTCCTTTATAATATTAGTATACTGAAACTGAAGTAAGAGAGGTAGGAGAGAAGGTTTACTCGACAACATTCAAAGACATTGTCAAGTCAACATAGTCAGTAGCTTAAGAACCATACGAGTTCCTAATGAACATTTGCAAAATAATGCTCCTATTCAATATTTAATTAAGAAGTCATATTAAAACGCCCTCTGTGTACAAAGTTCGTATTGTTTTGATTAAAGTTTATCTATCTATGATCATTAAAAGTTTGCCCAAGCCCACAAGAAGCTTATCTTTCGCATTATTTTAATTTGTCTAGAATTACTTGCGCAATTTCGTTAATCAATCAAAAACAAAGACATGACACTCTTGTCCTTGCTTATTGTAACCTTAATCTAAAAATGAAAAATGGCGGTCATTAAATTTTTAGGGCCTTCATAAAACCATAACGCTAGATCACGGATTAAAATAGCTTTAGACCTTTGTAATATTCTGTAGTGAATATTTTATGTACAAAAACGAGTATTTTTATGAACATTTTTTTCGCTATGTTTCATAAATGGCAAACGTTTAGGTCACATGGGTAAGTCTACAAGAAAAGGAGAATTATTACAGTGACCTACTACCCTAAGCTCGCCAATCCGCATTGGAGCAGCGTGGTGGGCCTAAGCTCCATATCCCCTATACTTTAAGACCTGTAGTGGGCCGTTAATAGGCTGATAATGATGATGATGACAACCATTTAAACGTATAATATATACCATCCGTATCGTGGCAGCATAGAGGTCTCCTCAATTACTCACATTAATAACAAAGAATAGAACCGACTCAAAACGCACTAAAAAGTAAAAAATAACTGTGTCATTTAGTTGCTTTAATTTACTTAAGCATATCTATGAAGTCGGTGCCAGCAAGTTTAAGGAACATTTATTTTACGTTGTAAAGCAGTTTGTGGGTTCTAGGTAACGTCCTTAAAATAGAAACCTTGGCTGGCACACACACACAGTTAATTTTTACTTTTTAGTTCGTTTTGAGTCGGTTCTATTTTTTGTTAAAATTTTATTTCTTACTTTTTAGTGATTTATTGCCACGTAACGTACTCGTACTATACTGTCATAGTATATTATACGACACTGGTAGCCAAAAACCTACAGATACGGAGACAAACACCGAAATCGCTGTAAGCGTGCCTCCAAAGTTTGAAGTGTTCCTTCAATTTTCCCAGGATATCATCATCTGATCTTAACATGATGACAATGGGACCACTTCGGAAGTGTGCCCTTTCTAATAAAAAAAGAAATATCAAAATTGGACAACTCTGTAAAAGTTATGCGTGGTCATACATAAAAAAAATATATATACGTGTCGAATTGAGAACCTCCTCCGTTTTTTTTCGTCGGTTAAAAATCTACCTACTTTATTAGTTAAATTCGTAGACCGTAATAGGAGTAAGTTGTAACATTTAATATTACTAGTACTAGAATTCAATCCCCGTCGAAGCTGCAATTCAATTAGCGCTCCTAATGATATTAGGTATATACTACGTTAGAACTTGTATGCTACCATTAATCTGATAAATCTACTAAACGAGCAATCCTTATACATATATTATACAGTTATATTAGAAACGGATTAGACGGTTGATCGAACAATATAGAAACTTAAACACGAATACTAAGCGTTCCTATTGAATGAACAATTGAGCATGCCATGTTTCCTACTTTCAGTCGCAATTAGAGACGATCAAATAATCAACGGATGCATCTTGAATAGCAGATGCCCTAGATATAGTAAGTGCACTCAGAGACCGTTTGCTTTATAATCTAACGTTTCCTTGACGTCATGGATGATGACATTATTAGGCATTTGCCCATTGCCCACAAAACTATACTACTGTTTGTTTTATTACTTATATCATAATCATTATACAGCCTATTAACCCACACAAAGCCAGACCCTCCCCATCTTGTAGAAGAAGAGACAGGGAACGTAGACTGACCACGTTGTTCCTATTTAGGTTGGCGGGATACGGTTGGTAATGTTCAATTTATTATCAGATCAGCATGTACATTCTTGAAAAAAAAAAATGCATCGTTCAAGCATTTCGTCGATCATACCATCGATTGTGATTCTAATACGACAAAATGTCATTGTAGAATACTAATTCCTATTACATCCGTTTTGCAACCGTTGTATATGGGCTACAACGTTCAGATAACACAATAATTGAAACAGCGAAAATTCAGATCGCACGTTAGTTGAAATAATGCAAAAAACTTATTCAACTAAAACATTTTTTAAAATATGCATGATATACAACTGAAAATTGAGCAGCCGTTTTGATATCTACTTTTTTCTATATAATAAACAATATTTGCTTACTTAAATAAACAATAATAATTAACTAATTATCTACAATGATCACGATGCCTTTTACAGCTATCTAACTGTCGGTCATTTGCAACAATTAACCGTAGTTGGCACGTTTAACGAACCAATTATATTCCCCAGTTCCTCCACCACGGCGACTTGTTTATCTTCAGTCTATCGGGTCGCGTTACCTCCTCCATTGTATATTTTATTCCGTCAATAATAATTAGTTCCGATACTTTGAACCGGAGGATCCAGAACAACAAAGACTTTAATGGAAATTCTTCATTTTTATTAACATTGTTATAGAAAAAGAACAAAAATATTGAAAGGATCTCTTTAAAGAATTTAGAAACAATTTTCAGCGTGATTGATTCAATCCAAAATATGTTAGTTAAATCTATTTAGTAATAGGAATTAATTATTTTTTTTTAATAAATATTTCTTTGTGTTTTGCCTTAAAAGCTATAAAATACAGCGTCCTATCGGTTTGTTTTGACTAAACTGACTGAAACATGACAATATAATAGGGGTTAAATAATGAAATTGCCTTTTTATTGTAATAGGTACTTTGAATTGACATAGAACCTTCATGGTTTAAGAATTTATAGTAAAACTTTTTTCATACGGTACCTGTGTAGTTCTTCTTCTAAAAAATGTGCAACATTCGATTATCAACTTTCAGTTGTTTTTTTTTATTCAGCTTAGACCAGTATCCATCTTGGATACTTCGAAAATGCGTGTGATTTTTGAATACGAGTTCCGACGCGGAACTAACGCGGCAGAAATAGCTCGCAATATTAATGTTGCGTTTAGAGAGGGGACTGCTAATGAACGCACTGTGCAATTTTGGTTTAAACGCTTTCGTGATGGAAACTTCGATTTGAAGAACGAACCACGTGGAAAACCGCACACACAGGTAATAACAATGATTTGAAAGAGATGGTGGAAGCCGATCAGAGGTAAACTACTCAGGAAATTGTAGCATGGTTTAACGTTACTTTACCAACAACATTGACTCATTTGCGTCAAATCAATAAAGTAAAAAAATATGAAAAATGGGTGCCTCATGATTTGACTGATTTGCAGAAAGAAACGCGTGTTGAAACTTGCGTTGCCTTATTGAATCGATACAGAAATGAAGGAATATTGGATCGAATTGTGATATGTGATAAAAAATGGATTCTTTACGATAATCGTAAGCGGAAAATGCAATGGCTGACCCCAGGTCAAACGCCGCAACAGTGTTTTAAAGCAAAGCTTACCAATAAAAAGGTAATATTAACTGTTTGGTGGTCTCAGCGTGGTGTTATTCACTATAGCTTTCTCCGATCAGGTCAAGCAATAACGGCAGATGTCTACTGCGCCGAACTCCGAAAAATGATAGCGAAACTAGTAATGAAATAGCCCCGACTTATGAATCGATCTTCACCATTATTGCTCCATGATAACGCGAGACCTCATACAGCACGAGAAACCGTATTAACTCTACAGGAACTGCAATTAGAAACCATTCGTCACCCTCCGTATTCGCCAGACCTTGCTCCAACGGACTACCATTTTTTTCGTGATTTGGACAATTTTTTACGTGATAAAAAGTTTTCTTCTCAGGAGGCAGTGCAAAATGCTTTCACACAGTTTGTCGAATCTAGATCACCAGAATTCTATCGCAAAGGCATAAATGAGCTTCCTTTAAGATGGCAGCAATGTGTAGATAATAATGGTAATTATTTTGATTAAACAAATATGTTAAATAAAAAAAAACGAATTTTTATTTTTCAGTACAAATCGGCAATTTCATACTTTAACCCCTGATACTTGTAGAAAGTGACGGAAACCCACTACGTGACAACTTACTTCCGTTTGTCACGGTCTCCAGGGTGAAGTTGCGGGTGTCTATTAATGTAATAACGAGATAAATTTGGTTAATCTAATTCTCATTATCTATCGCAATTGTGTCACAGCATCATTGTCATCCCTATTTATAGCTCGCAGTAAATGTGCGAGAGTGGACGGACTTGTGTTCTCAGCGTGGTATTAATTTAATGATATTGATCGTTAACCTATTTCAGTTAATATGATAGAAGAATTGTTTACGGATTAAAGTATCCTATTAGACTGAGTATAGATTATATAGATTGTTATATAAATAAATAACAAAGAAGTGTCCGGAATTTAAGTTTACCAGCTTTGCACTAAATGCATATGAAAGTATATACTTACCTACTCATATCCATTTTTTTTTTAATTCTAGTCCGACAATCTATTCTGTATGTCAGTATGTGCCAGTTCATCCCTAAAACTATTAGTCAGATTGTAATAAATATTTCTTATTTGTTGATCTGATGTTCATTCCTGGCGTCGGCGTATGTTATATAATGCTTTTGAATGCAAAGAAAATCTCCCAAATGTAGAGTTCACATAACAAAAAAGCTCATTATGCCAATTAGGGAAACACTGAAATAACTCAACTTTTACTAAAGATAACTTAAAGTGTTAACTTCAATTTTATCTTTTTTTTTTTTTATAAAAATAGCGAGCAAACGAGCAAGCGGATCACCTGATGTTAAGTGACTACCGCCGCCCATGAACAACTGCGACACCAGAGGCGCCACTGATGCGTTGCCGGCCTTTGAGATGTTTATTAACTCTCCCCTTGAAAATCCCCAAATTGTAAGAATGTGGGAACACCGAGGATGGAAGCTCGTTCCATATCTTAGAAGTGCGTGGCAGAAAAGACCTAGTATAGCGGATGGTAGTACTGTACCAGGCATCCAGATGGTGAGGATGAAAATTGTTTCTGCGGCGTGAGGTACGGGCAGAGAATCCTGACGGTGGTATTAGGTAAAACAGCTCTTCAGAACACTCTCCATAATATAGTCTATAAAGCACACAAAGGGAACTGACGTCCCTTCGGTGTTCTAAAGACTCCAGACTATTAGTTAACCTGGGATTGTCAACAAGACGAACAGCCCGCTTTTGGATCCGGTCAAATGGAAGGAGTTGGTACTGTGGTGCACCGGCCCACAAGTGGGAACAGTATTCCAAATGAGGCCGAACTTGAGCCTTGTATAGCAAAAGTCTATGCTTGGGCGCAAAGTATCTTTTTGCCCGACTAAGCACACCAAGTTTTTTTGAGGCTAACTTAGCCTTCCCTTCCAGATGATCACGGAACTGGACTTCGTTCGAAATATTGACGCCAAGAATCCCAATGCTGTTTGAGGTGGTGAGGAGAGTGTTCTGAAATGTAGGAGCGATGTTGAAGGAGGTCTTTTTCGCGGTAAGTGCGCAAACTTGTGTCTTTGAGGCATTAAATTGCACATTGTTTAGTGCTCCCCAATCGGAAACTCGTTTCAGGGTTTCCTCAATATCGGACACAAGTTTGCATCTGTTCTCCATAAGCTGTGCTCCGGATAGCTGCGCATGCCCTTTATAAAGAGCGTCTCCCGTACTGTCATCCGCATAGCAATGCATGTTGTTATTATTTTCCAACATGTCATTGATATGCAGTATGAACAAGGTGGGAGACAGCACAGAGCCCTGCGGTACGCCAGCATTAATGGACTTAGGATCAGAGCAAGAACCATCAACCACTACTCTGATGTTGCGACCATCAAGAAAGCTGGCGACCCATTTGCACAGATTCTCCGGTAGTCCGAAAGATGGTAACTTTGCTAGAAGAGCCGCATGCCATACCCTATCAAAGGCTTTTGCAATATCCAAGCCAACTGCCAGAGCTTCCCCCTTACTATCAATAGCTTCAGCCCATCTATGAGTTAAATACACTAGAAGGTCACCAGCTGAACGACCTTGACGAAAGCCATACTGTCTATCGCTAATGAGCTGGTGCTCTTCTAGGTATTTAAGCAACTGGGAGTTAATAACATGCTCCATCACTTTTGATAGAAGAGAGGTAATTGCAATTGGTCTGTAGTTAGCAGGGATCGATTTATCGCCCTTTTTAGGCACGGGATGAACTAGGGCAGACTTCCAACAAGACGGAACAGTGCTAGTGGAGTACGATAGCTGAAACAGACGCGCCAAAATAGGCGTTAACTCAGGAGCGCATAATTTTAGCACAACTGCGGGGATACCATCTGGCCCACTTGCTTTGTTGATGTCAAGAGAGATAAGCACTTTGCGTATAGAGTTCTGAGTGAAGCGAATTTTACTCAAAGAACTTGTACACCGCGGGATGTTGGGTGGTGTTCTCCCATCAACCACAAGCGTTGAGTTAGAGGCAAACAGAGCGCTAAGGATTTCAGCTTTCTCTTTCGCAGTATGGGCCAGCGTATCGTCCGGTCGGCGCAAAGGTGGAAATGTAGACTGACAGAAATTGCCCTGGATTGCTTTAGAAAGAGACCAAAAAGCCCGACTTCCAGAAGGCATTGTAACTAGCCGCTGGCCAATTCTGTCAATATGCTTCAACCTTGCTCTGGCAATAGCTTTTTTGTAAGACCTAGTAGCAGCATTAAAGCTTTTCTTCAAGTTTGGGGTATTAGAATCAGACTTGCATTGAGCTGAGGCCCAAGACTGGAAGGCATTTTGTTTTAGTCCTAAGGCTTTAAAGCAGTCTGCATTGAACCAACGCTGGGAACGTCCCCCAATAGGAATGGTTGAGTTGGGAATAAAACAAGCCATTCCTTGAAGTATAACGTCAGTAACAGCCTCAGCGCATATGTTAGTGTCATTTGAAGAAAAACAGAGCTGGCTCCACGGATACGCAGCATAGAACTCACGCAAACCATCCCAATCAGCAGATTTATAGTGCCACACACGGCGGGTACCAGATACACGTGTGCGGGAGAAAGGCTTAACTTGAACCGAAGTCTCCACCAAACAATGGTCAGATGACCCTATAGGTGCATTCACACTGACCTGATAACCGTCAGGGTGACTGGTTAAGAATAAATCTAAAATCGATGGGGTATGGTCCGGAATATCTGGAATTCTGGTAGGTGTCAGCACAAGCTGGCTGAGATCATAAGCCAGGGCAAAGTTATAAGCAGCCCTTCCAGCGTGGTCGGTGATACGTGACCCTAGCCATTCCACATGGTGGGCGTTGAAGTCACCCAGAATTACCACCTCCGCAGAAGGTATCTGCTCAAGCAAATGGTCTACAGCCCTTTGTATATGCTCAAAAAGGCGGTCAGTTTCAGCATTGCCGCTATGGGACCTGTATAGGCATGCGTAGACACGGCGTTGGCCTCCAAACTCTGTCCGCAGCCAAAGAAGGGACAGGTCCCCGACCTCGAAATTTTGAAGGCGATGACCACATAAGTCCCCTCTAACATAAACACACACGCCAGCACGCGATAGAAAAGAGTGTTCCAGGTTGTAGCCGGGGTAATTTAAATAAGAGACATCATCGGGAGAAGCGATTTGGGTCTCTGTTAAGAACAAAAGAGCCGGCTTTGCTGTTTCGAGATGATGATGAACAGCATTGAGGTTTGTATGCAAGCCCCTGATGTTGCAGAAGTTCACACGAAGTGTGGAATGGGGTGCCGCTGTAAAACGTTTATTCTTCTTTGTTTTACTATTCATGATGCTTATGGTGTGTGCTATACATGGCGAGGGTAAAGCGAACAATCTTTGTATCAATCTTTGTATCAATTGCCCTTGTGATCTGTGATCACAAGGGCAATTGATACAAAGATTAACCCCACCGTATAACGCAGGAGGAGTGAGTTACTGGTATGGGGGACGGAAGGGCCCCCAATCCAATCCGCTGAATGACCGGCGGGTTCCACACCGGTCTCCCACTCCGGCACGCCGGTCATTCACCGGGCTTTTTTCGTCGGTGGCGGAGCAGCCTCCCAAGATAGGATATCTTAGGTTCGGGCCCCCTACGGACCAACGGGCGGCCAGCGGACAACCGTTTCATTGGGTCTCCCTGGACCCCATGCCAATATATCACGCCTGTGAAAACGTGAGAGGCTTTTTACTCTGTCGGACCCAATGGTCACAGAAGGTAACACTATTCGAAGGGGAGAAGGAGAGGGGGAAGACTGGCTCCTCAGCACGCAGCCGGAACGCAAGTATATGCTTTGCGACTGATTTAAACTGAGTTGTGGTCGCTAGCCAGACGGATCCGTAATAGAACCCTACCACAAAGCCGGATACCAGCGGGATTATGTTGTGCGGTATCACACACAACAACCCTTTCTCGCGCTTGCAGGGGTTTTGAGGGGTGTAGTGCGCTGCTACGGTGGTCATACAGTCCCAACCTCCCTGTTAGCGGCCCATTCCCCATGGGACCGAGCGGGTCGGCCGGTTTGTGGATGGCCGATAGTCCCTCCTTATGAGGGGCCCTGAACAAGGGGTCGGGCCGGTTACACTCCCCACACCGGCAAGGTACCTAATACCCAATTCCCATGACCCCGTAGCATAGGAACCCACCCTTACAACCTTAATCCTACCCTTTATTACGTCCCCAACATTACATTCACTTACACACACACTAATACAGACAAAGACTGAACAATCTACTCATCTTTCGGAAACAATGAAGACGGCACTAAACAGAAATAAACTACCCCAGGAGGGTGTTCAATCCCTCTCTGTGGCGGCATCGCCTGCCGAGCCTGTAACTAAAGACGGCGAAGGCGGCGGTGCAGCTACAGGCTGCTCCACGTATTCTGGGGGGAGCAAAGTTCCGCCTTGTGCGCTTGCGCACACCCAACGACCCGGCACAGTACAAAGGACAGACGAACCGACAGCACACGAACCAACCCCAATCACGAACATTCTGACCTCCGAATCCAAGCCCACCGAAATGACCCTGACCAGACCCACTGACACCGCACCGACCATCAACCTCCAGTCAATAGCCGTCGCCATCCCACCACCAAAGCTGGACACCGCCTGGGCCCAAGTAGTCTCGAGGCACAGGCGGAGAAGGCCGCGTAAAGTACCCAGAACAACGACTGACAGACTGACTGAAAAGGAAACTCCGAATACCACCTCGGGCTCAGGCACGCGCAAGCAGAAGCCAGAGCCAGACAACAAAGCAACCGACGCAGGCGACACCCAGGCGGGGGACTTGTATCGACCGAGTGGTAGCGGGCGGCCCGAAGCATACAGTGGCTGCCCCTCCGCCGGGAACGTCGTTCCACGCCCGGGTCCCAGCTGTAAGGAGGAAGCCAAGGTGTCTGACTCTGATCGAAGCCAGCCGGCCGAGCCCACCACAAAATCAACATTGAACAACGACAACATTCCCGCCCTGCGTCAGCAGCGCCCCGCCGCGCCCCGGCATACCCAACCCCGGATGGCGCGGAACGGTGGCGCAGCTGGCGATAAGGGCGGAGACCCCGGCGCCTCGTCGAGCCAGTCTGCGCAAAAACGCGATAGGCTTGACGACACCATCTCGCCACGGGGCAAATACAAACAACTAAAAACTGACAAAACCCAAAAACCCAAACTATCCTACGCCAGTGCGGCGCAACCACACCTTAGTGTGGCCTTCGCACTATCACCCAGAACCGACATGACCCAAGCAGAAGCTGACGCTCTGCAGGGTCAAATACAAAACGAAGTCTTTGAGACATGTTACAGGGACCCGATACCAGGAGTCCCCTTAACACAAGCACCTGTCTTCAATGGTAAGGCCTACCTTAGCGAGGGCGTGCTGAAGCTGTGGTGCGGCGACGACCCAGCCCTTGAGTGGCTGAGGGCGGTCCAACCTCTGCTGAAGTCGCCCCGCGAAGGAACCACACTAGAGCTGATTCGACAATGCGACATACCCGTCCGTGTCAAATCAGCTCTATTCGTACCTGGATACAGCGGAGAAATAGGGAAACTGCACAGGATCCTTTCCCGCCAGAACCCAACATACAACGTTCACACCTGGACATTGTACAATTTCATACGTACAACAGGTCGTTCTCCGGGGGTCTTTCTAGTTTTGGGAATACCCCAGGAGAACATTGAGACCATACTTGACAACGACAGGAGGGTAGGATACTCTACTGGGAGGATATACGTGCGGTTCTACGACGGCGCGGAACTGTGCGATATACCACCCAGCGGGGCCCCCAAAACACAGGAAGCACATACGAGTGGTGACAACCCGGCACCGCAACCAACGATTCCTCAACACGCTACACCCGCCCCGGCGCCGGAATCGACCCATCAAAGGGAACCGAGCCCAGGACCGAGCGCCGGATCGAACGCTACACCACCTAACAGTGGTGTGCAATGGGACAAGGCGCCGGAGGCGGACGTGTCAGACCTCGACATGGAAACGGAGGATACAGAGGACGAGGAGGACGCGGTGGAGCACATCCCGCTGCACGAACTCCTCGAAAAATGGGTCCCCAGGGACCACTAACCTGGTCGCAGGGACTACGACCACTACAACACACTGGGACTTCCTATACCCCTTCCCACCTAAACCAAACCTTCCCCCCCCCCCCCTCTTTTAAATCCCACATACGATACCGACAATGAAAGTGTAAGTAATCAAAACAATATAAAACTTAACACGCATATTACAAAAACCGAGATTAAAATCATACAAACTAACCTCCAGCACAAACAACTTGCAACAGCTACGCTACGAGGACTCTTGGAAGTCGAAGCCGACACGATAGCCCTGATCCAAGAGCCATGGGTCAGGAAGAATCAGATATGCGGCTTAAACAGCTTAAATGGTAAGATACTTTATGATAGCAAACAAACACCTCCAAGAACGGGAATCTACATACCCCGCTGCATCAAAGCGACACTTCTAACACAATACTGTTTCAGAGACCTCACCACGGTGAGGTTACAGAACGGAATTCAGCACAGAGATGCCAAGACTAGACCACTAGTCCTAGCATCACTCTACCTACCCATAGAGGAAGAGCCACCACCAAAAGAAGTCATGGACCTCATAATTCATTGTGAGGACGAAAACACAGACCTAATAATATCGGTTGACAGCAACGCACACCATACCCTATGGGGATGCACAACCAACAACAAAAGAGGTGAGAAAATAATGTCTTACTTACTAACAACTAACCTAAACGTTATAAACACAGGCACGGAACCCACGTTCGTCTCCAGCAGATACCAATCAATAATAGACTTAACGCTAGCATCTAACAATATCGTAGACTACATTATTAACTGGCATGTCAGCGATGAGCTGACTCTATCCGACCATCGCCGTGTAAGATACGAACTAGAGCTAACCACGACACAAAACACACCTTGGAGGAATCCAAGAAAAACGAACAGGATACTATACAAAAGACTGCTGAATACAAGCCTAAAACCTACGAACCCAGTAGGAAAAAGATATTTTACCACAACCCAACAAATAGACGAAGTAGTGTTAAACATTACGGAAACCATTAATCAATGCTTCGATAAAGCATGCCCCACTTGGAAACCTACAACTAAACAAGCACCAAGAAGCAATTGGTGGAGTAAAGACCTTGAAAGGAAAATACAAAACCTAAGACGACTCTTCAACAGAGCAAAAAACACCAGGGATGACACGGACTGGGACAACTTCAAATACTCCCAGAACACATACAAAAAACTTACACGACAAAGAGAAGCTAAAACATGGCACTCCTTCTGTACAAACATAGAATCTAACGAAAAGGCCAACAGAGTAAGGAAGATACTGTCTAAGGACAAAAATCTAACATTAAGCTCACTGAGGAAACAGGATGGGAGCTACACTAGGAACGACAAAGAAATAAGCGAAATACTCATAGAAACACACTTCCCAGGCTGTAGAATCCTAAACGACCTACAATGGGATGATGTACGTAGTCACAACCCTACAGAGACAGACTGGAACCTCGCTAACGAGATAGTTACACAAGACAGACTACGCTGGGCCATCAACACCTTCCACCCCTTCAAGTCAGCGGGCACGGATGAAATCTTCCCCGCCCTACTACAGTGGGGAATGGAAGACCTAGTAACAGATCTAATGCAGGTGTACAAAGCATGCCTGGCCTATAAACATATCCCTGTGCCTTGGAGAGAGGTAAAGGTAGTCTTCTTACCAAAACCAGGCAAATCAGACTACACCCAACCAAAATCATTTAGACCGATCAGTCTCACCTCATTCCTTCTAAAAACCCTAGAAAGGCTGAGTAACCGATTTCTACGCGACGGTGTACTGAAGCATACACCCCTACACCCAAACCAACATGCCTACTGCACAAGAAAATCAACAGAGACAGCACTACACTCCGTGGTGAGAAGAATAGAACACAATCTAGAGAACAAACTATCGACGTTAGGAGCCTTCATAGATATTGAAGGTGCGTTCGACAAAACCACATTCAAAAGCATCGACAGATCTTTAGAAAGATATAAAGTACCAGACACTTTACGCTTATGGATTAACGCTCTCCTAGAACTGAGGGTCATCCAAATAGACATAAACGGAAAAACAAGAGGAATCGTAGCCAAAGGGTGCCCACAGGGAGGAGTCCAATCTCCACTTTTGTGGAACCTAGTGGTGGACGACCTCATTACAAAAATGAATAACAAAGGATTCCCAACCATAGGGTACGCGGATGATATTACAATACTCATCGGCGGTAAACAAGAAAACACATTGCATGAAATAATGCAAAACGCCCTACGAACGATAGAAAACTGGTGCAAAACCAATGAACTATCTGTCAACCCAAAGAAAACTGAACTTGTCCTATTTACACACAAGAGAAAACCTAATCTAAATAAAACACCAACACTATTCAATGAAACCCTAAAGTTATCAACAGAGGTAAAGTACCTGGGGGTGCTCTTGGTCCAAAAACTAAACTGGAAAAGACACATCGAGACAAAACTACAGAAGTCCACCATCATCCTTTGCCAATGCAAACGCATGATAGGTAAAACCTGGGGCTTAAGCTATACACGACGGTAGTGAGGAGCTCACTGACCTACGCGTCGATAATATGGTGGCCTAGGACGCTACTAACAACAGCGCAGAAGGACTTACAGAAATTTCAAAGACAGGCATTGCTAGCCATTACCGGCTGTATGAACACTACACCTACAGCAGCTCTTGAGGCGCTAATGGGCATACCACCGCTTCACCTGTATATACAAGAGGAGGCGAAGTTAACAGCCCTCAGGCTAAAAGCCTGCCAACAATGGCAAGAAACAACCACGGGCCACACAGAAATACTTAAAACATCAACCACAGACAACTCGCCCCTGAGTTGGATATGTGACAAGACAACAAAACAATACCTCATGGACAAACCCTACAAGGTCAACATAGACGGTAACAATGGTAATGTAACAAGACCAGACGAAATAAACATATACACCGACGGCTCTAAAACAGTTACAGGCACCGGGGCAGGAGCCTACTGTCAGGAGCTGAACATAAACATCGCACAGGCGCTCGGCAGGAATAACTCTGTCTTCCAAGCTGAATGCGTTGGTATTACAACTGCGGCCATGGCTATGGTCGCGAGAAAGGTAACAAACTTTACTATCAATATACACAGCGACAGCCAAGCAGCACTCAAGGCAATAGACAAACACTGGACCACCTCTAAACTGCTGCTTGACTGCCACAATACACTCAGGAAACTCTCCAAAGAAAACAAAGTAACCTTGTTTTGGGTCAAGGGACACGACGGTAATTACGGTAACGAGAGGGCAGACGAACTTGCACGACGTGCATCAACACTGAAGGTCATGGGACCGAACCCCATAATTCCAATACCCTTCAGTGAATACAAATCTTGGTTACACAAAGACACCCACAATAAACACACCAGGATTTGGACACAGACTACGGACTGCAAACACACCAAGGAGGCAATACCACGTCTAAACACAAAACTAACCAAAAAACTCACACGGTTAACCCGCGCAAAACTCAGAACGGTCATAGGACTGATTACAGGTCACTGTCCATTAAACAAACACCTCTCACTTCTAGGTATGACCGACAGCCCATTGTGCAGGGCTTGTCTGGAACACGACGAGACACCGATACACGTTATGCTCAGTTGCAGAGGGGTATCGGAACAACGTGAAACATACATTGGCTCCAAAGCGACACTCCATGAGGCAATTGGCGACCTGGGAGGCCTCCTAAGCTTCTGGAGCGAGCTCGGCTGGCTGGAGTGAGTCAGCGGGAGCCTACACCAAGGGACCCACGCACAACGGCCAACTCACTGGCCAAGTGCGGAAAATACCCAGGAAATGAAGAAGAAGAAGAAGAACCCTTGACGGGGACCAAGGTGCGCCAGAGCCTCGTTAGTAGTAGCAGGGTGTACCGCGGGCAGGTGAGGTTGACTTTGGCCACAAGATGATGGTGGGCCACTTACACCCCAAAACGTGTAGTAAAATATGTTTGCAGACTTCAAGGCAATAACTCTACTATGAAATGTATTATGTTTGTATGCTATGTCTACAATATCTGTCAATATAACAATACCACATAAGTCCCCTCTAACATAAACACACACGCCAGCACGCGATAGAAAAGAGTGTTCCAGGTTGTAGCCGGGGTAATTTAAATAAGAGACATCATCGGGAGAAGCGATTTGGGTCTCTGTTAAGAACAAAAGAGCCGGCTTTGCTGTTTCGAGATGATGATGAACAGCATTGAGGTTTGTATGCAAGCCCCTGATGTTGCAGAAGTTCACACGAAGTGTGGAATGGGGTGCCGCTGTAAAACGTTTATTCTTCTTTGTTTTACTATTCATGATGCTTATGGTGTGTGCTATACATGGCGAGGGTAAAGCGAACAATCTTTGTATCAATCTTTGTATCAATTGCCCTTGTGATCTGTGATCACAAGGGCAATTGATACAAAGATTAACCCCACCGTATAACGCAGGAGGAGTGAGTTACTGGTATGGGGGACGGAAGGGCCCCCAATCCAATCCGCTGAATGACCGGCGGGTTCCACACCGGTCTCCCACTCCGGCACGCCGGTCATTCACCGGGCTTTTTTCGTCGGTGGCGGAGCAGCCTCCCAAGATAGGATATCTTAGGTTCGGGCCCCCTACGGACCAACGGGCGGCCAGCGGACAACCGTTTCATTGGGTCTCCCTGGACCCCATGCCAATATATCACGCCTGTGAAAACGTGAGAGGCTTTTTACTCTGTCGGACCCAATGGTCACAGAAGGTAACACTATTCGAAGGGGAGAAGGAGAGGGGGAAGACTGGCTCCTCAGCACGCAGCCGGAACGCAAGTATATGCTTTGCGACTGATTTAAACTGAGTTGTGGTCGCTAGCCAGACGGATCCGTAATAGAACCCTACCACAAAGCCGGATACCAGCGGGATTATGTTGTGCGGTATCACACACAACAACCCTTTCTCGCGCTTGCAGGGGTTTTGAGGGGTGTAGTGCGCTGCTACGGTGGTCATACAGTCCCAACCTCCCTGTTAGCGGCCCATTCCCCATGGGACCGAGCGGGTCGGCCGGTTTGTGGATGGCCGATAGTCCCTCCTTATGAGGGGCCCTGAACAAGGGGTCGGGCCGGTTACACTCCCCACACCGGCAAGGTACCTAATACCCAATTCCCATGACCCCGTAGCATAGGAACCCACCCTTACAACCTTAATCCTACCCTTTATTACGTCCCCAACATTACATTCACTTACACACACACTAATACAGACAAAGACTGAACAATCTACTCATCTTTCGGAAACAATGAAGACGGCACTAAACAGAAATAAACTACCCCAGGAGGGTGTTCAATCCCTCTCTGTGGCGGCATCGCCTGCCGAGCCTGTAACTAAAGACGGCGAAGGCGGCGGTGCAGCTACAGGCTGCTCCACGTATTCTGGGGGGAGCAAAGTTCCGCCTTGTGCGCTTGCGCACACCCAACGACCCGGCACAGTACAAAGGACAGACGAACCGACAGCACACGAACCAACCCCAATCACGAACATTCTGACCTCCGAATCCAAGCCCACCGAAATGACCCTGACCAGACCCACTGACACCGCACCGACCATCAACCTCCAGTCAATAGCCGTCGCCATCCCACCACCAAAGCTGGACACCGCCTGGGCCCAAGTAGTCTCGAGGCACAGGCGGAGAAGGCCGCGTAAAGTACCCAGAACAACGACTGACAGACTGACTGAAAAGGAAACTCCGAATACCACCTCGGGCTCAGGCACGCGCAAGCAGAAGCCAGAGCCAGACAACAAAGCAACCGACGCAGGCGACACCCAGGCGGGGGACTTGTATCGACCGAGTGGTAGCGGGCGGCCCGAAGCATACAGTGGCTGCCCCTCCGCCGGGAACGTCGTTCCACGCCCGGGTCCCAGCTGTAAGGAGGAAGCCAAGGTGTCTGACTCTGATCGAAGCCAGCCGGCCGAGCCCACCACAAAATCAACATTGAACAACGACAACATTCCCGCCCTGCGTCAGCAGCGCCCCGCCGCGCCCCGGCATACCCAACCCCGGATGGCGCGGAACGGTGGCGCAGCTGGCGATAAGGGCGGAGACCCCGGCGCCTCGTCGAGCCAGTCTGCGCAAAAACGCGATAGGCTTGACGACACCATCTCGCCACGGGGCAAATACAAACAACTAAAAACTGACAAAACCCAAAAACCCAAACTATCCTACGCCAGTGCGGCGCAACCACACCTTAGTGTGGCCTTCGCACTATCACCCAGAACCGACATGACCCAAGCAGAAGCTGACGCTCTGCAGGGTCAAATACAAAACGAAGTCTTTGAGACATGTTACAGGGACCCGATACCAGGAGTCCCCTTAACACAAGCACCTGTCTTCAATGGTAAGGCCTACCTTAGCGAGGGCGTGCTGAAGCTGTGGTGCGGCGACGACCCAGCCCTTGAGTGGCTGAGGGCGGTCCAACCTCTGCTGAAGTCGCCCCGCGAAGGAACCACACTAGAGCTGATTCGACAATGCGACATACCCGTCCGTGTCAAATCAGCTCTATTCGTACCTGGATACAGCGGAGAAATAGGGAAACTGCACAGGATCCTTTCCCGCCAGAACCCAACATACAACGTTCACACCTGGACATTGTACAATTTCATACGTACAACAGGTCGTTCTCCGGGGGTCTTTCTAGTTTTGGGAATACCCCAGGAGAACATTGAGACCATACTTGACAACGACAGGAGGGTAGGATACTCTACTGGGAGGATATACGTGCGGTTCTACGACGGCGCGGAACTGTGCGATATACCACCCAGCGGGGCCCCCAAAACACAGGAAGCACATACGAGTGGTGACAACCCGGCACCGCAACCAACGATTCCTCAACACGCTACACCCGCCCCGGCGCCGGAATCGACCCATCAAAGGGAACCGAGCCCAGGACCGAGCGCCGGATCGAACGCTACACCACCTAACAGTGGTGTGCAATGGGACAAGGCGCCGGAGGCGGACGTGTCAGACCTCGACATGGAAACGGAGGATACAGAGGACGAGGAGGACGCGGTGGAGCACATCCCGCTGCACGAACTCCTCGAAAAATGGGTCCCCAGGGACCACTAACCTGGTCGCAGGGACTACGACCACTACAACACACTGGGACTTCCTATACCCCTTCCCACCTAAACCAAACCTTCCCCCCCCCCCCC